>VXBB01021512.1:302484-453528 GCA_013399915.1 Illadopsis cleaveri
GCCGCGAGTGAGGCTGCCCAGGGGGGCCGGAGCAGACACCCCGTGCCCTGCCCGGTGCCACCCGGCCCCGCCAGCGGGGAGAGGGACGATGCAGCGGCCGAGGGGTTCCTCAGGGCTGAGAAAGGGCTCTGCGGCTTTAAGCTGCAGCTTGTTGTGCCACCTGGCCCAAGGTGAGGGACAGCTGCACCTGAGCGCGTTCCCGGCGGGACAGAGCGGCGCCTGCCCCGCGCACTCTCCGGAGCTGCTCCCGCGGGGAACGCGGGGCTGTGGGACACCCCGCGCAAGGCAGGTTCTCCGGCTCAAGTGCCTTGAGGACCATCAATCTCAGCTGGAGGCTCAGAGCTGTATTAGTAATGCACATTAAAGTAATACGTACACGTGGTGTGTTGTCTTACCACAGCAGACCCAAGGCCAGGCGAGGGAATAAGGCCTGGTTTTTAACCACTGCATCAAGGCCTATACTGGCAACAGAGCACAGGACCACAGACTCGTTTCTGCTCTCCCTGCAGAGAAAACAATCTTACTTCCATCAGCAGTAGAAGAAAAAATGCATATGTACCTCCTAGCGTCTCACATGGGATCAGTAATGCCAAGCGGCAAGAGCTACAAATGGCAACAGTAGGCAGGAGTCTTTTACTCCTCATTGCCTCATCTTTTTGCAGATCCAGTGTTTTCTGGGGGCAAACATTTGTGAGTGGTGTGAACACAGACTTGTAGGTTATCTAGGTGCCAGGTTTGCTTAGAACACCCTTCTCCTCTCCATATCCTGTAGCTCCACACTGAAAGTCTTGCCTAGGAAGGAGTAAGCCTTCTGTAATCAGCTAAATAAATTATTTTCAGAAAATAAAATTCCTTTTCCCCTTCTTCACTGTACTGGGGCTATTTGCAGCACGAGGTCTCCAGCAAGCCAGGCTTACCACTAGGGAGAGTCTATAATGCATTCACTAGTACAACTCCAGGTTCTGCCATAAATATTTAAAACTCAATTACCATTCTCACAATGAACGTTTGAAGCAGTTTTTTGCATCCCACAGTGCGTCTTGATTCAAAACTTCCTAATGAAATAATTGAGATAACACAGGAGAAGTCAAATAGGTCAAATTTAAGCCACCAGTTTGAGTCTGGTTCCCCCTTCATGTCTGTCTCTGAAGTATTAGTCACTACCATCTCTGACCTCTCACGATGTATTTTACACCACAGGTATCATTTTAGCACATGCAGCTGACTTTCGCTTCTCTGTTGATCAGCTGGAAGGCCTGTGAAATATTTTGCCGATCTCCCCTTCCCCCCACCCCCACCCCGCTCTGCGTTGCCCAGCTGAGTAATCTGAGGAGCAAACATCCAAATTGCTTCTTCGGAGGTGTCCCTTAAAGGAACAGGGGCCTCCTGCCATCCTTCCCTCTGCTCTTGGGGATGGGCTGTGGCCCATGGCACCTGCTGTGACCCACGCTTTCCCACCATGGCCACTCAAGGTGCTACATATTTTGTTCAGAAAAAGCCTTTGAGATGCTGGAGAGGGGTGCTGTACATTTGTTTTTACAGTTTAAGAAGATGTTTATGCCCAATTCACATCAGGCATCTATGTAACATCCTGTCTTCGAAGAGACACACCAGGTTTGGGAGGCACAATTCCTTACATGCCTCTGTGTACCAAGTCCCTACACTTCCCTAGGTCATTTTCCCCTTTCTTCCTCAGAAAACCAGTGGCATCTGGTGCCTACAGGCAGTGCTATGGTACCACATCTCCATGGACTCAAGGGAGGAAAATGCATTACAAAATGGGACCAAATGTCCCTCCAACTCTGCCCTGATCAGCCCTGCTGCAAAGGATGTCCACCAGTAAGGCAGGAGGGCTACACAGATGTGGAAAAAGATCACACACTTGCCGAGATGGATCTCGCAGTGCAGTGCTGAAGGGCATTTACACAATGACTCAATGATACTGCTGTCATTGCTGCTGTGATTGTATTATCAGAGCAGAGTTTAGCCAGCTCAGCTTAGACCAGTTCACCCCATACACCACGTTAAGCAGACAGCAAAGAATCGAGTGGTTCAGATCCTGCATGCAGACACAAGGTCCTGGTCTGGAGGGGCTACCGCAGATTTTAGCATCTGACTCCCTCTGCTGAATGGATTACGTGCACAGCTCCTGGCAGAAGTGCTACCAGAGAGATGCAGCAGATGAGGTGAACTGGAAAAGGTAATTACTCCCAGGAGGATCCCTGGATTGCTGCCATCGTCCCCCAGGCTGCACCTGGTAAGAGAAGAGTCTGTAAGTCTCTGGGGAAGAAATCGTGAAAAGTTCACAGCAATGGGCTTGGGAAGAAGAAAAGAAAGATAAATAGATTTCATCTTTGGATTGCTTCACATGGTTTATTTCGATAAAATTTTTCACTAGGAGACAGATTTGTAAAAGGCAGGAACTTCTTTGGTATTGCCCTTTTCAGTTCTTACCTGAATAAAAAAGGATCAAAAGGGTTCATCCAGTGCCAGAGTCGTCAAAAGACAGAGAAGAGGACGCCCCTGCACTCTGCCATGCAAAGGCAGCTGTGCTCTTCTGCCCTTTGCTATTCTCTCACCAGTCTGGGGACTTTTCCCCATCTGGATTCTTCGAGCAATTTTTATAAGCACATCTTATGTAACAGTCAATGAGAGCAAACTGCTATCAGACACACTCACTCAAACACACCCAGTACTGGGGAGTGGGAACACCTATCAGTCACAGGAATAATAGGAGCAATCCCTGCAAGTGCTGGGGTAACACTGGGATATCATAACAAAGGTAGCTAACTCATGGTTTCTCCATTATGAGGACCTAAGAGACCTTTAATACACAATATGTGTGTAAGACCTCGGTGTCAAACTTTCAGTTCCAGAAACAAGTCACCAAATAATCGTAAAACCGAATTGTTTTATGGGAGCTTGTGAGCATTTTAAAAATAATCAGCACATGGGGGATCTA
This sequence comes from Illadopsis cleaveri, assembly GCA_013399915.1. NCBI lineage: Eukaryota > Metazoa > Chordata > Aves > Passeriformes > Timaliidae > Illadopsis > Illadopsis cleaveri. The sequence continues at coordinate 305,447 of VXBB01021512.1, forward strand.
TTCCTTTTCATTTCTGAGTCAACACTGGAGGCTTAAATCATATTTCCAATGTTTATTCTGTTATTAAAAAACCTAGGAACTCTTTTTAGCCCAGTTTCCTAGAGAAACAAAGTTTATATCACCTCACTGTGTATCCTTCTATCTTCCTGTTTTCTTTCAGCTGCTTTTGAAACAGCTGGCCAAGCTGTCAGAGGAGAAGAAATCAGACAGTAATCTCCCTAATTTTTTATGTTGTTTTATTAAATCATTAATGGGGCAAAGAAATCTTCTTTGAGGGAATGGGGTAAAGAAGCTTCTTTGAGCCCTCCCCAGGCAAGAGGCAGGGAGAGTTCTGGGCTTTTCCCTTCAGTCCAGCAGCCAGCAAGCACACATGCATGAGACAGCAGTACCTCACCAAACTTCATAATATCCTCTGCTCAGGTAACATCTTTCAGTGGAAAAAAATGAAGACTTCTATGATCTCAGAGCTCTGGGGCTAAGGGGGGAAAATTACATTAACCATTAAAATTGCTACTGAGTTAAGGCCTGTTAAATCCCACACCTTGCACAAAAGCTTCGCAGAAGGCTGTTGTCTAAAACTGAGAGACAAAAGTACAGCCCATAGTGATTAAAAAAGCATCTATTGGTGGAAACAGCTTCAAGCCCCGCTGATCACAGGTAATTGTCACTTCTCATATTGATACCCGGTGATAAAATTACGATGAATATTTTGGCTCATTGAAATCTGACAGGCTCATACACATTCCCTTGTTCTCTTCCATAAAACTCTGTTTTATTGCATGCTTTAAAAGATTCAGCAGAGTGAGTATTTTTACAGGTCACTAACCTGAAAACAGGCACGTAAAAAGGATGCATATTTGTGGTAACTCAATTTAATAAATTGCTGTGAAACCACAGTCTCCCTCGAAAAAGAAAAAAACTCCACCCTAAAGTTAATAAGAGAGCCTTCACCCCTTCATTAAGATTAAAGGCTTCAAGCAAGAGAGGATGGTCAATGTGCCTACCTTGAAAGAGCAACAAATTCTCTATTCACCTGTGTGCCATTCAGCCCAGTTTTCATCCTTGGGTTGGGTACAGAAACTTGATCAATAATTTTCTCCTGATAGCAATAGTTTGTAAGTGCTTATCTATTAATTATAACCTTAAAAATGAATCATAGAACCATAGAACCATGAAATAGTTTGGGTTGGAAGGGACTTTAAAGATAAGCTTGTCCAAACCCCACCTGCCATGGGCTGGGACATCTTTCACTAGACCAGGTTCTTAGAGCCCCATCCAGCCTGGCCTTGAACACTTCCAGGATTTCCAGAGCATCTCCAGACAACATGTTACAGTGCCTCAACATCCTCACAGCAAAAAACTTCCTCCTAATTTCCAATCTAAACCTACTCTTTTTCACTTTGAATCAATTCCCCCTTGTCCTGTAACTACATGCGCTTGTAAAAACCCTTCTCCATCTTTCTTGTAGGCTCCCTTCAGGTCCTGGAAGGCTAGGTCATCCTGAAGCCTTCTCTTTTCCTGAAAGCTGAACAATCCCAACTCTCTTGTCCTGCATTGACATGTCAGGTAAGTACAAAATGTAGGAAGTTGCTCCTTCAGTACCAGCTGACTGACTGCCTTTACACTCAAAGGGGAGATGTCCCTGGAGGTGATTCAGAGCAGAAATCCGTACTCTGAGTCATCCTCTTGCTGCGTGGGCTAATATCCCTCCACAGATAAGATAGGGGGAAAAGCTTCCTGCGCTGAAGTTTAGTGCCCAAAGAGCCCCCTGAGGCTCCCAATCTTGGGGACCACCTGGGTCTGCTGACACATCCCATTGCTTCCTTCAAAGCCGTGGTGGCCCAGACTCCTCTCAGTGAGTCAGTCACCTTGGAGGAGCCACAAACCTTGTATCCCACCAACCCGGATCCCACCTCTGGCCCAGTGTCACTGCCTGCCTCTGGGTGGCATGTGTGGGTGTGCCTGAGATGCATTACCCGTGTGGCCAAGGTGGAGGGGGAGCTCTGCAGATTCCCCTGTCCATCCTCCTGCTCAAAGCAGGGGCAGCATCAGCCGGGCACTCAGGGCTGTCTGCTGCTGCGTTTTGAACATTTACTGCCAGTACAAAGAGCTGGATAAACACACCAGGGGTGCTACCACAGCAGTTGCTCTCTGTACAGTCCTGGATATTGTCTCTGCTGCTGCAGCTGTCACAAAATGAAAGGGAGGGGTTGTTTATAAGCTCTGGCAATTATCTCCAGAGCTGCACTTTTCTCTCCCCTTATCCCATCACAAGGCAATATTTAGAAAAATACAGTTATACGAATCAAATATTTGCTTTTTACTGTACTGACTCATGCCTGTGTCTTCTTAATAATTAATAGTTCACTGTATATATAACAAAAGAGAATACATATATGTGAAAAATATTTTCACTGTGATATCAGTGAATTTCAATTACCAAAGCCCCATTATTTTAAAAACCCTAACTCTTCTGTTATCCAAAGCAACACTGAATTCGTTGCTGGGCACTAACTATATTGGAAGTCCATTAGTTAGACAGCCCCTCAATCATCCATGTTAATTCATTCTCCTCTGAAGTAGATGAGTTTTAAGAGAATTACAGTCCTCATATACAAACAGCACCACAAATAAATGGCATGAAGATATTTCATCATAATTTACTAAGTGCAACAACTACTTCACTGTTCAGGACTTGCATACTAAACCATCATGATAGCCCTTTGGCACCAGCTCTACAGAGTAAATACAGGTAGGCCTATCGCTGACAAAAAGCTCAATTGAAAAGAAAATTGAGGTTGCAAACATAAGCATTTAAAATTATAAAACACCCAAATTAAGGCTGACTTTGCACATCCTTCCTGACATAACCACGTTTCCCTGACGTGAGTGCATGCTGCTTTTCACAGCATCCTGGGCTTCCCTCCAGTTGCATGGGATCTCAGAAGCACAACCCCAGCTTCCTGCTCTCCAGTGTCAACCTCCTCTGCCATCTTCCCCTGTGCCACCACCCAAGTTCCATGTCCCAGGCTCCCTGTTCCCTTATTCCTGGTCTCCAGCACTGATAGGCCACTTTCTACTCTTCAGCACCATCTCCCCCATTTTCCTTGTCCAGCTGTCACCTACATTTAATCCCAGCAGTTTGCAGCTTCAGTTTCCAACCCCAGCTCCCAGATCAGCCTTCCTACAGTGAGGGCCAAGTACCTTCTCTACTCCAAGTCCTCAATTCCAGTCTATCACTGCAGGCTGCTTTAGTCCACCTGTTTATGACAAAACCACAAATAAAGGCCAGGTCCCTTCCTCCTCATTGCTTGGGATCCAGGGAGTCATTGACACAGAGAACAAATCTTCATGGCTCTATCAGGAGGCACCAAGAAGAGCATTGCCAGAAACTTGCCACTCAGTCCTGCAGCCATGAATAGACCAGAGCACAACTCTACACAGTGTGAAACATCAAAGAGATCAGCAGCCACACTTAGAAGCCTCTGCCAGGAGTGTGCATACTGTGATTTTCCAAGGATTTATAATTTAGCTGAATCTGAGTATTTTTCACAGGAGCCAGAGTTGNGCATTTTGGAAGGGGAATCACAACCAGGCAGTGATTAATGTTATGTAGAAAATCTAGTTTCAAGCATTCAGTGGTGTTATGTCTTTCACAGGAAAAAATGTCATAGAAAGAGCTGAATAGCCAGAAATATCCCTCCAGAACCACACTGAGGTATTCATCTGGCACAGAAAATGTTACCCAAAAAGATTAAGGTTTCAACAAGTTGTAGAATATGAAAAAAAAAGGTGGTGCAATTCAACTCTGACATTAATTAAAGCAAACTGAGTAGAAGAAAGGTTATTTTCTCTAGCCTAGCAGAAGTACCAGATATATTATCCTTAGGTTAGTAAGAGTTCACAGTTCACACTATAGGCCTTGAGAAGATGAAATTGCACTGTGTAAGCACTTTAAATATAGTTCATTAGGACCAATCACCAGGTTCAGGGTGCTTTACACCCCGTGACTGGTGTTATAAACCCTACGGTTGCCCCAGGCAGAACACGCAGCCCGTGTCCAACAAAGTCCAGCAATCATCCAGACATCGTCATTGTGTACTTTAGCAGAGAAAATACAGTGAGCTATGCAAGTCTCTATGTTTATGCAGACTTGTTTTCTTGACTTGTTTACACATTTGCTGATCTTTCCACCTCTTAGCTGCAGGACAAGCTACTCTGAGGCATCCTCTGCTGAGAAACTTTACTCACACAGTGTTAACAGAATGAGAACCAAGGCTTGGAATTGCAGAGTCAAATCTGAAGCACACGTGGAAAACAAGTACACTGGGATATTTATGTGCTGGGTGCTGGCATGGCAGTGACTGCGCTTCATCTTGACACTTCCTGAAAATTGCATAATTTATAACTAACACTACAGCTGCAGATTCCCCACCATTTACAATGAATTAAGTAGCAGAGCTCTTTAAGAAACCCCACGGATTTCCTGGGATAGACACTATGGTTAGTTAAGTACATGAATATATGAAGTAAACTCTTTTTTTTGTTTTAGTTGAGCTTCTGAAAATGAAAGCATCCTGTCTGTGCCTCACAGAGGGGAGGGCATTGCTGGTAGCCATTAAATACATCAAAAACAATGCTGTCCCTGCCGGAGGTGCCTGGTCAAACTACACTGGTTGATGATAACCTTGCACAGCAGTCTTTCATTCAGGGCTTCATTCTGCAGTCCTTATACTCCTGGAAGAAGCTTGGGGAATTTGAGTGGTGTCTAATTTGAAATTTATTTATGCAAGCAAATGTTTTCAGGACATGCCAGCCAAGACAGACACATTCACACCTATGTCAGCATGTCCAGAGTCTGGAGGACTACAGCTGCTGCTCCTGCGTGCTGAATACAAGATGATTCTGAGGGAATTTCTGCAGTGGCAGAGCTTCAAAACAGTCTTTTCCCAGCCTCACTCAGTTAGTAGGTGTTCTTTCAAACAACCTGCTTGTGGTCTGAGAGAATAAGCTACTTACTAAGTTCAGAGATCAGTCTCATTAGTACTCACTCTTCTAGAGCTCCAGTCAAGCATGTTCATGTTTTCTAGAACAGCACTGCTTGTATCTCATGTAAAATTGCTGCCAGAAAATAAGTGCAGATTTCCCAGTTCAGACCTGTGGACTGCAAGTCTTTCTTAAGTCTATGTCTAATGTCACTGCTGTAACATGGCAGCTCTTACACATAACTCTGATTTTAAAAGAGGTGTTCAGAACCCTATTTTCAAATCTTCCTTAAGGAGACCTCCTTGGAGATGTGGCTGAAGGGCAAAAAACTGCTTAAGTCTTATTTCTGAAGTCGGATGGGACTTACACTCTTAAAGCTTTTGAAAAATTTACTGTGTCACTGTTTGTGCTGAATAAAAATTACCTGTGAGAAAGGCTTTTCTTTTCAACCTTCTTTTTAGGCTTGGAAAAGGCTTTCCCTTACTCAGGAAAAGAATTAAAAGGTTTAGGCTGCTTTTCAACTTCACAACGTTTCAAATTTTTCCAGACTCTCTGAAGAGGCCACTGGATGCTGGTGGGTGTGACTTTCAGGGCTGTGAGCCTTGCAGGGCCACACCATTAAAGTGAGTGGTGGGATTTCCATTGACTGCAACAGGATTTGGAGGGTCCCACACAGAAGCTGCTCTAGATCTGGGAGACCTGATATCCCTGCCCACCTGTCTGCAAGGACCGAGCACAGCACAGCAAGGAGGGAGTAAATTACATCTCTCTTTTTTGCAAGGAAAGTTTGCCTGATTCTCATTTATTTCAGTTCCAGTATCTACATTTCAGCATTAATAATGGACCAACCTGCAAAAGGAGCTCATGGAAGCTGCCAGGTTTCCACCAGGGAGACTTGGGTTTGGCTGCCCAAGGCAGAAGGGAGCTTTGGAGAGTGCTTTCTTTAAAGTTGAAGCGTTCAAAACTGTTTTGCACATTCATCATCCTCAAACAGAAGTGCTTGGCTGCCCTCCATGGAGGGAGGGGAATGTGCAGCAATGGGACCCTCAGCAGCTGCCAGCAAAAAATAATCCAGAAGAACCATGAACAAATACAATACCTTTTGCTAGGCCTAATATTACACGGCTTTCTTCATGCTCTCCCTCTAACACTGTAATTCCCTTCCAACCATTTCTAGTTTTAGTTTTTATCATGGGTTGTTGTCTTCTTGCCTCTCTTCCTTTAAAACCTAAACTGCGGTTTTCTCCTTACCTGCAAGTTTCCCCTCTCCATTTCTTAATTTCCTACTAATTTTTCTCTTTTAATCCTCTTTTAAAACCATTCTGATGTAACTCCACAATACTTTGCAGACCTCCAAGCCTCTTTTATCTTATTATTTTCTCCGCTAATGTTTCCTTTCATCATCATCTTCCCAACTTTAACAAAGATTTGCCTATGTGTGGCAGAACTCAATTCCATTTTAAAGTCAGAAGAGTTTTGCTTTCTCTGAATGGGTTTTTACACCGGTGGTGCTAGTGAGAGATAAGAAAACACAATTACCTACTACACTATATCAGAAGTGGAAAAATCAAGTGGTCTGCAGGCTCTGAACTCAGGATCAACATCTTTAAGGCAATGCCTGAACGGAATCATGAGAGCGACCAACTTCAGCAAAACCTTTCTTTGCTTGGAATGTTACCTTTCCTACTCATCATAGCTGCCTTAGGCAAACCGGGCTGCTCTCCACAGAACACTCTTGGCCCAGATAGTTTCAATGTTGTTCATTGTGGGTTTATCAAAGTTAGATCAGGAAGCATAGTTCTCAGTGCTAAGATTTTATTTTATTCTTTCCACCTCATGGCCCATTAAGTCATTCCCTGCTGCTATGAAGTGTATTCTTCAGCCTGAACTCCTTAACTACCTTCCTCATCCTTGCCATTTTATGAATAACAGCATCCTGCTCTGTCCACATCCAGCCTCAGCCAGCTTGTTCTATCCTTTAATTTATGAGGAAAACTTCTCTGATGTGCAATGGTGGGTCCAGGATACTGCCAGGTGGCTTTTGGCAGAAGTGCTTGACTGGACAAGGAAGACCAAGCTACAAATTTGAGGTGAGGAGAAGCCCACCTCTGGTGCCTTAGTCCTGCTTCTCTCGGTGGAGCCAATCCTTGCCTTGCATTGAATTACTTTTGAGCTCTGGAAAAAGCTGCAGTTGCAGGTTGCTGCTTGCCAGAGCCTAATGCCAAAGTCCTACCTGTCCAGACAACCCATATAACAAGAAAGTGCTGATGGCAGCATGACAAACCTCTCTTTGGAGCTGATGCTTTGTAGTCATGTCTGCAGCTGAAGCCCCAACACAGCCTCACCAGCGGGTTGGTTCTTGTGAATGCTGTTTTAAGGCAGAGGGGGTGCAATGGTGTTGCCACAGCATGAAAAATGAAATTAAAATAGTGATTATTTACAGAGCAAGGTTATTCTGACTGTCTGTGAGGTGTGATTTTTTTTCTGCTGAGTACATGTAGTGCACCATCTCATTTCATTCTGCCACCTGTAAGCTTGGGCAAGAAAAGTGTGCTGTGGCATGGGGCTCTGCATATGGACTCACCGGTGTTTCCTACAGATCTCTCACACGGTGCTGAATCACTTCTGGGAAGGGTTTGGGGTTCTTTTTTGTGGATTAGTATCAGAGGGAGAGTCTCAGTTTATGGCCCTTGTGATAAGAGCCATGGCTGCTACTTATCCACAGAGGTTTCTGCATGCTTATCAAGACCGATAAACAGCGACAGTCACCCCCCAGTGACGCATCCTCGCCTGCAGCGATTGCTCTGGATCTGGAAGCTGACAAATCTCTGTTTATCTGCTGATGTCTTAACTACCCTTATCCCGAGTGTGCCTCTTCCAGGTAACATCCAGCAGAGTACTCACACTGGCCAGAGATTTAATTGCGCTAAACCTTCATCTCTTAATGTTGCAATACTGTAGCAGCTGCAGATTGTTTTATTTTAAAAAAAATATTAAAAAAAAAACCACAAAGCCAAAAAAAAAAAAAAAAAAAAACACAAAAAAAAAAAAAAAACAAAAACAAAAACAAAAAAAACCAAACAAACAAAAACACCCAAACCCAAACCAAACCACAACAACCCCTAACCTGTATCATCACCATTGTCTTCTCCGGATAATGTCCCAGCAGTCTCCGCCAGGCTTGCCTGTTACCACAAATCCATAAAGAGGTGTTTCACTCACTAAACAGTCCTTAACATCTCTCCTGGCTTCTTCCCTGCGGGCACCATGTCATAGCCTGGGATGTGGCAGGGAAGTTCCCTCCAGGAGCTGATAGTAATCATGGTCTTTGCCTCCTCATCCTCTCCCTCCTCTGTGAGTCATCACCAGGATTCACTCCCGGTCTTTTGTCTCTTTACTTGGGTGTCATTTGACTGTATTCACGTTCCTTGTCTTTCTGCTCTCAGCCCTTGATGGCCTAGGTCTTTGTTTGTCCCCTGTTCTAACTTGTCCTTTGTTGAGGAGCTGTGTGCGGGTCGGGGGGGGGCGGGGAGGAGGGGGGCCTGTGGTGGTGACAACTCGCTAAGCTGAGGATTTTCTCTGTCCTTAGAAGGACAATGCAGCAAAACCAAAATCCTCCATTGCCGTACTTTGCTTTGTCCCATTTCTCATCTTCCCTCCATCTGGGAGCTCCCGGCCCACAGCAGCTGGTCGTAGCCCGGAATGGGTGGTTTTCTCCAAAACTGAAGCAAAGCCCACCTACATTGGTGGAAGACCATCATAACAGGAATGTCACCAAAGCAGAAAAATTTGGATGAATGGGGGAAAAAACCAAAAACCCCAGCATTGTATCCCACACATGAAAGTGCAGAGTAAGCAATTGCTACCCTATAAAGCTTGTGAAAAGCCCGTGGTTTTGAGGGAGCAGTTTGGTAGCAGCTTTGGCTTGCACAGTAGAATTGCAGGCCAATGCACATTCATCACTCTAATTTTATACAACTGCATTATTTTCACAGTTTATGGTGGCACCATCTCATTTATGAAGTACACACTGCAGTTACACATATGGCTGTATTATTTTCAGCACTGCAAGTTCAATTAGTAGTTTCACTGAGCTAAGACTGTCAAAACAACAGCAGGAGTACACACCGTATTGCAGCTGTCCAAAATTTATATATGTTCATACAATAAATACATAGGAGTTTGTGTGCTTCAATTTGGGTCACTGGTTCTAAAATAATAGCAGAAACATCAGGTGAAATTTGCTCTCACTGACTCAGTTTCAATGACTGTGGCTCCAGCTCTTCATGTACACTTTACAGGGATAATTATGGCATGATCATGGGTCACAGAAACACTACTTCTTTCCTGCCCAGAGATGTCATGAGACAAAACACTGATGTGAGCAACCAGGTCTCTCATTCACAGACCAAGCCTTTAAATACAAATTCCTATTCACCCCATTGCCGAAGCGGTAGGGTGCCAGAAGCTGCCTTTTGGAGACATCTCTGTCCATAATACTTTGAGTCATTTGCCAGCACTATAAATGATCCTCCCCATTAAGAATAAGTTTCCTAGGGAAAGATGGGCAGGATGGGGAGGAGAAAAATTATGCAAATTTCCTGGGTGATTGTGCTTGCTGAAAAATGTGCCAGTTTACATGTCGCTGATTTATTCCTAGCGCATTAAGGCATTAGGGAGGGTGAAAAAAACCACAGTGATAACGAGAGGTGCTATCAAGAGGTGCTATCGGGTGCTGCAAACAGATTGCAAACTCTGCTTTAGTCAACACCAGTGCTGACTTTGCGCAGAGAGGCAGCTGTTCAAAGTTATGAGAAAGGGCTTGGTTCCTCCCAAGCACTCGTAGTGCTTCTGAAATGCTGACCTTTCATGCAGGTGCTGAGCAGTAGGAAACTCTGAAAATCAACTTATCAGTGCCCCAGTTTCACAACATACAAACCAGAGAGAATAAAAGCTACCTTCTGGTGCATTCAGAAACATGTTTATAGTCTCCCAAGCTTTCTTCAACCCCTGCATGGAAGGGGCATGAAGTGTGGTGAAGTTTCCTTCAGCTCCCATGGCTGGTTCTGGAACAGTAAGAAGAGGAAGTGGCCTCAAGGCACCAAATCCAAATTAACAGATGTTTCTAGCACTCCTGCCTTCCTCCTTGCTCCACAAAATAATGGATCTATCCTTATCACCATCCCTTACCTTACGCATGGCCAAATATAAATATAAAAAGGAAAATACTTAGAGCAGGAAATGAAGACTTGTTGTGGGACTTAGCAGCCCCTGAGCATGTTTTCTTTCACATCCTGACAGAGCCTGGCATTAATTCAGCTTCTGACACACAGGGGAAAGTATACCTTTTTTGCTCTACTTTTTTGGCAGTTGTCATTAATTTGGCTCACTTTCCCCTGCAGTAATGCCGACAAACACATTGCTCATGGTAACATTTCAGCAAGCCCATTCAGGCAATTTATGTTTCAATATTTACAGACAGCACTGCACCACTTGGGCAGTGGGCTGAGCACAAATTTGTATTTAAAACCTTCCAGGACACACGAATCCCTTTTTATACCTTCAGGTAGAATTTTCTAGCACAGGATTCTCTAGTCACATGATCCACATATGGGATTGGCATTTCACTCTTTCTGTACTGATGCATCTTCCATTCACCTGTCTCCTTCAGAAGAGTTTTTCTTTTAACCATGTTTTAACATTTGTGTTACTTCATCACGAGCAATTGCCTCATGCCAATTTGATCTTTTTGTATGAATATGTTTTTACTTGAGACAGAGTGGGAACTTACCCATCACAGCCACTGCACCTGAAAGTTTATGCCCCGTTTCACACAGTACAAAGAAATGCATTAACCCCCATATTATGTGGTTTTCTAGGCTTAAATTAGTGTGTTTCCTTCCTGTTCTGCTTATTGACTCATTTCCTTAAATATGACTTGAGCTTGTTATTGAGTTTTAGCCTCAGTACACCAAGTGGCCATAACACCCCCAATCCAGCAGGAAGAGAGGTGACAACAAAAAAGACAAAATATTTGCATTACTTTCATGAGAAAGTACAAACTATTATTTTCTGATGAGAGACAAGGAGAAACAACAGTGGACAGACCAATCATGGAGCAGCTGATGTATTTCTTTCAGAGGGAACCTTACCTGTCACTCCAGTGTCCAACCATGTCTTGTAAACCCCACAGAAATACTGGCCTGGATTCACAGAGTTGCCATCAATTCTCTCTTGTAGTTGAATGTGTTTAAAGATCCCTTACAAAAGAAGAACAGAAGCCAAGAGTGCTTTTTTCAGGAGCTGAGGAAATTAAAGAACAACTGCGTTTCTCCTCTACCTTAACAAATATTTGAGGTTTCTGGTATTCATTCTATCTGGATCTCACTGGACATTTTGCTTAATACAAGTTCCTCTACTGTTTGTTTTTTTTTTTTTAAAGTGGATTAAACATTTATGATTTTAATCCACCAGAGAACAGATTTCAACAGCAAATGTGATCTTGCTTTTCCACATTCAGGCAGATATTTGCTCCAAGAGAAGCCTTTGAGTGTAAATACCAAGGACACAGCAAATGTTCTTGATTTAAAATTGCTTTAAAGCCAGCAGATGTCTGCTCCCTTATATCTGGTCCATAATTAAAGAAAATTTTTTTGTTGAATGCTTGCCCCTGGCTCTCTTTGAGCAAGGTGGGAGACCTGTGTGTGATGAAATACATTGTTAAAGGAGTGGCTGGCTATTCAGTGTCAGCTGGGCTGTGCCCAAGCCCCCCATGGCTCAAGCACAATTTCCTGCCTGCAAGTGCACCCATTTAGATATCTAATTTTGTGATCTGCAAGGAAGTGCTGTGTCTCTCGTTTTTTGCCAGAACTTCAGCATAGATTTAATAATAAACTGCAGGCACCCTACTTGATACTCACATTTAATTGCACCTGAACTGTCAAAATGCAGCCTTTGATCACAGGTAAGTTTCAAGCTCTTGCTTGCAGTTAAGGAGGATGTTACAGGAAGCGTCAGGCTGCATTTGGAGTGGAAGTAAAGGATGTCAAAGAACTCAGATGCTTTCATTCATGCAAAATTTGTGGGTAAAGACAGGATGAGAATGAACTGAGACCCTGCCATTTCGGCAAAGCTTTAGGAGCTCAGGACTCATACATAGTCAGGCCTTGATAGTCTTTGGCCTTGGGCAATTCTTTTAGCCTTTTTGGCTCCCCTAAAACGATAATGTGATAACACCTCACTTCCCCCACAGGCCTTAGTATGAGCTCATTACTTAGTGTCCTTAAGATACTTCGCAGATAAAAAATGCAATTGACAGCAAAGGCCAAATTCTCTTCTGATTTATCCCAGCCAATACTAAAATGAACTGAGGTGGAGCCAGGGAAACCCGGAGGAATATTTGGCTGAAGGCGTGAAGTACCATGACTGACCTGTCTCTGCAGAGCTCATTGAGGAAGCTCCTTGAGGAAGCTCCTCCAGCCAGCTCTCTGGCCTCAGTTGGCACAGAAACCCCACGCTTATTTTATTTTGTTGCTGCTTCTTCTTTAAATCGGCTGCCAAGGACTCAGTACTGCTGTTGATGAAGCCAACGGGCTTTGGCTTGTGTTGATTTGGATGACCTGCAGGCAGAGGCCTCTCCTCGGATTCTGTGGTGCAGGAGGCATCACTTTGGGGCAGGCAGTGAAAGATGACTGGGAGCCACCTGCATCCAGCCCAAACTCTGTGGATGAACCAGCACCAGTGTGCAGAAACAAGCCCCAGAGAAGCCTTGTGAGGCTGGGGGCACCTGGACTGGCTGCTGTAGTCACCTGGTAGCAGTCCACCCTATAAACAGAGGTGCAGAAAGGCAGCTGTGATGGGCAGGGTCATCCCATCAAGGGAAACAAAAAAATGGGAGACTCTCCATCAGCTGGGTGAAGAGGCTTGACTTTTGAGGCTGTCCTCGCTCTGTTTTGGGGACAGTGGCACTGGGTTAGGCAGGAGGAGGGGAAAAATTCCCCTGCCCCAGGCAGCTGGATGACTCTGCAGGGACCCACCAGCATCACACAGCCAGGCCCCACCTCTGCTCCTGGAGTACTTTGATTGTAGTGAAAGAGACAGAGAGAGTAAAGGCTTGTTCTATGTTAGACTGACATTTGAATTGTGAAATGCTTCTAAGAAATTGCAACTCAAGGAGGGGCTTAATCTGATCAGCATTTGGATGAGTCTGATACTGAATGACATGATATCCTATAATGAACCACATCTGAGATTATTATTATTACTGTTAGTACTATTATTATTATTATCATTATTATAATAATTATTATAATCTCAGGGTCTTGGGAATACAATCAAGGAAATATACATAGTGGTTTTGTCTTGCCTAGACTGTACTAAAAGAAGATAGAACTTACTGTCCCTTCTGCCTGTTAAGTGAGAATGGAAAGTCCTATACATATTCTTTTGGGAAAAAAGAAAAAAAAAGTTCATGGCACTGGCTCACTCATACATCAAGGCAGACACCACTAAGGATCAAAAACCTGCCACACATGTGGCTGTGAACTTACTAGTGGGGTAAAGGACTGTTTCCTCCTCCTCTCCGAACCCCACAGTCCCTGTCTGCCTTGTCCCTGCCTCATGCAGGGAATAAACACATTCCCAGACCCAATGGACACCATGGGGTTTATCAGCTGCCCCAAAACTGGAGTGATAGGTCCAGTTCACGGCCCTTCTCCACAGAAGCCTCAAAGAATAAAACACACATACATGCAAAGGCATGGTACATATCATACTGAAACATGTCCAGACTCAGGCATCTCCCTGAGTCACATGGATGCACGTGGCTTTTGGGTTCCATGATTCTGTCTTTTGCATGTGCCTCCTGGGCTGCGTAGCTGCCTTCACACCAAACGCGCAACAGAGAAGGAGCAAAGCACCAGCAACAGCCAACAGCAGTATCATTAGCTTATAAGCCTTGATAAATGGAGGTGAACAGCTTTTTATGGCAGGCAAAATATGTAATAGTGGCCATCTCAGGTTTTGTGGTGATAAATGGTATTTTCAATACCAACATTATGGTTTTCCAGGGATAACCTCTGATACTGAGAATAAATATGCCTTTCTGGTTGTGGCAGGGAAGGGAGCCCACAGAGCTCCAGTGCCAGAAGGGCTGCCCACCCACATGCCCCCATCCCTCCCGCCAGCCCTTCACTCACTGGCCATCAGGGCAATAGCAATAATTCACCTCTAGCCTGAGATCCAAGACCCTGAAAGTCACAAGTCACATTGTCATCACTCCATGTGCCTCACCAACAGCAGTGGTGCCTCAGAGAGGGGAGGGGAGCAGTGGTGAGGTGGCAGGGAGAAGGGCAAGGAGGGATGGCTGTGGAGAGGAGCGCTGGCAGGGTGGTATCCATGGCAGTGCCCAGCCATGCTCAGCACACGGAGCTCATGGGCTGCCAGCACCAGCACCACTCCAGGGAGAACCAGCATCCCAACTGCATTGCTTTCTGTAAAGCCAGCATATGGAAAAGAATACTCCAGATAGGTCAGTGGGTTTTCTTCTGATGATGATTCTGAGAAATTTCTTCTTCAGGTAGACTGGGTTGAGCTGCTCTCTGTCAACATTCTGTGCTAGCAAAACACTTTGGTGATGCAGGATTTCCCCATACTGGCTTTGGTTAAACACCTTGAAAGCTCTTGCACACTTCTGTTGCCCTAAGGGAGAACTATCACCTGAAAGTCTGGCGCTTTATACATCAAAAGATGTCAGGAGTAAAATTAAGCTAGATGTTTTCATAAAAGAGTATCATTTTAAAATCCACTTTGGTGTTGTTGAGTGAGGAAGCTACGATCTGATGAGAAGCTTAAGTAAAAGCTCCATTTTAAAAAGTAGAAGATAAATACAGAATATTTGTACCTTGGGACATTTGTTTTCCCTTTTGAGACCCTTCATGAGCTATGGTGGTGTTCAGCTTCTGACTCATGCACTTGTTCTCAGGAAATTAAACACCATATCCCTGATTTTTTCTTTACATGAACATAAGATGAGCCTGTAAATGTAAGCTGTCTCCACATTTCTTTGTGAGCATATTGCAGTTCCTACAATTATCTAAATAAAATGCACGTAACTGTAAGCTAAATTGCCTCTTACACCATTAACTCGGGTTTTATCTGGCTGTTGTTAGGGACAACCACATGTCACTTATGGAAAGCCAGGGGCTTTGAGATGTAAGCACAAGGGATTCATTAGTTCCCCAGCATCTGATCTGACCCATCTTTAAATAACAGGCTGGCTTTTCAGAGGGACGATGCTCATCACTTCCTTAAATTGCTCAAGACTCCTTTAAGTGTCTTAGCCTGAGCCCATTAATGCAGAAATCCCCGTGGCTATGTGAAATCATGGTATTTGTGTCCAGCTAAAGGACTAATTTTTTTTTTTCAAATATCAGACCACACACACTTGTATAACCACGAGAATAATCCAGAAAAAAAATCCAGGTTTGTTTAAACAAGATGAAAGAGACAACAGAGGGACAAACTTAGTTGAATGTATTATACAAACAATACGTATTATACAAACAATAAAGGTATACACAAATATACATTAAAGCAAAAATACCAGTAATGCTTGTGGTTCTTTCCTCAAACCCAAGAAATACTATAAAGGAAAATATTTTTAAATTTTCCTTTTTGCCCTAGGTCCTGAAAGAAAAACTGGTAGGTAGAAAAGAAAAGAGGAGCCAAATTTCACTGAATAACCCCCAAATTAGTTAGAAGCAACCATGCAAAAAGATTGGCAAATACAAACATGTTGAAAATGTGAACTCCTTCTCATTTTCATCATTTGCAGTAAATCATGGCCATACCATAAACACTGGGAAAAGACTAAAAAAAATTAAATCTTTTCAGCCAGCGGTGCCTGCTCAGAACTAATGTGTATTGTGCTGTTTGCATCACGGCTGCACCAGGCTGTTTCCTGAGAGACTGGCTTTACATTGCCTCCAGTGCCCAGCAGGACAGGATATAGCATATTACTGTCAGGATGCACCGGGCTAAGTACAACCAGTTCAAACTGTTCCCAGTGCTCTGGGCCAGCTCAGGCAGAAAACAAAAGCTAGTTTAAAGTGGCTTTAAAATAGCTGCTCCCAGGACTCCGTTGATCATCAGTCTACTGGGTCTTCCTCAATCCCATAAACAGGCAGGTCATCCACCTCTGATTGGTAACCAAAGACGGTTGCCTTGTTCCAATGACCTGGGAAGGAAACCTGGAGGGCAGAGCTTTGAAAAGTGTAAGGGTTTATGTACAGCAAAAGGGCCCATCAGACTTTATGAAAGGCTGTTACATACAGAGGCATCATACGTGCTATGCCACTGTAGGTCTAAGTCCTAAATTTGTATTTTACACACAGAAACTAATGTGGACTGAAGATACGAGCTGCAAAGGTATGTAATAAAGTGCTTCTGCAGTCATACAATTTTTCACACTCCTTTCTGTATAGCTTTTGCTCTCATCTGTCCCCTGAAAAAACCCTCCTTCTAAAACACCCATAACTCAGCAGTTTTGAAGAAGCATGTTCAGCCGAGCAGAGAAATGCAAGGGTGGAAATCAAGATCTAAACCTGAAACTCATTGAGCTCAGGCTGTAGCAGGGCTTTGATCCAGAAACACCTCTGGTAAATAATTCTTTTGATTCCCATATTGTTTGGGGAGGCAAGAGGGTGCACTCTTTTCTGTCAGGAAACAAAATCCATGGAACCCTCTTTTGGGGAAGGATTTTTTCCTATGCTGCATAATGATAAATAGCCAGTGCTTCTCTCATACAGCTGCCCTACTGTATACTGCCCTACTGCCATACTTTCTTTACCCAGGCTTTCTGAAATAGAAATCTTAGTTTAGGATGACATTGAGGCTGCTTCTTTAAAAATGTCAAACTGAGGAACCAACTTCTTACCCATGCAGGTGAGGCAAATTTTCTGATACTTAGGTGTTAATTCAGCTCACAGTTAGTGATGGGCATGTTCTTGAACAAAATTCAATTCTTCAAAACATGGTTAAATAATGCAGCATGTTCCTTAGGGGTCCTAGATACTTCTAGAAGACTTTCATAGCCTGGAATAGGCTTGGGGGACATTAGACTTTAATTGGAAAGGCAAATTTAGTCTAACATCCTAAATACAACCACTGGGTCCTAAGCTGTGGCTTTAGTTGACACGAAACACATTACAGAGGACAGCAGTGACAAACTAAACAGCCACTTCCTCCCCCACCCAAGGCAGAAATCAAGTGTAAGCTGAACCCTGCCAATCATAGCACGCTATTAACAGTGGGAATTACAGATAATCACCACAAATTACTAATAAAACATTATCAAGGGTAATGGCATGGGTAATTGCTAGCTTTCATTTAAGAAGGTCCAAGACCATGGCAAGACACACTCAGGAAGGATGGCACTACAGTGATTCCCACCTCCCTTCCTATTTGACTGCACCCCTTAGGAGACCCCACAGCTACAGCTCAGGAAGAGAAAGAGCAAAGGTGTGTCAATCCTCTTCCCTGGAAGCAGCTTCCAGGGCAAGACTGGGAGCCCACCTGCACTAAAAAGTACCAACAAAATACCTATTTCTTAAGCACTGTGATACCTGGGTGTGACTGAGGTGCCTGTGGACACCCTAAAAAATTTCCAGCTTGGTGCTTCCCAGAGCTGCAGCTGAGGACCATGCTTGCGGGCTCTAGCTCAGGACAGGGTCGTGGCAATTCTGTGGCTTGGCTTTACCCTTAGCACTTTTCTTTGGTCTCTGTCAAGCAGGGGACCACACATCCTCCCTCAGTCCCCCAAAATGCCTGGCTGTTGGCTACAGGGACTGAACACAGAGAGCTGTGGGAACTGAGCAAATCCTCACTTCCAGCCTAGTGCACATTTGCAAAGGCAAAAGTTAGTGCAGTGGAATTGTTAGGACATCAGCCTTCCTGGCTGTGGGTCACATCTTTATATGGCCATTGGGGGACGTAGGAGGAAGGTATTTTTCCAGCTGACCTCCTGTCTTCAGAGGTTTGCATTTTACCTCACTCTCAAACTGATTTCCCACATTCCACATTAAATTATATATGAGCAAGTGGTAACTTGTGTGCAGGGTGACACAGACCAGCAGCAGCAGTTGCCATGCTGAGGAACAGCTCATACACTTGCTTATTCTGTCAGAGGAGCTATGCTGAGATGGATGTTTGTGTCTTCTGCAGAGGGAACAATGCTGGTTGTGTGTAACCTGGTGCACAGGCACTTATTTAACTGGCATGCATTTAAAGCACAGGCTCCTGTTTCCTTGGGGATAATTCTGTGAGGAGCCCCCCTGAAAACATTCAGGTAGGCATGGAGTGTGCAGCATGGTCCCATTTTGTGGGGACAGTACTGTTTGTACAGGCTGCAGCAGCAGGAGGCTCATCTGGACAACAGAGAAACTCAGTTTGTTTGCCTCATTTTAATATATTCAAGTAAAGGAAAGGAGTCTCAGCAATGCACAGGATAAGAATAAGTTCAGTCTTGGTCCAAAAGTGAAGTAGAGAGTAAAATTATTGCTCTTCCACATGTCTTCTAACAGTACACACTGAGCATCCAGTCTGGACCTTATCTCAATTCCTAGCACATGCAGCTTTTTTTCCCGTTCACCAAAATATTTGCAGTCACAGGTAAAAGTGCCCTTTATTGGTTTTACAGTCCCCTTATATTGCTGTAAAAGAAACAGGATTTGAGTCAGTAGCAACTATGTGTTGCTGAGCGCAGAGCAAATTCCCAGGGCTTTTTATTGGATTTCTCTACCTGGTACTAGGCAAATCCCCCAGGGGGATCAAAATTACTGCGAAGTCCAAGAGGAGCAAAAGTTTCACAATATATAGCTGGCCCAGATCCAGCAGGCAGCCTGGAAGGCTGCCAAGGCTGCCATTCCTCAAGTAAAGGTGGCTGGAATCTGTAAGTCAGGTCCCAGCAGCGTGAGCGAATTCAGGACGATTAGCTGGCAGGTCGCTGCAGCACGCACTGGAGTGGGAGGGAAGTCACACAGGTCTGCTGAGCAGGGGCAGAAGGTCAGGGAGGAAGAGGACACCAAAAAGGGCTGAAGAGAAAGTCTCTATCCAATCAATGCACAGAAGAAAGCCCCTTGTTGTTACAGAAAGCAGCACAAAGGTATATACAAGTGCTTCACGACATGGTCCTGTCTGCCCCAAGGGTAAACAGTGACAACAGCCCTTAAAACAAGAGCTGGAAAACCATTTAAAAACACTTCCAAAAAAAAAAAAAAAAATCCACCCACTTTAAAATTTATCCCATGTTGACAATAGCATGACCAGCAGGTCAAGGCAGGTGATTCTTCCTCTCTACTCTGCTTTTGTGTGAACTCACCTAGAGTTCTGAGTCCAGCTCTGGGGCCTGCAATATAGGAAGAAGGATCTATTCGACCAAGTCTGGAGGAGGAACATGAAGATGACTAGAGGGATGGAGCACCTCTCCTATGTGGAAAGGCTGAGAGAATGGGGGTTGTTCAACCAGGAGAAGAAAGGGCTCCAGGGAGACCTTATAGAACCTTCCAGTACCTAAAGGACCCTACAAGAAAGCCAGAGAAGGACTTTTGACAAGGGCATTTAAGGAAAGATGTCCCTGCTCATGGCAGGGGGATAGGAACTTGGCAATCTTTAAGGTCTCTTCCAACCCAAACTATTCTTTGAAGATTCCATAAATTTGGTCTATAGTTAGAGAGGAAGCACAGAAGAAGAATTTTGCTGGAAATTCTTGGTGGAAATTTTCTGCAATATTTTCTGTGACTTACACACTGTCCAGTTGCCTTTCCAAGGATGCTTTATGGAGAAAGTGGGGGCAACCATCTTATGATTCCTCAGCAAGAATGAGCAAGGCTCTGAAACCTGAGCAGCGTGCATACTCTGAGAGACACAGTCATGCAGAGACTTGAGAGCAGCCATGAGTTCCGTACCCTGAACAACTGAGGCATTCTGCCCACACTGCAAAATATCACTGTGAAGAACTTCGTCACTGTGGAGGCAACCCCATACTGGCAGCAAGGACAGCCTACAAAGGGCTATGGTGGAGGTTGCTTCTCCAATGTGATCCCTTTTCATAATGCTGCTTTGGAGACAACCCAGAAATCCTCACTCTCACCTGCAGGGCACACTTGGGGCTACTATGGAATACAAGTTCATCAGTTCTAGAAATGTGGGCATCAAGTATGAGCATCTGGAACAAAGCAATTTGAGAGTGGATTCCTATGAATGGTACTGAGATATAAATCTCTTTGATGGACAACCATTTTTGATAAGGTATTTCCTGAACAGGATGAGGAATCAAGGTTAAATTCTTAGACTGACGAGCAGGTCTGGGGAATGTGAAAGAAACATCCCAGGCCTGGGCAAGGAGGGCAGCACTGTTTTTTGTGAACTTTTCTACAAACATTTCTGAGCATTAACAACAGGATAGAGGTAACTGAAAACTCTGGATGAGTAGATCAAACATATGGAAGAACTACTTACATTAGGCTAATGCAAGTTCTTGTTTTCGATCAGTTTAACTTTGCCATGGATTTAAATCTCAGCAAACAGCCCTCTCTCCCTAGACAGCTTCACAAAGTCATCTTGTCCACCCTTCACTGCAGCATCTCTGTGAAAATGAGATTAGTAACGATTATAAAATATCCTGTGATCTCTAGATACAGGGTATCTCCACACCATAAAATTGCTGGCAAATAAACATGGCATTTTTATCCCACTCACTCAAAGCCTCAGGTCTGGATATCAAGTTTGCATGTGCAATACAAAGGGTAGAAAAATCAGGCACACCAAGCTCAGTTGCTTTTTTATCCTTCAGCCCAAGGAGCCACAGGGTGTGAATGAGCTGGGGTTTTACAGCTCAGGAGTCATGACTGGGAAGAAGAGTAGAGAGTCATGCTCCACTTAGATCAGCTGGAAATCACCCCTGTCCAAACCAGGCAGAGCTTTAGCCTCATCTGTGGCTCACATTGCCCTGTGGCTCACAGGAGCCACATGCTGAGATATCCAGACAGCTGCCATCACGTTGGAGACCAGCTGCCGGGAGGAACAACCAGGGTTACAGTGCAGCAGCCTCTGCTGGGGGCTCCTGCCATCCATCCTCAGCCAGGAAAACAGGCAGGAGGAGCAAAGGAGAGGAAGCACGACCTTCCACAACACCCTGTGGAGGCAACTCCACACCAGCTCTTTGGAGAGGAACAGTTTTAGTCACCACGTGTAGAAGATGCGAGATGAGACTTCTACCTACTGCCACTGCAATGTAACTTGCAATAATGAGCAGTAAATGTAAACTGTGGAGTTTCCTACCACCTACAGGAAATTTCTAGTATTAGGGAAGTGTATGTTTGTATTTCTGTGTGAGCTTGCACATACATACAAGCTTATGTACTTTAATGATGTTGGTTATTCCTTGGAACATGGATGATGACAGGCTCCATTTGTCCTGCAAGATTTATAACACAGGAACAAATTAATCCCTACTTAGGCATCACACAAGAGAATGGGACTGAGCAAAAAGGCAACTCTGCCTAGGAAAGTTTGTGGAGCAAGTTCAGGAAACCCCAGCAAATCAAATCAGAAGGTAGGGATTCCTTTGAAAAGTCTGAGCTCAGTGCCTGTAGTGCCAAGCTGCTTGTAGAGATGAGGCATTGCTTTCCACAGATGAATTCTGCAGAACCCATTTCTTGTTAACAACTGACACCAGCAAAGCACAAAAGGAGCAATCCTTTTGCTAATTTGTTAGCATCTTTGGAGAGGTTTGTGTAAGAGCTTGTGAATTGTTTCATTTGAGCACAGTTCCAGCCAAGAAGACCATGAGATTCACAGTCTGCTGGCATGAGAATAACAAGGTCTAAATCTGACCTAGATATTCATTAATTCATGTCACATTCCCATCAGTGGTGCTCAAGTTCAAGTCCACCTCTTCCAAGTTAGCACAACACTGTTATGCTGTCGTGTTTCTACAATATCTGCTAAGAAGCAGATGCAGTGAGGTCATGGAAAGCTTTGGTCATGTGGGAGCAAAGTAAATTCTCAGAGCCTTTAAAAGGCAAGGAGAGATAAAAGAGAAGCAAGACTTCCTTGAGGAAGGGATGATGTATGGATATTGCAGTGTCAGGCAACGTAAACACAGCTGCAAATCTCCATGTAGACTTAGGCTGCTTTATGGGGTGTTTATTACACATCTAGATGGATATCTCTTTATATACTTATAGAAAACAAATATCCACATAAAACACCCTTCTGCAAGTGCTACTCAGGCCTTTTCATTGCAAAGAAATTTTTACAAGTGGAATAAGGGAATACTGTGAAGCATTCAGATCAGAGCAGTGACTACAGGTGAGCCATCCCAATGAGATCAATGGCATTACAGTCCAGCACTCTGCAGTAGCAACATCAAAGCATCTCCTACAGTCCTGCAAGCACTGCCACCACTGGATCTTTTAACAGACGTTTGAGGCCATCAATCAGCTGCCAACATGGCATCAATGCAGGGAAGAGTCACCAAAAGAGACAGTAGCACTGCGGTATCATTGGACATCCAATAGAAATTGACTCTAAAAGAAACTCGGACATAAAACCAAATAAAATCAGTTGGCTTGGTAAGGGATCAGTCTGGTTTATCAAAACATCTATGGACACCAATACCTTGGCTTGCCTTCCTGCAGGCAGTCACCAGGAAAAGAAACATGGCTGGAGGGATGCCTGACACTAGATTTTGTAGCATGTAGCAACATCTGCACAGATTGTTCTCAGCTTGCAACCAGCAGTGTAGCAGTTTGCTGGTTCTCATATTTATTTTCAGCCAGACCAGCATGCTAACCTCCAGCTACATCATCTTTTATGTCAAAACAAAGAAGAGGGCAGGAACAAATAGCCAATAAGAAAGGCATATCTCCTTTACAATGTCTTTTCACTGGCTTCCAAACCAAACTTGCTGTTAACTTTCCTCTGTACCTTGCATCACACCTATGAATTCCAATATCACCTGTATATACCTTCTTTTCTCTCCAAATTCTTCCAGATTTCTTTAAGAGGGGGCATATACCAGTCAGCAGGGACTAAGCTAGAACTAGGAAAAAAAGCTGCATATGGGGACTAGCCTGTTAACAAAGCTTCAGCTGACAGAATGATGACAGCTTCCAAAAGAGCCATCAAGGATTTCTCTACTCTAGGACTGACAGGTGCTGAGTAGAGGTGATGCTTTTAACAGAATTTTTGCTACCCCTTGACCCCATGGCACTGGAACAGAAGGACATGGAGGACTGAAGACACAATGGTGTCTCTCTTGCTGGTGGAAACTCATGATGTGACTGGGCAAGTATTGGTGCTAACCCAGCAAAACACAGATGCTACACTCCTGACCACCTTCTTACTGCATCACACACCCATCCATCAGAGCAGGATGTTTCTTCAGTACAGGCTTAGCTCAAAAATTTGGAAAATAAAATACCAAGATAGAAAGCTGGGAAGAATATCTGTAATCATCTATTGGAGGAAACCTAAACATGAGTGTGCATAAGTCCATGGGATCTGATGAGATTGCTCTGCAGAGAGCTGAGAGATGAAGTCACTAAGACACCATCTGTCATTTTTGACAAAAATCGTGGCAGTCAGGTGAAGCCCCTGATGACTGGAGAAAGGGAAATATAACCTCCATTTTAAAAAGGGGCATGGACAACATGTCAAAGGAGGTGATTCTCCCTCTCTGCTCTTCTCTTGTGAGATTCCACCTGGAATGCTGCATGCAGCTCTGGGGTCCCCAGCATAAAAAGGACACAAAACTGTGGGAGCAAGTCCAGAGGAGAAACACAAAGCTGATGAGAGGACTGGAGCCCCTTCCCTATGAAGACAGTCTGAGTTGGGGCTGTTCAACCTGGAGTAGAGAAGGTGCATGGAGACCTCATAGCAACTTTCAAGTACCTGAATGGGACCTACAGGGAAGCTGGAGAGAGACTCTTCATCAAGGAACTGTAGGGATGAGTAATGGGAACAAATTGAAAGAGGGGAAATTTAGGTTGGATATTAGGAAGAAAATCTTTACTGTGAGGGTGGTGAGACACTGGAACAAGTTGCCCAGGAGGTTGTGGGTGCTCCATCCCTGGCAGTGTTAACAGCCAGGCTGGACAAGGCCTTGAACCACCTGGTTTAGTGGGAGGCATCCCTGCCTATTGCAGGGGAGTTGGGAATAGATTATCTTTAAGGTCCATGCAAACCCCTTAACATTCTATGATTGAAGTAGTTATGTAGCATCTATTGCATAACTATTAGATATTATAGCATCTGTGGGTAACCTTTATTATTTCCAAATTTTCTTTCTGTATTTAAAAAAACCCCAAACTTCCTAATCACACATTTTTTCCTCACAGTTGACTTTTCACTGTAGTGACTAACCAGATATACCAACCACCTCAACAGAGAGTCTCTTAAACTGTGGCCCACACTTAACATTTTCAGCATAGCTGCAGCAAGAAGCTCCATTTTATGACTTAGAAACTGAAGCTTCGGTTGCAATAACAATTTTGCAGTCATTATGTATTTTGTTAAGGGGATTCTTATAAAATGCCCCTGCGTCAGGAACACTTTACCAGCGGAGAGCTTCTGGTGGAGATGCCTGGCTCTAATAAAAATATTCCACTCCTCCAAGCATTATCAGGTGAGATGGGAGGTTTTTTCCCTTATTTATTTTTCCTTTGGGCAGGCTCAGTACCCAACAACCCAGAAACTCCTTCAAGGACAATACAAGGCACTCTGACTCACGGATGTCTCAGACACTCTCATGCTATCCTGCATCCCCTCCCACTGAGGGAAGAGAAGAGTAACCAAATCCTCCCCCACCAAAAATTAATGGTGACAGGGGATTTAAGCTGCTTCCCCCAGCTTTTCTCTCCCTCCATGTCCTCCCTCTGTATGTGGCTCTGAGGAGGGTGGTAAAAGGTGCAAGTTGTCATGGGAGAAGGACAAGCAGCATTTCTCACAGCTGAATTTTTGCCAGCATGAGCTGTGGTTCATGAACTCAGCCTCTGGCCCAAGGCTAAGTTCAACTGTGTCTGAAGTCTGATGAAATGCTTCTCATTGCTCTAATATAAATTTTTATTTCAGCTGAGGTTTTTTTCAAGGCAGGAGACAATTCCTCTGCCTGACTAAAAAACAGGCTTTGAGCGCTGTTTGTAATGTATTAAAAGGGATTTGCTTTGTTAATTTTCACAAATACCAAGTCCATTCTGCAAGCATATAAAATGTACAGTTAAAAAAAAAGTGATCCATCTAAGGATCACAGAGGTTCTCTTCTTCACATTATGTCCAGTTGAGATGATCAAGATCCTGAACTTTAGGATTTTGTAATTCATAGTGAAAACTTTGACTGTAAAAAGATATTTCTAATACTAAATGGCTCTTTATGAGAGAAAAATGTAACAAGATCTAATGGCTGGAAACTTGGCTAAGAAGATACAATTAATTTTAATAATCACTAACCATTGAGAGTAATTAGCTGCTAGATCAAACTACCACTGAATAATAATAACTTTTAAAAATCTTAATTTCTGGCTTCATTTAATTGGAAATACATGTTCCCTTGTAAGGTGCAGTGTAGCTCAAACAGAAGTTACAGGGCTGAAGCAGAAATTACTTAGAAAAATGCTATGACCTGCATTATACAGGTCAGGCTGGATGATCTAATAGTCCCTTCTGCCCCTAAACCCTATGAATTACCAACCTAGGGTGCTTTCCTTGGAGACTTTGAAAATGCTTTGCCAACACGAGGTTATAATCCTCTGTCATACTGCAGGCCAACCTCGCCATCACCTCAACATCCCAAATCTATGTTTTATGGCCATCTCTAAAGGAATAAAATTTATTTATTAGGGTATTAAATATTTCAGAGGAATAGCTAGCAGATCTGATTCTGGAAAATTTCCCTTTTACAAAGCAAAAGCAGGACAGATGTGCATTAAGAACATCCCTGGGCCAAGGACCTCTGTCTGCCCAGCAGAAGCACCATCTACTTCCAGGCTGACGTCTTGATGTCACCCTAGCAGAGCCACAGTGACCTCAGCTAAGGGTACAGGCTTTTCCTCACTGAAAGAGCAAATAACCTGACCATCTAACCCATATCTCTGCATTATAGGCAAAACACAGGGATGAAGACTCTCCTACTTTAGGTACTGCGAAACAAGCAGTACAGCAAGGCAGTGCATGCTCATGTGGACACACTGACTGCAATGTTAAAATACAGGCATGTGGATGCCCCACCCCTGGAGGTGGTCAAGGCCAGTTTGGATAGGGCTTTGTCCCTGCCCATGGCAGGGCGTTGGAAGTAGATTATATTTAAGGTCCCCTCCAATCCATTCTATCATTCTATGATAATGAGAAATAATTTTTCAATAGGCAACTTTAAGCTATGCAGGGGTTGCTTATTTTAGTTGCAGACTAACAAGGCTGTAGTTTGAAATTGCCTCTATGAACTCAGCTCAAACTTTGGGAGACTTCTCTGGCCTGACACAGTAACATGATAAAGACTGGTTCCAAAGCAGCTCAGCTCCAGGAGAAGATGCCCCACTTCTGTGTAGCAGGGAGCCCAAGCCAGTCAGCCAACCTGGCAGACACAGATGAGTTCTTCCCTTGGTACCATTCCACCATTGGCACAGCAAGATCCCTCTGTAGGCAGGGTCAGCCTATGCTCAGCAGCTTCACAGGTCTGGCTGGATCCAGACCATGCTCCCTGGTACAGCAGATCTCCAGGGGTGCGTCATGGGGTGCTGAGCCATGATCCAGAGCTTTCCTAACTTCCTAGTGCAACTGAGAGGAAGGATCCACTTCTGAGGATCAATAAAGTCTGGGAAGGCCAAAGACTAACATGCCTAAACCCAAATGCCTCCTCTTTAGAAAGGCAAGAAGAGCTTCAGAGGCCTTTTCTGCGTGGCTTATAAATAGAGGAGGGCTAAGTGACCACATACAAACTTTGACAGTGAAACAAGCATGTGAACATCAAGGCTTGGAACAACTGTGACCATGCATCTAAGGGAATCTAATCACTGTGCTATCAGAACTGCTGAAGCAATGTTTGAGAGCAGAGCAGGGAAGGACCCCAGAGAGGATCATCCCAGGCTCCTGCTCTAACAGAGTGTGACCAGACAGGTGCCCATGCCCATGTGACTTGTGTAAAGCCCCTTGAGGCATCTCTCCATTGCAACAGTCAAACCACAGATCTCTTACACATAAAGCTGCTACAGAACGAGCCTGAATGCTCTTCATAAAAGCCTGATCCAAACCTGCTGAAGAAGATACTGCATTTAACTTCTGCACTCAAGCCTAACAGGTGTTTTTTAATATGCGACTGCATTGCTCAGCATGCCCTTTCTCTCCCTTCACAGTCACATGGCTTTCCTATTGAGTTTGATTTTGACCTAAGGTAGCATTTTCAGCAGGCACACATCATGTGAACATAGCATTTTCAGCAGGTATACATCATGTGAACAAACCAGAAAATAAACAGGCTGGTGATTTGCTACTGCTCTTGTTAAGTCAAACAGAGAGAGAGCACCCTTGTGTTCATAAAGCTCAGCTACAAAACCTCAGCCAATGAGAAGTTAGGAAGTTGCTGCTCCAGTCAAATTACCCTTTGGTCTGTTTTGAACCATTCTGCACTCAAGAAAAAAATGAGGGACCAACAGTTTTGCTTCTTTGCTAAGCCTTTATATTTGCTTTGGCCAAGGACTCCTTGCTTCTGGAAAGCCGGGTCCCATTCCATAGACTGTGCTAGGGCTTTGTTACAGGATGTATGTGGACATGAGGCAGGTGGGAGTTGTAAGCAGCACAGCATTGACTGCCTCATCTGGGACAGGGCTTAGTGGTTCTGAATCACTGTGCTGAGGATCTTCAAGACTTGGGCAAATAGATTAAACATGATAATAAAACATATACTGAAACAAATATTCTTCTTTAAATGAAGAATAACCCCCCTCCGAGTTCATGTGCTTTGTCTTGGTTCCCATTGTGTAGAGAGCGGGTTCATCACCAATATTAGTTCAGAGCAATGTGTTGAACTATTGATTGTGAAAGACACATCTACCACAATAGTGGAGCTCTATAAATAACCTAAACTAAAAACACTTGGACAGACATATGTAGCTAAAGGACTTCATACTTCAGTGGGCAAAACCACAAAATACCAAAGTAATTAAATTCATCCCTCAGAAGCCTTGAAAATAATTGGGTCAAGTTTCCCTATTTCATCCCCTCCTATTTTATAAGATAATTATGAACAACTCAATACACCCAGTTTCTGGAAGCAAAATTCTGCACATCCTTCTTTTTCCTTTCTGCTTCCAAAGAAGCAAACAAAAGAAAGAATAACTGAGTCTGAGCACAGTTAGGTCTGCAATATGCCACTGGCTTTCCTCCACACAGCTCCCTTTAAGTCAAACCAGCTGATTAGCTCTGAGATGTCCGTCTCTGTAGAATCTCTCTTCCCAGAGCCAACAAAAAACAGAATTGTGGTTGCCTGAACCAGAACAGTGCTTCTGGGATTTTTTTCATGCACTCTCCCTGTGCAGAAGAGTCAACATAATAGTGCAAAGTGACAAGATGTTGAGCCACAGTGCCAAGACAACTTGCACACTTTGCATTTTTCCTATTAGTGATGCATCAGTGGTTCAGGAAAGGAAGAGAGGGGGAGGAAAAAAGAGAAAATAATGCAGAGGAGTCAAGTCCAGCCCCAAACGCCTTTGTGTTTTCATTTTTCTATCAAGGTGAGGTATTACAAGACAGTGATGATTTGTAGACTTCAAGTATTGTAATAAATTTATCCCTTTATTAAAACTGTTTTTCCGGGGTGGGGGGGAACCAAACAAAACCACA
The DNA here is from genome assembly GCA_013399915.1 of Illadopsis cleaveri. Taxonomy (NCBI): domain Eukaryota; kingdom Metazoa; phylum Chordata; class Aves; order Passeriformes; family Timaliidae; genus Illadopsis; species Illadopsis cleaveri. The sequence goes on from VXBB01021512.1 coordinate 334,325, forward strand.
CCCACATACCAAACACAAAACAACCAACCAAACACCAAAGCAAACAAAAACCCAGGACCAAAAGGAAAAAGGATCAGAACATTACAAACTACATAGCATCCTAAACTGCGGACCTCATGCTAAGATGAGCAAACAGAGAAAAAACTATAAGCAAAACCTTCTTCCAGATCCTTCCTTGTAGTTTTTCTGGGAAATATTCCCTCCAGATCACACTACCAAAAAATCCCATGAGTTCCATTCCTTTTCTTAATACCAGGAATGAAGAAATATGGAAACTTTTGAATGCATTTTCCAATTTTCATTTTTCTTCTGAACTTCAACCTGATTTTAGACTGGTTTGTATGGACATTTTTGATTTAAGGGAAAGAGGGTTTGTCCTTTATCTCTGCACCCTTCCAAATGACGGTTCTCCCCAGTGCAGGGTGTGGCAACAGCCAGAAGTTGGCCAAGCGCTGCAGTCCCCCTGTCCCTGAGTATCCCTCCAGTTGAGTGCCCAGTGGGATGTCCCTGGCTAGGACTCTCAGCCCTGCTCTGGCTGCCCCTGTCCAGCCCAGGGTGCTGTGTAGCAGGGAGCCTTTCAGCCACCCCAAGCATCCAGGGTGCCTGCTCTGGACCTGAGCCAAAGAGCAGCAAAACCGTGCTTGGGTTGTTACCCAGGCCTAGTCCCCACAGCAGAGCACCAGGGCCACCACTGCCCTCGGGCCCATTTTTGCAGCCCATCCTACCCAATGACCTCATCTCACAAAGACTCTGTGATGTCTCACAGCTTTTGAATCCTTTTAATTGGTAGTGACAGAGAAAGGGGTTGCCCATTGCTGATGGGCCTGTCTCTGTGCGGGAGGTATGCACATATCTGTCCAGTCACAAGGAGATGGCAGCTCATTTTCAGCCTTTTTCACTGTAAATGCATTGGTAGATTATGGGACAGGAGGGTAGTATAATTTCTAATGGAGATTAACTTAATTATAAATTAGAAACATTTAAAGAGGATTACCCTCACAAAGGAAAGCATTATCTCATAATTATTATTAAAAATCTACTGCTCTGCTGTTTTAACACAGTCAACTTAAAACCTCAAGGCTGATAAAAGAGCTCACTCTCAGTGTTCTCTTTTTCAAGTAAGGAGAAGATATTTGGATTGACTTCCCTCCCCAGCCCACCCCACTTCTAAAGTGTCACTAAATTGCACCACAATGTTACTGATCCATGAGCTGTATTGTAGATGTTTGCTCTTAATGGTCCACAAATCCCAACTGCTTGTTAGGTGGCAACCTATGCCTAGGGCCCTGGCAAAGATTATTAACTTTACAATTTAGTTGGCTTTCTGACAGAGATTTTTAATCCTGTGAATTATTTTTAGAAGGGCTACATCAAGAATTTCAGAGCTGCTTTATTATCTATGAATCAAGCCTTGGCTGCAAATTCAGGACATCATCCCTACTTGAGAAGAGCAAATAGATGTATGCATGCATGGGGATATAACAAATGAGTCCTTCAGACCCATCTTGAAAATGAAGTTCATGGATTTACATCCATTCCAAAGATGCAGTAGAAAAAGAACAGAAGGTCACAAGTTTCTTTCCAATACAAAGCCTGAATCTGGCCCCAGCACAGCTTTGCTCTATGGAACCATGAGCCTGAAATTTGCCAGACACCCTCAAGTGACAGAGGGTATTTTTTCAGGAAAAAGAAAATTAACTGGACACTTGTTTTTTCAAATATGGCTCAGCAAACAGTTACTCCTCTGCTGAGACTCTGACTCCTGCACTGAACGAGTAACATTTCTGCACAGAAACTTTCCTGCAGAAGTAATTTTTGCTCTGATAAAAATTTAAATATAGAAACTAGGCAAAGAAGAGCTACTTTTTTAAGATAGAAATCACTTTTCAGCAAAACATCTCCTCTTTGGCCTTGCCTTTCAGTTAAAAGTGCTTTTTTCAAAGCTAGCTTTTTAAAGATCATAACAAACTCTGAAAAGGTTGGCCTTATGGGGAAGGGCAAGGCTCTACATCAGATTTTCTTTATTCATCCATAGGGTCACATCCATAGGACTGTTAGGCAAGTGCTGCAGACACTTTTGGGGGTGTGGAAGAGATGGAGGTACAGGCCAGATGTGCATCCTCACACCCATCTGTGCATAAAGCTCATGGAGAAATGGGGTTGGCAACCACAGCAAGCTCCTTCCCACTCAGAAGAGCCCATGCCCTCTCCTTGATGGTGGCAAAAGGCCATTGTCTTGGCAGGGAAGCACTGAGACCTGAACACACCAGGGCTGCAGAAACCTCTCCTCAAGGCCACCAGCCTTGGAGGTCCCTCGATTCATTGGGCTTGCATCTGCCACAGATGCTGATGTAGGAAAACGGCTGCAAAAGCAGCAAGATGCTGCCAAAAGGGGGAGAGCAACAGGTATGGGATTCACCCTTCATCGGCTCTGGAAATTCCAGCATCCCCTCTGCAGCTCGTTTGGCTGGGAGTCCCAAAAACCTAATAAACTGGGAGCCAAGCATCCACCATGTTGGGAAGCACGTCCTCAGATCACCCTTTGGTCATGTTTATGCATTTAGGCTGCATGCAAAGCTTGTGGCGACTTATCAATTATAAATCCTCAGAGGCTTTTGCACTGTTATAAATGCTATAGCATGAGAAATGTTAGAGTCACAGCACAAGTGTTTTCCTAAGCAAAGGCATACAGCCCGGAGCCAGGAATGAGGTAATTACTTGTACAATAGAAATGCAAATTCAGTAACCTGAAGCGGGGGTGGGGGAACACAGAAGCTACAAGTCCTTACAGAGCCAGGTCCCAGGGGTAAATCTCAGGCACCAAGAGGCAAGCAGACAGGAGGAACAGAAAGTTTTTTTATATGAAGGAATACGGCAACCAGAAACGTTTCTCTAGAAGTCACCTTTAAAATCAGAGGAAGAGGTAACAGAATATCCCAGCCCCAGTAGCAGCAGATAATGAACTACTTCAAAAAGCTAGTTGGTTGAGGAAATAGCCAGAAAAAATAAATACTTAAAGCTAAGTACAATATTAATAATTCTTTTATTTTATTAACTTTATTCTAGTATCACACACCCTCAGGCCTAAGTAAATATCCTTTATCGTTCAGTCTCATCTAGTGAAAACGCTGACTGTCGAGAAACATAAAACACAGGGTTTCAAATCCTTCTAGGGTGGAATCAGAGGATTAGTATGCTTTAACAACAAACAACAGCTGGGGGAAAAAAAACATTCCCGGGGTATCACAAGCCTCCCCAGAGAGGAGGAGAGCTCCTTCAAGAGCATCTGGGCATGGGAGCCCCTCTGATGTTCAGAAGGGGATGGGAAGGACCCTGGGCACAAAGGGTATGCAGCACAGATCCATGAGCAGGGCTGGAAGCCTCTCTGCCTCAAGATAAAAGCCACATACCAAACCCCCATACAGAAGGAGCTCAGGACACCTACATGGAGGAGCCCAGGGCAGGAGGAGGACCACTGGAACCATCAAGAAGAGACTGAGCAGGAAGATGCCAGCAATCCAACCTCTTGGGCTCAGCTGGAAAACCCTTATTCCCCAGCTGCTTCCCTTCATTCTCCAGCCCCTCTGTCTAAACAAGTCAGAACGTAGCCCAGGGGCGGCTGTTGGAGTGGCTCACAACTGGAGAGGGATAAACCAGATGTGTTTTGGTCAGACTTGATTGAAAACTCGAGTCCTACAGTCAGCACGGCACTGGCAGTTAAAGATCATCAGCTGGTGAAAATCACCTCCATATGCCCACCGTGGGTGCAACTCTAGGAATTTGCATCCTGTAAGGCTCTGTTGAATGCATCCTGCTTTCCTTTACAGTGTCAAAAATAAAACTTGCTATTTGCTGAGGTTTGGGAAGAGGGGTGGGGACATGACAGCAAGATCCTGAAATGTTAAAATAAATGGAGGCAGCAGTGTTTTGAAGTACTGCTTGTTCCTCTCGAGGCTTAGCCCAAAAAAAGAAAAAAAAAGTTATGAAAAAAAAAGGTGTGGCTTTAAGACTTTTTTTATAAAATCCTGCTGCATCAGAAAGTTTGAAATATAAACAGCTGCTTTTACTGACTATATCAGTGCAGCTGGGCTGCCTAATCCTTGGGTAGCAGCGCTTACAAATGGCGCTCAGACAGGCAGGTTAGATCAGATTTTCTCATGAGCTCACCCAAGATAGCTGGCTTTCATGGACAGGCATGCTGTTATCTCTTTTAGCAGCCAGCCTTTTAACAGCCAGCTTTTGAAAGCCAGGCACAGTTTTCAAAGAGTCAGTCCTGGGGAGGAGGAGAAGGAGGTGGCAGAGGAGAGTATCTTTCATCACAAACCTGACACGGGAGAAACTGTGCCTGGATTGATGCCACTGGAGAATGTATCACTCACTGTCAGGCAGAGCCGGGCCATTTCCAACAGGCAGCGACAAAGCTGCTGCAGAGCCCTGGGCTCTCCCCCAGCGGGCACAGGCCTATTGAGACACAAGTGCCCCTGGAACACTGGAACCTGGTTTTGCCTGGGGGGTAAATTGTAGCAACAAAGGATATGGAGCTAACCTCCTCCCTCTGCATCCCTGAGAGCATCCCAGCACTCTGGTACTCAAGGGATGGGGTCTTTCCACTGCAACATCTCACCCTAGAAACACCAGTGGGGGGCGGATAGAGAGATGGGCCATACATATTTCAATGAGGATTGTTCACCCTATCATACAAGTCCAGGTTTTTAACATCAAAGGGCAGCAATGGTTCCAGTCGGACCTCTTGGCACTGTGGTTCCTGCCCCTCAGGAGTATTTATCCCAGTGGCTTGGTCACCTCCATGAAGGGTGACATACCCTTTGCATCTTGCAAAGAAAGGATTTACTGTAGAAACAATAAAATGAAGATGCATTTTCAGTAGAGCTTAAATTGTAGGAGGATGACTAATAGACCTAGCTTTGGATGGCCTGTGCCTGGCAAGAACGTGTTAACCCAAACCTCCTCAGGCAAGACACACAGAAAATCACCTTTAGTTCTGCTGCCTTTGAGCTGATCACTACAGAGGTGTTTCAGAAGAGCAAACACAGGGCTGCAGCCCCAGGGAGAAATGAATCCATCAGGAATGAAAGGGGAGAAGTCCCACAAGAAAAGCAGATTAAGGAGTGTTTTGAGGAGCGCAGTGCAGGGCCTGATGTCTGAGGCCGCCTCAGCGCTGGGCCCTGCGCTGTCCTCAGTCAGTCGCAGCCGCAGGGCAGGAGCTGCCCTTCCTGTCAAAAGTCATTCCGTGGCAATCTCGCTCTGGGCATTTGACTGATGTGTCAGGAGAGCCCCGAGGAGACGAGGGAGGTGACATTATTGCTGCTGCAATAATGAAAGAAAAGTGCAGATAATGAAAACTGTGGCTGTGTCAACAGTGCTGCTGAGGAAAGGCTTTTTCCTCTCTGTGTCTCTATTTCTTAAAAAAGAGAAGCAGATCTCCAAGCGCTGGCAAAAGAAAAAGTGTTTTTATGGGAGTTTCCTGAAAAATGCAGCCACCATGAAGCCATTTGAGCTTGCTGGCTCCACTACTGTTAAACTCAATGTGTTCCTCAGGGAAGGATGCTGGGCAAAAGAGCCTTCACTCACATTTCCTTGTGTGTCCTTACAGTGATCCCAGTGGTGCCAGCCCAGCCAAAAAAAAGAAGTTGAAAAAAGGGTGATCCACCTAGATGATTTCTACCAGAGGGCACAAGTTGTTATGTCCGTCCCTGAGCTGCTTTCCGGCTAGCTGTGCCCTGGGACAGGACACAACGAATGTTCTGTGGGTTCGTTTCGATCTCAGCCTGACCACATGGTCTGAGGCCTTGGAAGAAAGTGCAGACTCCGGCGTGGGTTTAGCAGATATTTATTCCATGGAGGTCCACAGGCCAGAGCCGAAGGGAAGCAAGAGCAGGAAGCAAGAGAGAGACTGGGCCTAGGTTTTCCCCTTAAGTACCTTCGGGAGTACTCTGAGCAGGGGAGAGCCTCGGACCAATGGGGGGATGTGGGGCATGGCTTAGGACATGGGTGCTTAACAGCACAGTGGGGTATGGGTGGCTGCTTTGGGCTACCTGGGCAAAGGGGTCAGGGAGAAAACACTGGAGAGTGGGATGGGGGTAGGGAGAAAGGGGACATACCAATACAAGAAACATATACAAAATAAAAAAAAACAACCCTAGTTATGCACCGCAACAAGTTGTCTTTAGCTTCCAATTGCCAAGGGCTGCAATAAGGGAGGGGAGAGAAGATGGCCATTGGGAGGCCAGAGTTACTAGCCTGTTCCCTCAGGAGAAAAGACTTCATCCCTCTTTGCCTCTCTCTCAGCCAATTTCAGCTGAATTCAAAGGAGTCTCAGAGGTATAAGTCTCAAAAATAATTGAACTTCCACATGACTGATGAGACATAGCAGTCTGGGAGAATAAGAGATCCTAGGGAAAACACATGGCTAAGACCAGGCAGTACTGGCCAGTGGATCAGCAATGCCATTTGTCTGGATGGCCCCTACCTGGACACTTGAGGAACATTGCCAGGCAGCCAGGGGAAGAGAGCACAGGCACAGCCTTCCCAGGGTCCACCAAGTCTTCTGCACATGGGACATAACTTCAAACAATACAGGATATTGTTGGGGAGAGGAAAAAATTTTAAAGTCATTTTCTGTGACTGCTTTCTTTGACGGGGCATTTCCACACTTTAGATAGAGACCCAGCATCAAATTCCTTGGCTTTGAAGGACATTATCTAGGTTGAAAACAATCTCCCTGTTTTCAGAAGAGATGGAGATTTGTCCTGTATGCTGCATGAACACACCATTTCCAGCACATGGTCGCACACATTCCTGCAGCAAGATCCAGTCAGGGCTGTAGGCTTCATGCAGCAATATCTGGCAGCTGACCCCACTGATCCTTTGAGCATTAAAATTAATTAATGAAAAACTGAGAGTAAGGTAATCACTTTCAGTTTTAATTATATAGGTTTCATATGATATCAGAATGAATACCTGTCCATCTGACATTACAAGCATAAAGTGGGGAAGAGAAGAAAAAATTCCTTCACTTTTGCTTGTGTATCACAAAGCAAAACAAAACAAAACAAACAAAACAAAACAAAACAAAAAAAAACACCAAAAACCAAACAGATGCAATCTCTTCTTTCACAGCCCATTATACAGATTCCTGGAAAGAAAATATCCAGCCCTACAAGGATCTCCATTAACAGACAGATTCAGTTCCTGTCGCTTCTGACATGGAAGTGCATGCAGAAGTAATGAAGGTTTGCTTTGCTTACAGTTCTCTGTGCATGGCTGCTGGTAATTGTTCTTAGTGAGCAGTGAGGCATTCTTCTTTGTGAAAAAGATCAATAAATATTTAATTCATAAATGCAAGAGAGGTGATGAGCAAAATATACAACTAATAAAGATAAATGGCTTTCGTACTCATGAAGAAGTCTCATAAAGAGTCAGTGAAAAAAGTGTCCCTGCTGAGCAAAGAGAACAATACAAATGGGAGATTATAGACTGCAAACACAGCATTGAATTTAAAAAACAAACAAACCAACAAAAACAAACCAAAAAAAGAACCCCAAAAGCCCCCAAAAACACAAGGGAAAAAAACATTAATGCATCATTAACGCTGAGTGTTTAAATCTACAGAAACCAGCACAACATAAAGGAAGATTCCTGAGGCAACATTAATTGGGACTTATTGTGGGCTCTGTTATTGATAATTGCATACATTCAACTGCATAAACAAATTGCCAAAGCTGTATACAACTGGAATGCAAATAAGGCATGTGCAGTCATGTGGTTTCTCCTACACTGTGAGACCCAGCAGGCAACACGTGCAGCAGGAACAACTTATGGGTCACCTACAGATGCACACACATGTTCCATGGACCAGCACAAGGCAAAAATTCCACCCACAGTATCTTAAAGATATGTTGTGTTTATTTATTTGCTGGCAAGTTAAAGATGGGGCTAACAATGCATTCCTTTAGTGCTTGCATAATTTAATTTGTTTCATCTGTTGTATCTGAAAATGCTGAGACACGACAAGAATGTAACACTCCCTAAGTGGTAAAGTACTTCTATTTAGTAATTTTATGGCCAAATGAAAACTTTGTGTTATTTCATGTCCCATACTGCCAGTAAAACTGCAGCTGAGCTAACATGCTCCAATCCCTATGCCTGTTTTCCAAAGCACAACATCCTGGGGACATATTCTCTAAATTGCCTGCAAAGGCTTTGGAACCACACAAATGCAGCCCAGAGAAAGGGCCCCATTCATCAGTGGTGCTGTGCCAGAAAGGCCAGGGTCTGTGTTGGCTCCAGCAAGTAACATTGTACCTTATCAGCACCAGGCGGTGACAACTTGGCAAATGGCACTCAAGTTGATGCTTCAGGGGGTTTTATTTGCATCACTGAGATTCCCAGAAACGCCAAAGGGGATCAGATTCCTGCTGCAAATACAAAGGAAATTGCCCCTCATGTCCAGATAGGCTATTAACCTTTCAGAGAAGAGGTAAAGCATGTGTGGGTCATCCTCAAAAAATTCCCACTCCACAGGGGAAGAACTGACCCTTCTACTGAATGCTGTGGATTGAAGTGGGAATTTTGGTGTCATGACATTTTGTTTGAAATTAAATCAAGCTCAAAAAAGTGATCCCAGACACTTCACCAAGTTACCCAAAGTTGCACACTGTGACAGAACCCAGAGGTGCCCAACTTCCCCACTGGCATTTCCCATGACTAGCCAGTCCCTTCCCACCTTTTGTGCCTCCTCTTTAATCAGAAAAAAATAATGGAAGTGCTCCTGTGGTGTTGCATCTTCTTTCTACTTTTGCTTCCCAGCTCCCCAGCATCTGAGCATGGAGTGAAACAGACGGGGGACATTCTGCTTAGATGATTTAACTAATCTCATGCAAATGTACTCAGCAGTCTTGGTACCCATTGTGTTTTCACCTACATAATGGCCAAGACAGCTGAATATTGCTTTTTCCAAGGATAATAGCATTTTTATGCATTATTCCTTAAAGCTTTTTGTGCTCACACACTGAAGAACAGCTCCAGCTGAGGAATAGCTGAAGTCAATATACTCAGTCTCTGTCCAGGTAATTATGCATCCTCCTCCCATGCTAGCTTAAGAAAATATGATAATGATAGGACATAATTAACATGTCTATTTTCCCCCCCTTTTCTTACTTTCAGCCTGTGGAATGGAAAACTGCAGTTAAACATTTATTATCACATATTTTCTGACATATATTGCCTACTTATCCTGCATTTGAGAAACGGGAAGGATTTTGCAGGCAAGACAAAACATAAAAGAACTGGTTTAAACCAGAAAACAATACACTTGCCTCTCCTGGTATGAATTTATGTGATTTACTGATTTCTTAATTGTCTGAGTCCAGGAGAAAAGGACAAAAAATCCCCAAACTATATGTGTGTATATATATATATGTATGTATATATACATACACACATATATCGTTTCCTCAAAGCCAAGCCATTCAATAGTGGCAATGGAAGAGTTGTCAGCTCTTCTTCCACATCCCTCACCAATTCTCAAGGTAATTTGCCAGTGATAAAATCCACCTCAATGTATCTTCTTCCCAAGGAACCAGGATTGGTTGTGCAAATTAATGTTAGTGGGTTTCCCCCTCTTCAGTTCTGCAGTGTTGCTCCTGCCCACGCTCATGAGTTGACCAAAGCACAAAGACTTTTGAGTAAAGACTGGGATTTCAAATCTGAGACCAGGGGAGCTGGAGGATTTGGCTGGATGGGGTAGGTTGGGTTGCACATGAGAAGACAACCAGCTCATGGGCACTTGAAGTATTACCTGGAAAAGCTGCAGTAATGTGGCACCTGCAATAACTTTCCAGAAAGCCACAACTTCCACATAGGTCCAGCATAATAAACCTGGCTGTAAAAAGGAATGACAGTAGACTTACAAAAAATGTAAGTGCTTGGATTTTGCAATAACCAGCCTTTAACTTACGCTCCTGAGAGAGTACTTTGACTGTTGATCTGTCTACAGCTGACCTTTCAATCCACTGACTTCCATGGGCTTTAGGAAATTCCTGCAGATTTTGACAGTTGTTGGCTTATATCCAACGTCCATGCCTTACAGAAGCATAAAATCCATTCTGATACTTTAACCAGATATGGAGAAAGCTCCAGCCCCCACCCCCGCACCCTCTGACTACAAAAATAGGACTGCTTTCATTGTAGGTGTGTCTCATGCTGTTTGATCCTTGCTCAGTGTCTTTCAAGTTAGGTTCATTAGGAGGAGAAATTGCAGAGGGATTCAGGTAATTTTATGCAAACCTGTTGATTTTGAAAAGAAAAAAAGAAACACAACAGCCTTAAAGACAGTCTGAATCAAATCAGAGATAATTTCTCATTTTCTAGCCTACACTCATATTTGTTACGAGAATTTTTTGCCATTCTCTCCAAATGGTATTTCCAACTTTTTTTTCTGTCTGCAGGACATTCTAGATCCTATTTTTCCTACTTGTTTCCTGGCTATTCAGGCTAGGAACACACTCCAGTAACAGTATCTTATTGCTTAGATCTTAATTTGAGCCCTGGAAAAATATTTTCACCTTCTTCTGCTTCTTGTTAATTATCCAGGCACTAGGTTTTGGGCACTGAAACCATTCACATTTATTCCAAAAGCGGAGATTATAATCTTCCTTCTTGTCTCCTGAATGAAAGACACCATCACACTGACATGCTTTAATTAAGCTCCACCCAACCACCAAGAACTTCAGACATGGTTTAAGAGAGATTATATCAGCAGAGATAAAATAAAATTTTTAAAATAATTAATTACGGAGCCTAAAAGCTTCCCAAAATGGAAAGAACATGCAACAGCAGCATGTATCACTCTGTGGTGACATAAAAGCCCACAAGGATTGAGTGAATGCCTGGTGAACGTACAGTAGCCATTGCTTCCAGGTATCTGCTGGAGATGGGAGGGATAACACAAGGAGCAAGTCACTCTGACAGCAGATATAAGCCCAAATATTCTCCTTTAGAAGGGATAAAAGGAGAAAGCAGTGGACTTCATTTGTAGTTCTCGTTTGGTAATTTCACCCAGGCGCATGGAAACATTCCTGAATTGTTACATGGAGACCAAAACCAGCTCCATCAGCCTGACCCTCATTTGGGCCTTCAACTTTGCTTAACACTTGTGCTTCAGAGCAGCTCCTTCAACCTCCAGCTTCAGGAACTTCCAAATACACTGCAAGAAAGTGGCTTGTGATGAAACAAAGTTACTAACAGGATTCTTGGTGGGTGCAAGATGAATGCTGGAGAAGTTTCAAATTACTGGAAAATGAAAATACTGTTGGGAGGTTGGGGCTTTTGTTTTCTGGGGTTTCTTTGGGGATTTTTTTCTGGCCAAATCCCATTTTCAATTAAACTATTTACTGAAAGCAACATTTGGCCAAAGCAGAGCGTGATTTTCACGGAACAGCAATAAAATATTTAGCATGGTTATGTTCCCAAAAATTAAAAAAAAAAAAAACAAACCAGAACAAAATGCACAAAACAAAACATTGTGCTGAAATGGGCAGACTAGATTAGTCTTTTGCTGCAATACCTCTGGTTTTGCCCTTTGTCTGAGAAATGCTAGGCAACTGACAATTCCCACTTCATCAACAGGAGCTAGGGATGCTCCATCTGTGATGAGCTCTGATCTGTTTACAGTCCTGCTTACAGCTGCCATCCCAATTTAAAAGCATTCTACAAGAAAGCTTTTCCTGTTTATAAGCTCGCTTAGCCAGACTCTGGTGCTCCCGGTCACTTAAGCACACATTTAACTGAAGTGCAGGAGCAGACACCTGGACTTAAGAGAGGCCCTGGCTGTGAGCAGGGCCAGGTTGTTTGAAGTTAAGCACATGCTTAAGTGCTCTGCTGGATTTTTGCCCAAGCTGCCAATCTTTTATAGTTAATCATTTATAACCCCACGTATGTTCTGGTAGTTATGCTTCAGTGTGCAAATATGTAAATTGCTTTCATAAAGCTCCACGCAGTGAGCACAAATAATGCTTCCTCAGCCCTTTGCAGTTCTCCAGTCCTGTGACACCTCAGATAGATCAAGTGACACTTAGAACTGGCAAGAAAGTTACTTCTCCCTTAATTAAACAGAATCATTACCGTGTTCGTCTTCTTAATGGTAAGGCACATTCAGAGACTTGCAAAGTAAGCAAATAAATAATGCCAGTTAGCTCTAACCTGACAAGTATCACACATTTTGCCTCCAGACGCATGTACACCGATCCATCTTCCTCCTCCACTCCCAGAGTGAGACAGGGATCAAGCTGTCAAATGTATCGTACGCATATTTGCATAACTCTGGCACAGATTAAGTTAAATCACTGCCTACAAGGGTATTTGCAATGCATCACAAGGTAATTCTCCCAAACACCAGTGACCATTTTAATTTTTCTTTCCCTCCTGAGGTTAATTGCTGTGAACTACAGGGGAATGTCACCTCCACTTACCTGTGCTCTGTTGCTTTGTATTCAGAAAGCTCACATCTGCCGTGATTTTTCACAAAGAATTAAAATTGCCACGAGGAGAGAAAATATAGTTACTGCCATTCAGTTCCGATATATTTATTGGAATGGTAGGCAGCAATGGTGGCTCACTGAAATAGAGCCTTAAAACACAATTAGTTGCAGTTCTATAAATTGCAGAGCCAGTTGTTCTGTGCTCCTGCCCGTGGGCCTTCCATGCACCCACTAATGAAAAGGCTGCCTTTCCCCAGATGTCAGGTACTTTTGCAAGAAATGAGCAGCAGGAAAGGAAAATGACAGAGTCTGTTCCCTTGCTCTGTAGAGCAACTTTTTGTAAAAAATTATTCTCTGTCAAGCAAACTGCCTGAAAAAACTCCCCACAGTCAGCTACATTTTCTAAGAGGAAGCTTGAACACTGCTTGGATTGAGTCATATTAAAACAAATTAATGCCAACAGCTGGTCTCACAATCATTACTTGAAAAAAATGAAACATCAACCTTTAAGTATAAATTTAAAAAAAAAAAAAAAAACAAAAAAACCCAAAAAACCAAAAAAACCCTCCTAAGCAAACAAACAAAGCAGCAGCAAAGTAAGCAAATGGGCTCTCCTGTGACAGACCAGCTGCCATCATGACCCACCGAACAAAACAAAACAAAACTCGTCCCTGAACTGTCCTGGGTTTGGGTGCTGACTGTAAAATGCTCCTTAGATTCTCCTGCAGAGTTGGGCTGGCAGAGCAGGTCCTGGGCCACCCAGGACAGAGATAGCTGCAGAAGCAAAGGTAGGAGGGACTCTCAAGGGAAACCCTCATGCTTGGGAAAAAGAAATTTTAGGCAGGGTTCACTGCATGGCTGTTTTGGGATTGGTGAGGAAACAAAACCCCAGGAAATGAGGAGCCTCAGACAAACTTCAGAAGGCTTGTGCTCAGTTCAGGTCCTGGATGGAGATTTGGCCATCATCCCAAATACTAGGAGGTTTTCCTGCACTATGTAATTCTTTAAAAATGAGACACATGTTAATTCCTTCTTTTGGCTGTAACTACCAGTTAATTACCAAGTTACATTAAAGCAAGCAAGTTTGCAGCATTTTAAAGGAAATATAATGTGTTAAAGTACATTAGAAAAGACACAGAAAGATACCACTTGTATGAAAAAATGCATGGTGGCGAAAGATATTTTCCTTTCACAGTAGGTCAGATATAACAAGCCCTTGATGGAAAATATCCACTCACTTCTGGAGATCTAGTGAGTTGGAGACACAAATATCTGAGCAGCTAAATATAGTTCTGGATAGCAGTGCTTTGTACAGTAAGTTCTAATGTCTCTTAACTTAATATGGAAATTGATACAAAAATAAAATCACTGCATTTTCAGAGTCTCTGTCTGCTTGTGTGTTCACCAGGACTCACACCACCCAATTTCAGCCTCTGTTGAAATTACTCTGCAGTTTTTGTCTTGCACTGCCTCACATGCCAAGAAGGCAGAATAATGATGTCCATCACTAAAAGGCCACATCTATTGAGATATATAAAGGTTACTCCACAGAAAGTCAATATGAGAACTGCACTGAGAATGCCTTGTCCTTCAGCATTTCTGCAAGAGTGATAAGTTAAGTTTAATTAGAGGAGTCTAGGTCATGGTCAGAGGTTTCCCCAGCCCTAAATGCCAGTGGTTCAATTTTGCAATGTTCGTTACTGGACATGTGCCCTTTGGATCAGTTTGTGGTTGCTGAAGCTTGGAGCCAGGCTTGGGCAGGTACTGCTGGAGCTGCAAACCCCTCCCGAAGGAAGAGGAGGCAGTGGGAACAGTGAAGAACTGTGGCAGTGACACATGGCTTCCTCATATTTTTCCTCCCTTCTCACTTTGAGGCAAAAGATTTGCACCTAGGTGTGATTGCTTTTGCAGTAATTTAAATATAAATTCCCCAGGCCTGACTCTACACTACTCTGTCCCTTACTCAACCACTGGCCCCAGCACTGGGTGTGCAGGACTTGGTGGCTGTAGACTGGGTCACAGGACAATTCAGGTCAGGACCTCCTTGCAGCCAAGGTGACACCCCAAGAAGGAAGGTGTAGATGGCAGGAAATTCAGAGGAAAAGTGGGCTTCTTCCCTGGAGTCCCACTGCAGTCAGAGATGGCTGGAGGGAACTTGGTCTGGTGCTTTTTTCTCCCTGTCACAGAGAAAGCACTGGATGATATCCAGCCACTATTAACAGGTTTGTCAGCAGTATTGACCTGAGTGAAAGATAAACCTTTAAGTCAACTTCACTTTATGTAACACTTGAGGCATTTGCTCTTACAACTCACATGCAAAGTAAACAAATGCAAACAAAACAAGGTGTGTTGTCATCCACCTTAGATTATCCACCTTCAAAGCTAGAAAGTTATGCCAAGAATAAGTCAATAAATAAACAAATAAGGAAAATATCAACAAGTTTGATTTCAAAGGTCATGGGAAGAGGGAGACTGCCATACTTTCAGCCTTCTCCTTCCTCTTTTCAATCCTCAAATACTAAAATACTGTGCCTTGCCCTGGGGTGAGGAAGGAGCCCTTGCAGGAAGCAGCTGAATTCAGAGTCTCTGAAAGCAGATGAACTGGATTCAACACTACACATCCTTATGAACATAACTTGCCCAAGACAGACCAGTTAGAATTGCTGCTGTGATGGTCAGTTCCAGCTCACCACAAGCCCTGTCTTGTGGATGGATAACCAGGACTGATCTGGGGCTGTACCACACACCTGGCAGCTCTGCAAGACAAGCTCCCAGACCTTCCCCAGCCGTAGAAACTCACCAAGCAGCTTCCCAAAGACAACACAGGAGAATAAAGTTTTTCACCTTCAGGCTAGATGAAGCCATGTGATGATGGAGCCGGCATCTGGAGGTGTCCCACCACTGTGACACATAGCAAAGCCCAGAGCAGGTGCAAGACAGAGAAGTTCTCCCTTCCCTACCACAACTATAGCTCCCAAAAATATTCTCTTCAGGTGGCTCCTGCTCAGAGAACCCCAATTCTATCAGATGCAGCAGCAGGGCACCCCCCATGTTCTCATCCTTTTTGCCAAAGACATCTGGGAGAGTACCCCCACCACTCTAAGGCCACAGGAAAAGGGACTGCAGGATTCACACAAACAATCTGGAGAAGTAATGAGCATCACATCCTTACAAATTAGCTGGGATGGTAAGAGATGAAAAAACATTTGCATTGTGGCTTCTCCAAACCAGACACTGCATTTTAAGGTTTGCGTGAGACCACGAATGCTCATTCATATCTTTGTTCTCATTCAAAAACATGAAGACTGTACCAGACTTACAACTAGCAGGCACGGCATGCATTGAAATTGCCAAAGCTTGTAAAATCTGATTTACTCTGTGAGGGAGAAGAGGAAGTTATTTAGTTTGAGTCATAAGAGGTCTTGATACAATCTAAGCTTCATCATTTCTGAAGAAACACCTCACTCCCTGGGCAGATATCAAAAGACTGCTGTGCACAGCCTCAATAAAAAAAGCAGAGAACAATTCCTAGTGCTGAAGATTACAAGACCTTTGTATCAGCTGCTCTTCAGAACAGTTTCTCTTGCATTACACTACCTGATGGCACTCTAGGTTTATGGTTAGCTCTTCAGGGATCCATGGATCCGAAATCAAGAAGATAGAAGCTTTGCAGAGGTTTTTAGTTTAAAAAAAAGTAAAAATTGTGCCATCCTTGGCCTAAATAACAGTGTCAATCCACCTGCCTTTTCCAGCCTACTCCAGAGTCAGAGAGTGTTCAGTTCTGCTGCAGGTGAAAGAAGGCAGGCAGAAGGGTTTGGGGTAATTCTGCCTTCATGTCCTTCACATGTGCTGGAAACCTCTGCTGGCTCAGAACCCCCCTTCTGCAGCCTGAATCCTGTCAGAACACCATGAAGAGGGATGATGATGCTTGAAGACCCACAAGCAGAACAAAAGAAAGCTTAAACCCATCCAAACATAGAATTTTGTTGCTAAGTTGCTAAGGCTGGGGAGGACATTTTATTGCTGATGCCATTTGTTTCTGGAGAACACGCATCTGTGGAAGGGTAGAGTTGACTTTGTCACACACCCCATGGGGCTGTGTAAAGGAGCTGAGTGTGAGAATTTTTGACACCTTTCCATGCTGGAGTCAACCCAGAAGTGTGGGCCAAGACTCCAGCAAGAGCCTCCCCTGGGGAGATGTGAGAATAGCACAGCCAATCCTGCCTCTCTCCATGAGAGCTGCTCTCCAGCACTCCCGTGGCCTCTGATAGAAACTGAATTCACAAATGGCACAGAAATGCAAGGAACCAGAAGGGGAAAGGGAAAGGGCAGCTGAGGTTGCTACCACCATGGCCCAACCAGAGCAAATGGCAAACAAGAACAAACCCCTGCAGAGTAGCACTGGGGAAAAACAACATGCATATTGCAAACATTCCCCTATGTTCATTGTCCCCTTTCTTCTCTTACAAGGAAGAATGTAAGAAACAAAACTCACTTTCTAATAAAAGCTGCTATGGAAACCATAAGCAGAAAGAGTAACAGATGCAGGTTGTACTTTGCAGGTTCATTTCCACTTGCCTGCATACTAGAGTATATGGATTATTCCTACTACCACAGATGAGCAGCACTAGATGCAGTGGGCTGAGATGTTGTTTTATTACCAGCCTCCTGTGGTAAAAAAGGGCATCAGACTTGAACTCCTCTGCATTCTCCCAGGGACCCTGCAGTGCCAGCAGTATGTACCTCCCAATAGGTAGGATATCCAACTTGGTCTTGTCATAGATAACAAGCAGTTTTGATGAGATTGCAAAAAGTGTGACTTAAGGGTGGCAGCCCTGCTAGTCCCACATTCCTGATTGTTCAGTCAATCTCTTCACATCACATCAGTGCCAGCTGTTCAGCTGCTCCCACGAGTGAATTTGTTCTACAAACAACAGTTCTGCAAAGCAGTCACTCCAGCAACAGACTGGGATGGTCAATGGCTTAGAGCTTTGTGTACTGAAGGGACAGCACTGTGGACAGAGGTTTCAAGGCATGAGCTAGGTGACAGAAAGCTGAGAACACAGTAAGCTCCCACAATGATACAGTATACTGTAGATACTTGTGGAGTGAGGCTGAGGTGAGGATAGCTCTCCATAACAGACACTCACTGGATCCTAGAACAAGTGTGGCACATTCCCATGCCTATACACATCCTTTGCCAAAGGAGCAACTTTCCAGCTGCTCGTGGTTGCTCCTTGCCTTGGCTGTAGGGTACAACCACCAGCACCAGACACATGTCCACCTTTAGATGTGCAGGTAGAGCCTGTAAAAAAAGCAAAATATCTTCTGCAACTGAGGGCAGCTGTGAGGCAACATGCCCAGTAAGACCACTGGATCCCCACCTAGTGGAAAAAATCACTCCCTTAACAGTACTCAGACACTCTCAGAGGCACTCTGAAGTGGCATGGATGACTTCAGGCCCATGATGCCATTTTTTTCTAGTACCCAACAAGCAGATGGAGGTTTGTGAGTGGATTTTCCCAGCCAAACTTCCTGCAGAGGGATGACCAGTTTTCAGAGCATTTAACAGACATGTGACCATGGCCAAATGCCAGATGGCTGGAAAGAGCATTGGAGAAGCCCTCATGATGCATGTCTAGCCTTGGCTGCCAGCATCATGCACCATACCTATCAGCTCCCAGACAGAAAAGCCTGGCTAGTAGTTGGGAGTGTGATACTGGGATGTTACATAGCACAATTTTCAGTGATGGCATCACAGAATGGGCCAGAATGAACAACATTTTTTCTTTTCCTTGCTTTGCACTTGTAATCAGTATACAGGGAATCTGCATTAGATCCATTGTGCAGCCTTACTGATGCTTGTAATCAGGAGCAGAACACAAGTGGAAAAAAAAAAAGCAAGGAAACAAAAAAAGAGCTCCCACATGGCATCACTTTCTGTTGCAGTTTCATGACCTCTTTATGCTGATCTAACTCTGCACTGCTATAGAAACAATTAGCCCTAACCTTCCTGCCCACCCTATCATGAGCTGGCCCAGGGAATTTGACTGCTATTTAACTAGGTTCCTTTTCATTTGTACCAGCTACCTGAGTGTCATACTGCTCAGCCCGCCCAAGCTCAGGAGGCAGCGGTAGAGCACAGTCAGCAGCAGCAATTCACAGCAGGATGAGCTGAAAGATGTTGTCTTACAGCAACAGCCTCACAGCACACCAGCCTTAACCTGCCTCAGCATATTCTCACAGGCACGCTGACAAGGCTTGCAAAAAGCACAGCCCATTTCAGAGATATTCCAAGACGTGTGCCACATCAGTTACACACAAACCAGTGACCTGCCCAAACTGATTTCATTCATGCCTTAGCCTGGGAGGTGCTTATGTGAGACACAAAACAAAGCTAGGACTTTGCAGACTCCTAATGAGGGTATGTGTGAACAAACAGCTGGCAGCCAAGTTATAACAACAAAAAAAGAAAAAAACCCACCTTCCCAAAAATCCAATCCAAAAGACAGTTGCTTATGCATTTTAAAAAGAATTTTGTTGCTGTTTTCATTTTCAGGAACACATGTACACTTGAAGAATAAACAAAAGCTTTTTTATTCCCATACTCCCACAGGTGTCTAAATGGCAACCCTCAAATGCAAATTTCAGTCATGTGACAGCAGTTAATCTGTATCAGCAGAGCACTCTAATCGTTGGATGGGATTTTGGCACTCTAGTCCCTTAACCCTTATTTACATTCCAGAGTTGGAGGTTGGTTCAGAGGAAGCCTGAGGATGCTCTATCATGTGGAATGGTGCTTAGTCCTTCTGGGAAGTCCAAGTCTCTGTGTAGTTAACAGCTGGGCCAGTCCATTCATCACCATCATAAATATGGTCAGTGACATCACCAGCACATAGTGGCTGATGCTGCAAGGAAGAAACAGATAAAAAAAGTGAGAGAAAAATACAAGTTTAAAGAGTAAAGAAAAAAAAACCACATCATAAACAACCTTCTGAATTTTTTTTTTCATTTTAAGTAGGCCTAATTGTTCACCTAGGATGCAATTTTATATACACTGCTCTTAGAAGACAAGCATTATAAGCAGCACTGTCA
Source organism: Illadopsis cleaveri (assembly GCA_013399915.1). Taxonomy (NCBI): domain Eukaryota; kingdom Metazoa; phylum Chordata; class Aves; order Passeriformes; family Timaliidae; genus Illadopsis; species Illadopsis cleaveri. The sequence continues at coordinate 353,920 of VXBB01021512.1, forward strand.
TGTAAAAACCCAAGTCTCTGACAAAATAAAATGGTGGGGACAACAGAAAACATAACTGAGCATACACTGAGTAAGAGGTACCGGATGTACTTTTCATTCAAATGGATAATTCAGTGTATATGAGTGAAATAATTGCAATACTTTCATTTGCGGTCAACAATAACACAAACCATCAGGCAGCCATTCCTTGGTGGTAAGACAACTTGGATATTTATGTCAGATGAAGTGCAACTTTCTAGAGAAAACACTATTCTAGTGACAAATAACTTTAAGAAGAAAAAAATTACTTTTTCACTGAACATTGCTAAAATCTGTAGAACTCTCTGCTGTGGTAGCACATGCAAAGAGATTAAAGAGATGAATTCAAGAGTGGCTAATAAACATAATATGAAAATGCAGCTTCTGGGTTAGGATGCCCTAAAGCCATTAATGATTAAAAGGCTAACAAGCAGCGAGCTTGTTCTCCACTTGCTCAAATTCTGTTGCCTGAGGTTCACGGGTATTACAGATGGGCTGTTTAGGGTCAGACTAAGATTCCATCCAGGACATTCAGCATTCTGTATTCAATGGGTTCAAGGCCCATTTAGAATTAAATCTGGCTAAGGATGTCAAGAGTAACAAGAAGGGCTTCTTCAAAGACACCAATAACATGAGGAAAACTATGGGAAATGTGGGCTTGCTACTGAATGGAGCAGCGACTCTTGCTAGAGAGGCTGCAGAAAAGGCTGAGATACTGAAGACATTCTTTGTTTCAGCCTTCACTGCCAAGGCCAGCTCTCAAGAATCCCTGACTCAGGAGATCAGGGAGAAAATCTGGAGGAAGGCAGATTTTCCTTTCATGTAGGAGAATTGCATTACAGACCATTCAGTCAAACCTGACATCCACATCTGCAGATGCCTTCTCAACAAGTTCACTGATGGCACAAAGCTGGGAGCAGTGGCTGATACCCCAGAAAGCCGTGCAGCCCCTCAGAATGACCTCAACAGGTTGGAGAGATGGGCAGAGAAGAACTGCCTGAGATTCAACAAAGGCAAATGCAGTGCCCTGCTCCTGGGGAAGAACAACCCCAAGCACCAGGACAGGCTGGGGACTGACCTGCTGTAGAGCAGCTCTGTGGACAAGGACCTGAGGGTCCTGGTGGACAACAAACTGTCCATGAGCCAGCAGTGTGTCCTTGTGGCAGAGAAGGCCAAAGGTATCCTGGGGTGCATTAGGAAGAGCATTGCTGCCAGCAGGTCGAGGAGGTGATCCTGCCCCTCTGCTCAGCCCTGGTGAGGCCACATTTTGGGGTGCTGTGTCCAGTTCTGGGCTCCTCAGCACAAGAGAGACAGGGAGCTCCTGGAGCAGGTCCAGCAGAGGGCTAAGAAGATGATCAAAGGACTGAGAGACTGGAGCATCTCTCTTACGAGGGAAGGCTGAGAGAGCTGAGCCTGTTCAGTCTTGAGAAGAAACAAGTGAGAAGGGACCTCTTCAATGTCTATGAGTATCTCAAGGGAGGGTGTCAAGAGGATGGATGCAGCCTCTTCTTGGTGGTGCCAAGCAAAAGGACAAGAAGCAATGGGCACAAACTGAAGCAGAGGAAGTTCCATCTCAACATGAGGAAGAACTTCTTTACTGTGCAGGTGACTGAGCACCGGAACAGGCCTCCCAGAGAGGCTGTGGAGTCTCCTTCCTTGGAGAAAAGCCATCTGGGCACAATCCTGAGTAATGTGTTCTGGGGGACCCCTGCTTGACCAGGGAGGTTGCACTAGGTGACCTCCAGTGGTGCCTTCTCACCTCATTGTGTGATTCTGTAAGATCTGAATTGGGTACTGTTAATGTAAATCACTAGTCATTCAGAAACCAGAAATCTTCCAAAACCAGTGACATTTCAGGTTAGAGCTGCAGATGAAACACTGCTGCACCCATGTCCATTATGCATCCAGTGCAGCTTTGTTTTTTCCTGGGACTACTGAAGAAACTAGCACTCTGATATGAGAGGTACCCATGCCTCCTGATGCACCCATACCTATTACTCCAAAGTAGATGGCTCCTTAGGACAAACAGAGTAACTTTAGACTTGATGAAGTCTGAGTTTAGTCACAAAAAAGGATTGCAAGGAACGGCTTGCTGGCTTAATGACCTGGAATTTCTGCCAGAGGACTCATTCAGTTTGAGAGTTTAGCCACAGAAGAGCAGTAAAGCTCATAATGCCGATGCTATCAATCCTCACAACCCTGAGACTGTGACAACTCTGGCACTAGCCTAGCACAATTTAGCCCTGTGAAGTGGAGAGGCAGCAGCTCTAAACAAAGCTGGGCCGCTAACCAGCGTGAGAGAATAAAAGTAATCCAAAAAGTTTTTCCACAGCGAGGGTGCCAGCAACCAAAGGACCAAACATGGAGAACATGAAAACAGATGCTGTAAGATTTTTCTGTTTCACTTCAGTCTGACTAAAACATCTCACAAATACCTTGCTCAAAATACATAGTTTTAAGAAATCGATTAGAAAAATCCACCATCATAAAAGGAGTCAGACCTCAATGAGCATAATGAGCAGCAGAGCAGCACATCTACAAGAGCCAAGCTCCTGTCCTGTTTCTGTGGGGAAGGTGTAAGACACAGGGAGAGCATGAAGTCAGGCACAAAGCTTACTGTCACCTGGGCAGTGCACTTTGGACTTCATAGTTCACAGCACATTTACAACAGATAAACTCCCTCAAGAGCTGCCCTTGCAAGACCACCTGGGTGTGTTACAACTTTCAGTTCTCCATGGGAAAGGACACATTGACAGATGAAACTCAAACTCTTGCTGCAGTTATCTTCATGGCGTAATGTGCCCTTGGGGACTGTACATTCAGCACAGGTAGATAAGATTCTGCACAGGTAGTGCTTTTGCTGACACTTAAAGGGAACAGCCACTCTGGTAAAAAGCTGGACACTTAGTGTCTCCTGCCTTATCAGTAACATCTCAGCTTTCCTTCTCACCTGGCACCAGAACTCTAGTTTTTCATGTAAGCACCATACACCACTTTCCTGGTAACTTTCAAAGAAAGCTTGAATGAGAAACCTGAAAATCACAAGCAAAATGAACACCCTGCCTTTATTCCCATAGATACCCCAAGACCATCACACCCCATGCACGGACCCTAGACAGGCATCTGAGTTTCTGTGCACGCCCCAAATGGAGCTCTTTCAGATGTGATCAGTGATTTGGCGGGGCAAAATGTGATCAGTGATTTGGCGGGAAGGGCTTTCTCAAAGCAAAAAGGTCTCTTCAAACTCTGGTTAGCCACCTGTCAGTTGAAGGACTGCATCCTCCATACTTACGTACGTAAAGAAGAGAATGTTGCACACACTTGTCGCTTGCTATACTGCAAAAGTCTGCATAGTTATACTCCTTTAATAAAATATCAGATGTTCAAATGTATATATATAATGCCATAGAGCACAATAAAAACAATTTCAATCTACTTGTCACATAATTACAAACAGCCAGCATCTCTGGGGCTCTAAGCAACTGTTACTGCGCTGCCTGCAGATAGCTCTGCCTGATAAATTACTTCTTAGGCTGGGGTAATGCTGCATTTAAACAAAGAAAACAAGACTCTTACAGGTCACAACAGCAGTGTCAAATCTTGACCCCTATACAATTCAGAACCTGCAACCTTGACTGGATCTGTAGTTACAGTGAAGGAGGTAATTCTCAAAACAAGCTTTCTGCATCAGAAGTCAAACCTGAGCTAATGAAAAGGAGGAGTGGGATTCTAGGCTCCAGGCAAATTAGATCCATGTAGAGGAAGAAGAGCCACTAAACAGTTACAAGAGAATCACATAATGGGCACAGTGGGGCAATGCTTATAAAGGATGAGACGGCAGAGGTAGCAGGAGTGGGGCGTCATGGATGATCTATGGTAAGGCAGCACTGTTCAGTGGAAAGGTGAGTGCCCCATGTATGGATCAATGTCAACAGGCAAAGCTGGTGGTAGGAAAATTTTTTATCAGGGAGCAAGACACATGTTTCAGTGGCAAGGAACCACAAGGAGAACATATGAGGTACTACCACCTCCTGGCTTTGTGACAGTGTATATTGGTGAGAAAAGAAGGAGACAAGAAGAATCAAAGACAAGAAGAATCTAAGATATTAAAAAATGAGGGGGGTAAGTGGTAGGAATCAATCTTGCTCCAAAATTTGGCTTTTTCCCAAGACACGCTGATTCCTAAGATGACAGACCTGAAGAAGCTGGAAAGACAAGAAGATGGAGTAAGTCACCCTAGCAATTAAAAAAACTAGAAACAAAATAAATAAAACAAAAACAGCTTGTACAAGGACTTGGACAAGCACTCTCCAGAAGAGTCTGGAGACATTATTTCTCCATGACATGCTCTTTGAACTGTTTCCAAGCACACACTGAGACCCCAGATTTAGATTTAGATTCTGAATTTTAAGTTTCCTGCTTTTCCAGCCAGGATGCCACACCCTCTCTCTTCAGTTTCACCAAAAACAAATCACAAAACTTTTGTTTTAACAGTTTGACCTAGAAGGCCCAGCACTCCAACCCTGAAATCGATTCTGTTATTCCTAAAACCTAAAAAAACCCAGTTTTGTGCTTTATTTATGTCCCCTGACCTTTGAAACTGCAGAAGAACAGTTAAGATCGTATCTTTATCTTCCAGCAGCTATAAAAAGAAGGAATGGTACAGTATGTGTCTGTATAAAGCTATATAATAGCCATATAAAGAACCTTTAAGGTTTATCTTTATTATCAGCTTATAAAACTATTTACAAAGTGCATATACTGTAAAGATATACTAGGCTTTAAAGGCTATTTCACTCTCTTTCTGGAAATCTACAGATAGAGATAGATAAACACACCTTTTAAACTGCAGAGAAATTATTTTAGTGACAAAGAAACTGAAAACCTAGCTATTCCATTTGGTTGTTATTCAAAAATAAAAGGATCTGTCAGAACAAACTTCTCATGATCATGTATTACACATTGATAAATCAAAAACACAAGAAAAATGACATTATTATTTTAAACAAATTTAATGGAGTGTCTTTCTGGGGCATATGATGCAATATAACCTCAAGGTATATAGGTAGAGGGCAAGGTTAGCAGACCTTAGAAGTTTGTGTAAGCTGCTGCTTTGAGTTCTGCATTCACTACAAGATTATTATCCCATTATTATATCAAAACAATGAAAAACTCTCTGAAAGACAAGCTTACATTGATTTTGGAATAACCATTAAGAAAAGAGGCTTTAAAACTTTCTAAGAAGCCATAAATATTTATGGTAATTGATAATTTACTGAGAGGAGGGAATCAGTGGTGCACTGATAATTTGCTGAATATGGTAATACAGGACTCTATGTTGGATCTGTTGTTGCTCAGTATTTCATTAATAAACTGGAAGAGTGGAAGAGGTAGAAATCTGTTTCCATTCAAAGACAATACTTATGTGACATAGTGAATTCCACCGGGAGAAAAAAGACATGATGTGAGGCATGGTAAAATGTCATGTCATATGGTTAAGGCATAGTAGAATAGGATATAAAAGCCAGGAGCTGAGGGTGGAATTTTTGAAAATAAAAAATGTCAGTTCAGTAAACAAATAATTACTTCCAAATAATGAGATCCACTAGGAAAGAAAACATCAAGATGAAAAAGCAGTGAAGGTCTTTTTATTGCAAGGGATTTAAAGCCAGCTCATCTACATGAAACTTGGCTATTGGAAAAACCAAATATTGCCTAATGAGTCTCCTACTCAACTTGCATATTCTTAGTAAGAGAGAGAACATACAGATCTTTTGAACTGCAGTAATTAGAAAATCCATGGAAAGCCCATCACCACAAAACAGGATGAGTAAGGAAACACACAAAGCTTTACAAATATGGCACATACACCACTGGACTCTGAGAAACTTTAGAGAAACGAATCTCCATCAGGCAATTAAGCTGCTGCTTTTCCACCTCTGATTTCACTGATGTGGTAACTAGTAACATAGCACAAATCCAGATATTTTTGCTGACACACACACACCTTCTATCAGTGCAACAAGAAAAAAAGAAAAATATAAGAGCAGCTGTCCCTAAGATTGCTCCTGTTCTCAGGAAAGTTTTGGCAACACAGAAAATGTCAACTGAGACAGGATATTTTCAGACCTTGCTGTCAAAGCAGCAACAGACAACACTGCAATGAGAATGCCACAGAGCAGTCCCTGCACTTGCAACAGGAGGACCGGAAAGAGCTCTGTTATTATCTCACTCCCACTGGTTTTGGGAATCACCCAAAACCCCTTGAAGTTCCTCTTCCCTTTCAGGAACACATGAAAAAAAATCTTCTTCTGTTGCCTGCTAACTTTGCCAAGCCTGAGGATCACACATGAGAAAATTGCTCAGAGGAGAAAGTTCTGGTGCCAAAACAATGCTCGTGCTTGATAAAAGAAGGATCACTTAGGTCTGCACCTATGGCTTCACTTCCTTTCTTATGCAACCTAATTATTTTTCTTATGTGCATATACACACCTACATATAAAACTGTATTAAGAGACTACAATAAAATAACATAGGTGGTGGAGTCAAGTACTCAAAAGTGAAGTAATGACAGAGGCTGCCTGAACATTATGCATCTCCATGTTAAAAATTAATCAGAAATTACTCTTTCAAAAGGCCTTTTTCAGTGCTTTCTTCAATGATCAAAACACACACAACAGAGAGGCAGAATTACAGTGGTACATAATGAGCTCTCCTAAACTCTTCAGAATAAGGCAACATTCCACCTGAAATAGATCCAGCAATGTGTTACTGTGGTAAAGCTCTAGCTGTGAAGACCATGTATCAGAGAGGAAGTTTTTGGGTACTTATAACAATTTATACTTTTGCTGCTAACTGCCAATTAAAAAACTTCTTACCCAACAGAACAGACATTTTCTGAAGGCTTTAATATCCTTATTAATCTGCAGAGGAATTCAAACCAAAGGATGAAGCCCTCTGACTTACCATAAACTGACCATAGCAAGGAAGTGTGATGCTAAAGGGACATTTTCTATGTTTGACCTAAGTGTACCTCTGCCCACTTGGAACCTTCAAAAGGTAACAATGAGCAGGAATTGGGACCTCAAAGAAAACACGCAGAACACGTGTGCACATGTGTGTCCACACACTGCTGGGAATGTCAGGTCTCACAAAAGCAATGCACAGGGCATATGTAGACTAAACAGAATATTAACAATGGGTCACTATTCAGCTTCTGTTTAAATAACAGTGTCAAGTGACCAGATTGGCTGGATTAGTAACAACACATTCCCTACTAAGCTTATTACAGAATTTTATCTATTTCCACAACTCGGGGAAGGTAAATCTGAAATGTGTATTCCTTATCCTTGAGGATAATATGACTCATAATACAAAACAAATTCTCTAATTTTAGCTGTGATTGCTATGTTTAAATGCTAAACTATTCCCCAGCTAGGGTAAGGTTAAGTGCATGGGCCTTGGTAGCCACCAACATATTTACACAAGGTTCACTAATTCACAGTGAACTGTATATGGAGGTTTAACTAGATACAAGATAATTAACAACTTCAATAAATTGTTATTTTAACAGTGATTACAACTAATTAAAATGTAAAACATTAATTAAAATACTTTTTTTTGTGTAATTACTCTTCAAACAAATCCTAGTAACTGTATTTCTTGCCACGCTGGATTTATTACTTATTTTGTGTTGCTCTGGCACAGATTTTAAGACACGCGTTTTAGCTTGGGATATGGGTACGTATGTGTGCACATGTGCCTAAAGTATGTGGAACATCCCTGAAGCATTTGATTAAGCAGAGTAATTGGAAAAAAATTACAAGAGTTTTGAGTAGATAAACAATAGTATGAACCCATAAAACTTTAAAAATGCAATGGAAGCAAAAAAGGTACCATACCTTGTGCCAATATCCAGCCAGCTTCCATAATCTTTAACCAAAAAGAAAAAATGCTAGGAAATAAAACAACTTTGATTAGCACATCAACACTGCACAATTTGAAACAGAAAATGAAACCCCAATTTTTTCAGGCTGCTTACTCTTCTAATTCTTCACATAGAATAAGCACAAGAACTTCCCAGGTATGATTATTTGGACCAGAGTAAAGAATAGTCTAGGGACCAGAAATAGATTTAACATGGTATCAAACAAAAACATCAATAGATGGAATAAGTTCTATCTAGCTTGGCTTGCAAAAAATAGAGAAATACCAGAACTTTTTCAATAAGAAAAGCCAAGCCACCTTATTGTTTGAAATAACAACATGCCAAATAACGCATAGTGCCTAAAAGTTTTCATGGAATTTTATGCCCAAATATCTTTGGGCAACTCTGGCAGTTCTCCACCTGTAAAGCAGGAATAATGCTGGGAGAAGATAGTACTTACCAATTAGTAAATTCCCCTAATTCAATCGCATTGATTCAAGACTACAAACATGTCCTCATTTTGTCCTGCTACTTTCTCTTTTCTTGATTTAGTTCTTTTTTCTTGACAAAGTTTCTACATATCCCCTAAAAACTCTTTGGTATTTTTTTTTCTCTTTTTTTGTACACCAAGCACATACCTGCTAATTGTTTCAAAATTCTTAAACCAAAATAGGAGAATATATGAGATATAAGACCTGGATATACTTGGCTTGCTACACACCAGTAAATACCTGTAGTCTTCTTTGGTTTAATTATACTGATTTTATTAGTGAAATGCTATGAATGCAGTTTATTGATATACTATTTCTTTTCCTGTGGAAGTTACCCAAAAGCAGATTAGTCACACAGACTTATTTGAAACTTGACACAACCATACCTTCTTTCTTTTCCCACTCTACAGACAAATTAGCAATTGTTTGGTTTTTACTAGCTGTTTTTCTATCAGCTGATATTTACAGATCATACTGTACTAGGAAATAAGATCAGGAATGCTTACTCCAAGGGAGAAAACAAAACCAGCATGTATAAAGTGACAACACCAGCTCTACCTGCTGATTGAAAAGGTTTCTATTTACCAGTGGCACTGCTTGCTGATTTGAAGACAGCTGGAGTGGGCCATGAAGACATACTTTTAATCTGCAAAGACTGTGTTGGGGGATTGTTCAGCTTTGGGTTGTTTTAGCTAGCTTGGTTTGTGGATGCAGGCTTTCTGAAGATAGCATTTCCTGACAGCTCATTACAAAGGGCACGAAGTGTCTTTTTGGATGTTGCTGATCTCTTGGATTCTGACAAGTCTAATAGAGATGGTGGGTAAAGCATTTCTCCTTTACCTCTTTTTTTCAAGAGAAGCTGGGGTGGGTAAAAGGTTCAGAATTCCTGAACAATTAACTAAACCCCGCACACAGCAAAAACTGATATTCTTGTTTAATTTTTTCCAAGGAATTTGATCATAAAGCACATGAGGAACTCCAAATGTTAACTCATTACTTCATCTTTGTCTCTTATTATTATGAGAACATTGCTTCCTCAGAAGCATTAATTACATGAAATTCAAAAAGCAGTGATTGGAAGAGTTTTATCTCTAAGTTATGCCAGGATTTCAATCCAATTCTCTGCCCTAGTTAGAAAAACTTTGAAGTCTGAAACAAATTCAGATCTCTCTTGATGGAATTAGGAGAACTCTGCTTCTTGATCTTATTTGAAGAGAATGTGCAACAACAACTTACCAAAGCCATAATATCTGAAATCACAAGAACAATGAGGAAAAGGCTGCAAAGAAAAAAACCCAGCAAAGTCAGACCACTGACCTTTCTTTATGGCCACAGCTATTAAAAGAGCTTATTAAAACACACAGAAAGAAATTAAACTACGGTAAGGTTTCTTGCATTTGCCTTTCAAACACTCAGGAACATTTCAATCTACTAGAAAACAATTAAAATACATGACTAGGACATCTGCCATTTATAATTTCACATTAATAGAGCTTCAATTTTGCAATGGAGAAACCTAACATGAATCATTTTTTAGAGAACAAAAGAATCTTACAAAGAGCACTTTCCCATTCCTGATGCAGAGAGCTGTATGCTGGTTAGACCAAATAAAGCTGATTGAGGAGCTTCATGATGGACGCAAGAGTGAGCAAAGCTGTTTGGCTGATACCTGAGCTGATCAGTCACACCCTGCTGGGTCAGAGGCTGCTAAAGGAGTTGCTTGCCCCCTTCCAAGTCTCTGGATGTCTGTAACCTGCTCTGGGAATACCTAGCCTTTTGGTGGCATGCTCCTAAACCACGGGCCTCTTTACAGGTAGCAGTGTACTTCTGGAAATTAGGCTTAGGCTAGTAAAAGGCACCAGAAAGGAGGAGGCAGAGCTATTTTTCCCCCCCATTAACCTAATCTTCTTTTCCTCAAACTATGTAAATCCTAAATTACATGAAAGCAATTGCTATAACTGGTTAAAACTGGTTTCTAAGTTAATGACACTGAAGTAATGTTGCAAACAGCTGACCCATTAACAAAAGTCTTTAACTAGAATACAGCTAATTTATCAGTACTACCATCATAAAACTACAAATGTTATTTTTGGAAAAATGTCCTGCTGCAGCATTGCATGAGCATGTACTGGAGGGGATACCCATACCAATGCCTCCAAATGAGGAACTTTCTGTTATTGCCTACATCAGTTGTGTTTCATTAGTGTATCAGGATGCAACAAACCAACTGTATCTCAGACACAGGGAAAGGCTTCTCTCTGCTAACCTATGGCTCAGATAGATAGGATGTTGCAATCATAGTGCTTAGGAGGCACTCAGCTAGAGGGCTGTTTTTTCACAGGCAAGCTCCAAGAACACATTGGGACAGAATATTCCCCACTGAAAAAAAAAAAAAAAAAAGTCTTTAATCTGTAAACAGGGAGTTTAGGAGGAATTTGTCCAAATCACAAGAATCCACTTTTTGCCCTTCTGAACTGTAGGAAGCCTTTCACAACAGAAGGACAAGACTAATTTCAGGGCACGTTTATACACTGCAAAGACAAGATTGTTCCCAGCGATGGCTTAATTTATCTAGCAGGGGCAGCAAAAGCAGTAAGAAGTGCAGCACAGATTTCAGGATGCACTGGCAATCAGAGCACCACCTCTGCAGGGATCCCAGGTGCGCCTTGCGGCTTCTGCCTTGTTCCCAGGCGGATGCTGTGGCAGTATCAGTGTATTTGTTACCTGAGCACAGCCAAATGAAGCAGGCACAAACACCAGGCAGAGTTACAGCCACAGCCGCATGAAGTGGCACAGAAATACTTGTGTCCCCTGGTTTATGAAGGCAGTATCATTTCACCTCTCACACACTCAGATGCACATTCCATAAAAGTTTGCAATATCACCAGTGCTGCCAAGGCAAGCATTCACAAATTGGGAAATGCTGACCTCTGTGATGCTTGAGCCCTAGAAATGGAAACCACTAGCTGGCCATCTGAGCAACCCCAGGCCCTCAATGCAGCCCTACTCTTGTATAAGCCTCAGCGATGAGGATGAACACCCTTCCTTGGGGGTCCAAGGATGAGGCAGGCACAGTGCTCACACAGCTAAGGCAGAGCAGGTAAAGGGTGGGGAGCATCGCGCTGCCACTCCAATGGGGAGTCATTTTGGGCTGCCCCATCTCTCTTTGGTAGCAGGTGGTGTTGTACAAGGAGACAACAGGCTGAGTCAGGCAGGATGAAAGCCAACAGGAAAGCAGAGGGCATGGCAACAAGCGTGAGCAGCTTCCTCACGCTCAGCTGAGCAATGCACAGGAGAAAGGCCCTGAAGTCCCCCTGCCACACACAGGCAGGACTTTTGGTCAAACCCACACAACACCCCACAGTGACAAAATCACATGGCTGACAGGGCCCCCCTCCATCACAGCACCATCCATAGTATCACACCATCAACAGAGGATTCAGTCATGCGCACTGGGTCTGCTGAATGGGGTGAGCAGGGTTAACAAAATAAAAGTCTTGAGACAGAGAAAACATGAGGATATTTCAAGTCTGGATACAGCACTCCATGAGGCTGGGCACCCATACTTTCATCTCTGAAAAGTCCTTAGAGATAGGGAAAGGACTGGCAGCCATCTGCTCCTACTGCAAAAAATATGTAATACTGAACACATCTGGGAAGCACTGAACTGCAATGCAAGGACATTCAGTGCCTTTTTTGTTGTTTTTTTTTGTTTGTTTGTTTTTAATGCTATTTGTGGTGAGGTCAGTGCTACAAAGCTATAAGTTGGTTACATTACAAATGGGCTATTTAAAAATATTATGCTATAGGCAGAGATACAGTATAAAATAAAAATCAGACTTTAAATTCTGCCCATTTTTAACATTATGGAGGAAAAAGGGTCCTTCCGTGTATTGCCAATGAAGAATATCAAGCATCTGATTATTTCAGACAAGGTAAACACTTCAATTTATACTCATTTATCACTAAGGAAAAAAAACCCCTGAGCTTGCAGAAGTCACTGAACAAAACCCCAAGCCCTAATAATAAATAAAAGCAACAATGAGATCTAATAGCGCTTTTTAAAAAAAATTTACATTGAGATTTGAAAATTCTGAATTCTTGCAAAATAGATTTGAAACCCTTACTAATGCAGAAATACAGCAGGTAACATACCTCTTAGAGGACAGCTGTGTTGTGACTTGAACAGCTTCGAAAGCACATGATACCAGAACAAACGGGATTGCAACCTGTTCAAAACACAAACTACATTTTGGCTTATAGTCATATTTACAAAAAGAACCTGGGCAGGTTGTGGAAACATCTTGTTTTTGAAATTATCACAGAATGGGTATGTTACAAAATAAAATATTGGCTAAACAGGGTAGAAAATAATCCTGCAGGAAACAATTTCAGTTAATTAATAAAAACCCCCTCCCATGGTCATAGCTGAACTGCAGTGAAATAAGTCAGGAGATAACATGGAAAACCATAATTAAAACATACCCTCAGTTCATTTATCCATTTTATCACGAGTGATAAATACTTCAACAAGGCTAGAAGACAGAACTATTCAGACCCAGCATCTCACATGACAGGCTGCAGAGTTTCAAGTGTAAAATGACTATCTCATGAAAACCACAAAAAAGTTTGAATACAGAAGGCATTCAATAAGGCAAGGGTCACACTGTCCCTCCAGAGCCAAGTCAAGCAAATGTAAGTGGTTCAGTAAATTAAGGACAAAGCAAACTAGAAAACATGAATGCTGCCTTTTCTCTTTCCAAAGTTGATTTGCAATCCTTAGGTATGCAGTGTATAAAACCTGACTGCTCGCACCCAGAAGGTTTGCACTATTGATCTGTGCCCTGTGGGACAACATGCAGTGTACCTGTAGCTTCAGTCTGCTTTCTCTGGGACGGAAGCAGCAGAGAAGGGGAGGTAGGAAATACTGCTTATTTTAGTAATAACCCATAAATTCAGTATTCCCTTTCACCCCTCTGGCAGATCCTTTACTCAAAATACTAGAAAAGAGCTACCACACCTTGCCTGTAAATCAGAAGTGCAATCTGACAGACTATTAAAATATAGAAAATAATAGCCATTGTAAAGTGACAACCTAATCAGTAGAACGTCCAAAGCCTCTATTTAAAGTAATACAGAGAGAGCTAATTATATACATCCTCAATGTTTCTGTTGATATTATACTACAGGAAAAGCTTATAACTTTAAAAATTACTGAAATATTTTCAACATTTGAAATTTCCATTTTAATGCAATAAACTGACCTAATGCTGTTAAATTACACTTCTATGCACTTCAGTTTCTCTTTTGGGAAAGAGAATGATCTCTCTAGAAACACTACAAAGGCTGAAAGCATCACACATGGTTAAGAAGCCTAGGTTAAGAAGCCTAATGAAGCTCAAGTACATATCTATGTTTTTCTGAACTGAAAAGTAACAACCATGTGTGTGATATGCTGTTTATTCCACAGTTCTTCAAGAAAATTTCACCAAGGTAAGGTTACTAACCTTCAGTAAAAGCAAGCCTCCCATCATGAAGGGACTGAACACAGTCAAGAAACAATAGACAGAAGCAGGATCAAAACTAGAGAAACATGAAAAAGACATTACAAATCTTAGAAATGTCCTTTTCCATTAAAAAAACCCCAGCCTTTAATTACCCTGTAACTTTGGGTTGTATATACATTTTTAAACAAGGCTTCCAATTTTATCTTCTCTTGATGAAATATTAAATCAGCAGGGACTGCCAACCTCACCCTTCTTTCTCTACAATTTTTCTCTGATTGCGTTTTTCAAGGTGCCATGCTGTTGATAACATCTAGGTGAACTGAAACAACCTCACAACCAACAAGCTCAGGCTCTTGGGGAAGATGTTACAGAGAGCAGAAACAAAACAAATTGTGCTTCCACTGATTACTGCTTTGATTCTGCTGCCCTAATTTTGCTAACTAAATTTATGTTTAGTACATCAACTGCAGGAAGAATTTTTGGTACTCGGTGTCTCAAAAAAATTAATAAAATTTACCTGTTAATAGAAGCTATGTTTCCAGTGCCAAAAAAGGCTGTCACTATGAAGAAAACCTAGATGTATTTAAGGAAAATACACTACAGAAATGGCTGCAATAAAATAAAACCAGCATTTATCCTTCTTCATTCCAATTTACTTTCAAAATCCATCATGAAACCACAAGAAGCTGATCCACTGTTACAGGTTTACAGTGCATTAAGAAATCTAAAGTATTTTCTAGCTGAACCCTAGATTTCACACACAACTACATCAATTTTAAAATACACATACTGCCTAGGTAAGGTTTTACAGCCTGTCTTGAGGCCCCTGTAAGAAAGCTGCAGCTGACTTTTTGGGTCCCTGCCTAGCAAGATAGGAACATCCCTAGACCACAAACCCAGCTATACATTTCAAACTCATACTTTTGCAGAAAGTAATGACACATGCATGTGTTCTGCACACCAAAAGAGATGGCTTTATTGAGGAACTGACCATGGAAAAGGTAGCTGGCTCTTAAAAAACACTAGAGGTTCCTATGCTATCCTTACTACAGGGTTTTTGTCCAAAGAATATACTGACTCCACCCACAGCAGTATGGGACTCACATTTTCTTCCTCACTCGAGGGAGGATGACTCCAGCAGTATCTCTACAGCTAGAAGTTTTTTGATAAACCTTACCTTTTTCATCTAGATACAACACTTGCTGCAACATGAGCCCATGAAAGGTATTTTTCTTGCTCCTGAGCTCAATGGAGCCCATTATAGCTCACATGGCTTCAGCTGAAGAATGGTTTTTAACTTATTTTGCATAAGGCAGAGGGTCATAAGTCAGCGAGAATGGGCTGCTGTTGCCAGAGCTCCCTCTGGTCCTTTTGCTGCTGTTATAGCTCCTGCACTGGATCATTTAAGTCTCTCCATAAACTATTTTTTACCAAGTGTTGAGTAGAATCACTGGGATTCTGCATGCAATATTTTGGAAGGATTAGGTCAGCATAACTAAAGAAATAAAGCTTCCCAAGAGTCTCACATAATTTTGAGTTTAGTAACACGGCAGTCTAACAGCCAGCACAGTTCTGCCGGTTGAGATTTATAAGAAGAACAGGTCTGCAATAAAACAAACAAGAAAATACCAGTAACACATAGGTCTAATCACAATGCTAATCATGAGCAATCTGAATCTTTTCCTCAAAGACCAAGCTCTCTGATTTCTCAGCAGGTGCCAGCTGCCGGGCCAGATACAGGAGCCTTGGGACAACCTTAAGACACACAGTTCACAGGGCTGTAGTTGCAGTATGACTGCTCTAGCAGAAAAGGTTTCTCCTCTAATACCACTGTCTCTAAACATTAAACAACATCTAATTTGAAAAAAAGTCACAGCATGTTTTGAGCAGGCAAAGGAGATCTGCAAATTGGTTATTTTTTCAGGAGCTGAGCAAAACACATTCAACTGTTTTAGATTAAAGTAGTGCTCACTTGTGGGGCAGTGTGAGGAGCAGAAAAGGCCTTGACTCTGTGCAAGCACTGTATTATTAACACTGTTGCCATCAGAAATGCAACACATAGCCTCACACTAGCTACTATGAAGAAAATTAACTGCAGCTAAAACCAGCACAGCTACATTCCAGTGTTAAGGAAGTACTATGCTGGAGCTTTAAAAAATACAGTTGGACTAGTTGATTTTATTTTTTTTTTTTAACTAGTATTTAGCAACTGACAGACAGCAGCAGCTTTACAAGTCAGCATATTTTTTGTTAAAATAGCAAATGAAACTGATGCATTTACTGCAAGGTATCTCAGCTCTTTTTAGGTCTACTAAAGCAAAGACAAACATCAAACACCTAGCAAATCGTTTTGCCTTCTTTCTTAGCATTAATCTGCCTTCTTAAATTGGTATCTGTTACAATTTCTCTGCTGCAGGTTCCCAATGCCCAACAACACAGTTCCAAATTCCAAAAGTGTGGACTCTGTGACCCTGACCCACCCTTTCAGATCTGGTTATCTGATGAACTATACAGCCTGTTCCTGTAGGAAACTGTACTGGGACAACTTCCTCTCCTGATACAGTAACTCACCTGCACTAAACCCCGCTATGTCCTAGACTGGCTCACTCACTCTCCCATTTACCCATCCATCATCCTTGCTGCCAAATACCTCTCACTTAATTGCAGTCCCACAATGAAAGAGAAAAATGAGAATGTTATCAATGTACAGTATTAAAAAAACAAAATCAGCTGCAGTATCAGTTACAGGAATGCAAACTAACTGCTATGTTAGTGAACAAACAGCTTTTCCCTCCTAAGACCATAGAATTTCTAAGAGCAGAAATCACTTGTGATATAAATAATTCTAGGCCAGATTCTGGAAACATGTTTCACTACAAGCCTACAGGAACTTTCCCTCTTTTTTCATCTGCCTGCTACCTAACAACTTCTTCCTAACACACTGTCATGCTCTAAAAACAAGAATAACTTTAAAAATACCACCTATTTCAACTGATTCAGGAAGGTGAGCAAGTTCCCTCCACCCAAAATGTAAACAAACAAAACCAAAATGAAAACAGAATTCCTCAGAAGATAATTTACCTCAGCTGCAATGGTCATAAGTGGGCAAGGAGCCAGATTCTAAAACAGTGCATTTTTAAGTACTTGATAAAATGAATCATGTACAAGACCATTGCCTTTTGAGCAATATGAGTCTGACCATCTTTACCAGCTTCTGTTCTCAGTTGAGTGTCAGGCTACAAATTTTGACTGCAGGTCCTTTTGAAACAAACCCTTTTTTTTGCCCTGGAATGCAGCAAGCAGCCAAAGGATACAAAGAAGAAGGACCTCCGGACATCATCCAGGTGGAGCTGTCGAAACTGAGTTATATCCACAGCACAGGTGAAGTTGAGAACAGCAAGCTGGAAAGACAGCAAAAGGAATCAACACCAACTAACAACTAATGGACTTTGATAGAGCCACTGTATTTTTACTGAAATGAATGAGAAAGAAATCTATTTCCCTATCACTAGTTATTAAAGTATTATAATAAGGACTGCAAACATTTCCCATGTTTTCATTATACTTTAATGAATTAATGAATCTGCCAGAAAGGCTGTACAAGTGAGATGATCAAATGAACAGTGAAGCTTCCGCTGTTATCTACACTGAAAATGAACTTCTATGCCTTAGACTTATAATCATCTTTTTTCATCAGAAATATTCCTCCTACACACATACACTTCCACTGCTCACATGAGCATATGGATAAAGATCCTCAGAAATAAAAGACTGCAATTATCCTCATTTGACTTATTTTGTGAGTGAAAATAGTAAAATACTCTCCATCTCCTTTACTCAGTCTTCAGCACACTATCATTTGACTTGAAGAGAAATTATCTTCATGGAATTTAAGAAGTCAGTGAACTCCTTTACACTGGGAAAAGGAAAAAATCAAATAATAGACATTCAAGACTGATAACATTTTAATTTAAAATAATCTCTCATCATGAGAGAATTGAGCTGCATTCTCTAATACAAGATTTACTTTGCTGAATATATTAACAGGCATTCCAGAGATGATATTTTCTAATGTAAAAACAGGAAACAGGGGGAAGCATTTTTGTTCCTTTCACTTGAAACCGAAAGTTCCAAGTGAATGTTGACATACAGCAAATGACAACTTAAAACACAATTATAGCCTATGTTCTTTTCATTTGCATTTGATTAGTGAAGTGTTCATCACTGTTTAATACTACTTTAATAGAATTTTATTTTACAACAAAGAGAACACCAGACAGGCAAGCATCACAGATGCCTTGTAACAACATGCAAAAGACAGAGTGGGTTCTAGAGCAGAAGAAAAAATACATCCCACAGATGCTAAACATCTTCAGTCACAATCATGGCATCACTAATTGTAATTTTGATATTCAGATTCCATCCCTATCGCTTAAGATGCTACAAAACACAATTACACAAATTATCATAAATAAAGGTACCATAAATAGAGTGATTCCTGTTTTTATTTCTGTTTCTTAGCCTTGAACTGGTAAAGCCTGCTCTCTCAAGTTTTGAAATTACCTTCCTTGTAGGACTACCACAAAACCACAGTATGTGTTAGGTTTGCCCTGATGATGGTCTTGGCTCAGGTTTCAACCTCCAGGACTTTTCCCTAATTATTATGAGCTGCAAAAGGAAGGGAAGATGTGTACCAACACTTCTCTTCCAGTGACTCTGGCCACTCCCACACATGTGTAGGCAAGGGGGCTCATTGGGAGAAGCCAGGGAGAACTGTGGTGCATATCCACCTGGCTCCAAGGACCCAAAACCACTGTAACAGGCACTTTAGATCCAACCAAAACAGTGGCACAGCCCCAGTTTGTTCAACCCTACACCTAACCTAAGAGCTAAGTTGCAGCATGAGCAGCATGGCCTTTGCAAAGTGTTGACAATATACTAAATTTTAAGGTGGAAGAAGTTGCATTGATTACAAAATTCTCTTTTCTCCTTCAGGCAAATCTGAGGAAGTGCTAGTTCCAAGTTGGTCTCCAGTTCCTTGTCAGTCTAAACAGAAATAAGTCTCCATCCTTGAACAAAGAGAGGACAAAGTCAAATTAAGATTTCTAATATCTCCTATGGGTCTTTTCAGAAATCAAATAATTTCTTTTCAGTCTCTCACTCTTGAGTCTGTGATCAGACCATAAAAAGGACAATGACATTGTACTTACTCTGAAAAGTTACTGTACTTTATGCTGAATTATCACTACACTTGACAGAGACAGCTCTGTAGCCTACAGACCATACCACTGAGTCCTACTAAGTCAGACTGTCTTCCTGCATTCCTAGAAATGACTCTGATGTGCAATACCGTCAATAACATGAATTACAAATCTTACTTACAAAGTCATACTCCTAGTTCATGAAATTGCTAATACTGGCTTCCCAAATGAAAAGAAAGTGAAGTGTTGCTCTCTGAAAACCACTCAGAATATTTATTACATCCTCCAAAAAAAAAAAAAAAAAAGATAAACTTGTTAATTAAATTGCTGTATCTATCAAGAGCTGTTACCTTTGGCTTGAGTGAAAGACCATAGTGCTGCAGTGCTTCTTGTTCCATATTTATCCACACAAACATCAAACCAAACAGTGCCAGTGGAAAGAGGGCTTCATATCTGAAAAGTAACATAATAATCATAGTAAGTGCAGTCCCTCACAACTAATTAACATCAAATGCTGACATGTTTCTTTTCTTTTTTCTTCACACAAAGGATATACCAAGACCTAGTGGCATTGTCCCCCTTCTTTCCCCATTTCCAAATGCCCACAGTTGGCTGAATTTTAAAGCCATAAAGCAGTTAAATGGCAAAAATGGGAGAAACAGAACTTGCTTCAGCTTTGTCATGTCTTGCATTTTTTTGTTCAATGGCTGCTACAATGTTACACGAGTGTCTTTTTTAATTTTAACTAAACTGGAATAAAGTCAAAAGAAACATGGCAAAAAACCATATTTGATATTAATTTTCTGCAAAATGGAGTATTTTTCAATGAGAGCGACTTGGAACTGAGGGGTTACAGTTCAACTTAACCAGCAGCTGGAGATTGTGTCTCTTTAGGACCTAAACACACAAACTCATTATGGTGATCTCAGTTTGGTTCTAAGGAAAGAGATATCTGTATAATGAAAGGAGCATTACATTTCACTTCAATGAAATGTTCTTTTCTTCCCTGTATTCCAATCCTTCACAACAGCAGCATCAAGTCACACTCTAACCATGGCCACTAAGCTGTTCTAGTCACAATCTCAATCTCTGAGGAGTGCTTCTGGCTCTTACAGCACTCAAATTTCAAAGTATGAGTATATTTATGTGAGAGATTAATACCCCTAGAAAACATAAGGGTGTAGACTGAAACTGGATAACATTTAGTTTCTCCAGGTGGACTTCATGGTACCTCCCAGGCTTTTTTCTTCCAGGATAAAATTATAATAGTGATACTGACTATAATACTGATACTGACAAGATTGTAAATGTTTCCCTTTTTATTTTTTTCCTTCTTAGACAAACACCTGTTTGTCTAAAAAATAAGGAAATCATTGCAGTCAATCTTGGTATTGCTTCTGTTGGGCTACAAAGCAGTTTCAAACTGGAACAAAAAATTTTGAATAGACATTTCCACTTTAATTATCAGAAGGACAGGTAGCTAAACAAAGATGAAATAGCTATGCTGTCAGTAACAGAAACACTATAGCCCTTATAATGGTCTACACTTGCCTACAGATGAAATGTCTTCAATAGTCACTGACAAGTGGTTGTAAGCAACCATGCTCTTCAGCTGGCTTCAGTATTTCCACTTAACTACTCCTAGAGAGGTGCTGCAATTACCCAGGCAATGTGCTGGGTTATCAGTACATGATAGAAGAGTGCACTGACGAGAGAAACACTGGACACTTTTGGCACCAGTGCCTTGGGTTTTGTTTTCTTTTTTAAGAATAATTCCAAATTTTTTTTCATCTATTTGGACATTGTAGGAAGACAGCAGAGCTGTCAGCATTTACGTGGTCTGGTGCAGGGCCAAAATACAAAGAGGGAGATTGCCAGCCTCAGAGAGAACAACATTCATGCTTTATCCAGTAGCCAGCACAGGCTAAGAAACCTGAGTGTAAGAATGTGTGTGCAGTCAAGAGTAACATTAGGATCAAAATCTTAATGGGGAAGTGGGAGGAAGGGGAGGCAGAAGACTGGAAAAAAAAAAAGAGAGATGCTTCTACTAAAATGAAAGTATCCACAGGAGGCAGCTATGGCAAAATGTCTGCCACAAGATGTTTTATTCCACTTAATTTTCCAGTGTAATTAAATCCAGAGAATAAGTGGGAGGGGAGGCGGAAAGAATAGTTCCTATACTCCCCATTAATTATGCTCTTAAGAGCTACCAAGTCTGAGAAAAAAGAAAGGGTTGGCTGAGTGTTTTCTTCATTTAAAACATCAGAGGAATTGACTTTTATCCAAAAAGAAGCAAGGTCTAGTCTTTATGGGAAACAACATCCCTTTGAAAAAAAAAAAAATTAGTTCCACAAAAATCTCTCAGAATACAATTTTCCCCTCAATTTAGGACTACCTGTTTCCTGGCACACATCATTTAAGCCATAACTAGACACTGGTGCTGACCAGCTGGGAGAGACGCTATTTCCTTTTGTTTCAAAACAACAAAAGGCATAAACTAAACCAGACTTTCTTATTTTGGTGCAAGATTGTTTGAACATACACCCTTCCGGCCACTGCCTTGTGTAGTTGAACGGAATGTCAACAAACACTGTTTATAATACAAGGAAGAACATGAAGGTTCCCCTAAAAATTTATTTAGTCAACTAAACAAGGAGATAAATGCTCAAAGCATATGTTACACCTCTAACAGAAATGTGCACGAGATAAAGCAGTTTCACATATAATCCTGGATTTTCATGTAAAATCAACTCAAATAGAGTAAGAAAGAAGTACCCTGTGCTGAGGAGCAGGTAGGTGGACATCAGGGAGAGCAATATGCTGAACAGTCTCTCAAAGAGAAACGTGGGGCTCAGTAGCAGCAACACTGGGGAAGAAACTGCAATAAGAAGAGATCCATCAGTCACAACATGCAAAACATTTCATCCTCAGTAACAAGATAACCTTCCTCAAATCTTGACACTTTATGTACAGAAATTCAATACAGATCATATATGACCCTCTATTTTCAGAAGTTACTTTTGCTAAAGAAAATCCAATGTTCAAAATGTTTCACATTCATCAAAAGTAATTTCAGTTCTGTATTCCCTTGTCTTTCTAAGTCAGACAGCTTTTGTAATTTCTCATGAACTGATGTTAATAAGTCTAAGATCATGCAGAAGCACTACCCTAAAACCCAGTCAAACTTGACTGTCTAATACTACTCTGAAAACCACTTACCACTGCCCTGAGGACCTCTGGCAGCTCAAAGATTGCAGTCAAAAGCCACTGCTCCACTAGATTAGAACCATAAAAAGGCTTGGGTTGGAAGGGACCTTAAAGATCACCTAGTTCCAACCCCCCTGCCATGGGGGACCAAGATGCTCAGAGCCCCATCCAACCCAGCCTTCTATACATTGTAATTAGGTTAGGAACTGGACTACTGCAAAAGTGAGTAAAGAGGAAGAAAAACAGGAAAGATGGCCAATGTTTGAAGTAGGGAAAGGGAGAAGGACAAGCATTGCTGTGACTTAATCTTTAAACCCATTTTTTTAAACATGAAAACTCCATGTTTATAAAAAAGTATGCTGACAAATAACATTCATGTGATTCTTCATTGCAGTATAGTAACTTCATATTACTGAGTCACTCAAAGGTTGCATCAACAATAAATCAAAATTAATAATCACTCTAAGGAACACAAAACTATAAGATATGGAAAGTACTCGCTTGTAATTATCATCATTGTATACACTTGTATTTATAGTAAACGTATCAAGGAAAGAAGTGAGGAGGTTTCTAATTCCTGTGGGTCAGTATGTTTTATTTCCTGACACAGCCTTGGACACTGCTACAATTACAGAATGAGTGACTTCAACAGGCTCCAAGAAGGCCCAATTCAAGGAGGAACTCCAGGGACCTCACTGAAAGTCAGAACAGTTGGAAATAAATTCAGCATGGCAACTGGACTCTGTGAATGACACTGAACATATCAGATGTGTATCACTCTGAGTGCAATCATAGATGAGAACATATGAGTGGCTAGTAGGTGATAATTAGTATTTCTCTTCCATCTCTGATTGATACATCATATATTAATCATAAAAAGACCTGTAGGTTTCTGGCTGACCTACACAAACCTCTGTATATGACCCCTTTACACAGCTGTGACACCAAATTCCTCAACATTTGGCAAGTCACTATGATACATTTCCACAGATGAAAATTTTAAGATATAATATGTAATATACATTCATTTAGAAATATTTGCTAATATTAAGATGGTTCTGAAGAACATGGGAAACCTCCTGATTTTGCCTTTATGTTTGCAGTTAAGTACACTGTATGAACCATACAGTGTTACAGCTAAAGCCACTTGGACACAGGCCTGCAGGAACACAGCCATCATTAATTCATTTGCCATGTTCCTCAAACACCAGTCTTTCTCAAAAAAAAAAATATGTCAAAGTTAAAATTTTAACAGTTAGACTTCATATTAATCAGGATAAATAGCTGAGAAGGGGGTCTAAAGTTCCCTAGAACACCTCAGAGTATTACTATTATCCTGACACAATAATGTCAGTATGAACAAATACTGATAACTGTGTGTTTCTAGTTCTATAAATACACAGAGATGCAAAATGAGAGTTCAGTAACAGTGCCATTCTTCCACAACTACGCAAAAAGACTAAGAGGAGTTGGATCACCTGTAATCCCACCAACCCTGGACAAGCTACAGTAGAGTTTGGTACTTTAATTCTTATGGTATTCCATTTGTGGTACACACTGGCAACAAGGCAGGTGCTAGTTGTGGTTATGGTAATGACAAGGCATTTCTCTCCAAGAGGAGTATTGAGGACATGTTGGATGCCTTAGCGTTTTACCTGCTTATTTCTGTGTTTAATTATGGAAAGCAATTTCAGCAAGTACACAAAGCTCCTATCTTGTAAATCATATTCACTTAGAATGATTACTTCCAGTCTGAAAGACTTTGCTAAAATATTCAATACTACTGTGGCAGCAAGTAGACATTTTGAGTACCTACAGTTTACTTCACTGTTAGCTTTATTTTTATCATCATCCACAACAAAGAGAATTTCTAATATACTTTTTCCTCATAACTCTAAACCTCTTTGACTGCCTGAACCATCTCTTAAATGAAAAATGTTTCTCTTTCATCCTTACACAGGAGAGAAATATAACCTTTACACTCAGTTCCTGCTCCTGTAAGCCAAGCAGGATTTCATCGATTTCATTGACTTTACAACTGCAAGAAATTCATCCACACAGAGATCCCCATTTAGCTTAGCAGGCTACAAAGAGTTAGGGGAGCATGATGGAAAGGAAAATGCTCCAAAGAAAAATACATTACTAAGAAAGCATTGCTCACACACACTGAACTTAATCTTGAATCCATTTGCTCACACAGAAGCAGGATTGCTAAAACAGACAAAATCTGCTTAAGTTAAAACAATGTCACCAGTACAGGAATGTACAAGACAACCAGCAAGTAGGTAACATGGGCCACAGTTCTTTCATTAAGCTACGTTAAAACTCCTGATCTTGACGTGTAGCAAAAAGCTGCAATCAAACTTTATATGGGATATGTTTAGCTCTAAAACAAATCCCACATGTCTGACCACTCAGGGATAAACAATGCTAATGGAGCCCTATAGAAATTATTTTATAGCTGAAATATGAAAGGTATTGCTTCACTGCAATACCTTCAATTGCTTCCAGAACTCCAGTAAGGATTCCATTTGCTGTGTTTAATGCTAAGACTTTTGAGTGGTGAAAAATTCATAGACTTGCAAACTGCTTTATTCTTTAATAATTAGACACTAACAGATATCAAACATACACTGGCATCATTATTTCACAGGTATTTTGCAAGGCAACTCTAAAAATCACTTCCACACCCCAAGGGTCACTGGTATCTGCTGCAGCTTCAAGTTTACATTGAATTACAGCAGCAACTTTTGGTCATTTCCCTGTGCTCAACTGGATTGATGGCAGAACATCTCAGATCACCCACATCTGGCTCCAAGTGAAACAAAAAGGGAATTTATGCCATTATATCCCTAAAAGTGGTCTTCAAAATATTCAGAACACTCAATACAAAAGATAAAGCTATTTGTAAATCAAAGGTATTTGCATTTTATCACAAACTTACAAAGGAATAATATTTTAGAAGACTAACACATTTCTCAAAAAAACTCAACTTAGGAAAGCAAACATACAGAAGAACTATCAGCAGTCAGATAAAGGAAAATAAGATGCCAATGAAAAAGTGACATCATCCCCCACCCAAGCCCCGACTCCACAAACTCCCAGCATAAAAGTTTGAGAGGGAAGATTTCCTTACCTAGTGTCATCCAGCTAATAATTTGATTCATAACAGGTAATCCCTGTTTGATCTTAAGACTGTTATGGGTACTGCTCACAACATATGTCGAAAGTGCAACACTGAACATCTAGAAAGAAGAAATTGGGCAATGAAACACAAAATTAATGCATGGATCTCCACCATCCCATCCTTAACATGTAAATATGCTTTAGAGTTGCATAAACACCTCATCTGAATCACCATAAGAATAGGAAGTCAAAGACAGCATCAAAATTTATAACTTTTTATAACTTACAATTACCAGCTTTTTAAAACTTCCATCTGGTTTACTTTTTATTAGCATTCTTATTATTTATTTGTGCTACTTTAAAATAGTAGACACAAGTGACCTGGACCACTGATTTGACATGATATGCTCTTTGTCAAGAGTAACTATTAAAACACTCCCTGCAAATCACAGAAACCACATGCCCCCAGTCCTTCAGGGGGCATTTGTCCTCAAACAGCAGCCACAAAGAACAAGCAGAGCCTTTGGCTTTGCTGCAGAATCAGGTACAGGGAGAAGGGGAAGCCTCCTGTAAGAAGAGAAGCAGCAGTAGAACAAATTGGAGGTGGCTTTTAAGAGATGGAAAGGAGGTGGGGTTTTTGCCCCTCAATTGAATTGACTGAATCACCTCAAGCAGAGCCCTTTGCCTTGCAGAAGCAGAAAAGCTGGAGAGGTTTATTCTTTGATTAATTCAAGAGACACCATTCAGTCATCAAGTATGTGCAAAAAACCTTTCGAAAATTACCCCATGAGTCAGTTATTTTTGAAAGGTGACAATTATCCAAGAAAATGCTTGAGCCAAGTTTTCAATTACTGCTATTTATTCACAACTCTGCAGTTCCACTAAAAGGCAAATCAAGCATGCACAGTACTTTGCAAACATGTGCTTTAAAACTGCATTACAAGATGTAATTGCAGTTGTGGCTTTTTAGTGCACAGCAACTACACCATTCACATCCATCATTTGTACCATATGAATTGCTGCTATTTCACTCCTAGACTGCAGGGATACCTAGTGGGATCAGCCCAGAGGATACATTTAGCATCAGCATTCTTTTTTGACAAGTTTCACAGGTGCTCAGTATCTACTGCTTCTATTTCATTTCAGGCCACAAGAACCTGTACCTTGTATTTTTTTGTGACATCAATAAATGAGGTGAAAACATGAGGCATCCAAAAGCTCAGGGAATTGGACCTTTTAGACCTCTGATGTTTATTTTGGACACTTGTGCTGTACTCAGGCCCTTTGATAATCTTATCAAGTTCTTTTCAGTGTCATGAGCTCAGGTAATTCCTCTGATATCCCCTAGACACTGGTGAAGTCACTTTGCACTGACTTTGTGTCACCTTCCACAATACATCCTGTGCCTTGGAAAACTTGTGATGGCCTGAAAACATTAGTAAGCACAATGTACTGCTGCTAAATCTATGCCAGTGTCCAGGGAAGGGCTCAGCATGTGCTTTTGAGAATCTGTGTTTGCATTTTAAGTAACGCTCAAACTGCTCTTGGCTTCTACCAACACCTCCAGGACTGCAGGACTGAGCAGAAGAAACTTGGAGATGCAAACAGAGGTCTCCAGCTAAGAATCTGTCTCCTTTCATCCTTCACAACCCTCTCTGATGTTCAGAGATAATTCTTGAACAACATAAGAGCAGGTCTTAGACACACATACCTGTAGGTCACAGCTACAAAGAAGAAACCAAGGGTGACACCTGCAGTCCCAACACTGTCAGCTACTCTGGCTGGGAGCTCTCCTAAGCATCGAACATTGTAAGGACCCATAGGGAGAATGGCAGGAGAACCAGCATCATCATCTGGGCACAAGGCTGGTTGAAAACACCCTTCCTGTCCCCTAGTTCCACCAGAATGACATGGATTCCTACTGTTCACTTCTATTTCAAAAGACATGTAGATGTTGCTCTTAGGAACATGGTTTAGTGATGATCTTGGCAGTGTTAGGTTAATGGCTGGACTTGATCTTACAGGTCTTTTCCAAACAAAATTATTCTATAATTCTAATTTAGAGGAGGAAGCTAATAAACTGACCACCTTGGACACACATGAAGTCCAAGCATCCTGGGAATAATAACTTGGTCCAACATTACCAACCAAGGAAAACAGCATGTTTTCAGTAGTGTGGCAGAAACTGGACATCATCTATGAAATGGATGGCAAAGAGAAGCTGGTGCTCTTTTTAGCAAAAATAAAGTTACACAGTAAGCACTGCAACACCCTAGCTGATGGATTATGAATGACTCCTGTCTTCATCATTACTGAAGCCTTAATGACCTCTCGGAGATCACAGAATCAAAGAATTGTTCAGGTTGGCTTAGGCTTAACTCATCAGTGACCACAAACATTAAGTAACAGTGTGGTCAGAGGAAAGCATAACCTTTGATGACTGCTCCCAAACACCACTTATGGGGGACCTGCAAAACCTACTTTTAAGACATCTCTTGTCAGATGCAGAGCAGGAACCTGATTGAGTGTGCTTATCTATTTGAATGTCAGTGGTCTGATCGCCACTTGTCACTGCAAAATAGGTATTTTTCCCTGACCAGGGAATTCATCTCACCATTAAAACTGTCTAGGATTTGTAAATCAAAACTCAGGATTTCAAAATGAGCATTTTTGAAGAGTACTCCTTCCCATTCCCACTGAAAAGTCCAAAGGAAAATACAGAAGTAGAATTAGGGAATTCTGTTGCCTAGAAATACCAGTATTGACAAGCATTTTCCTTTCGTATTCCTGTACATTTCAAAACAACCAAATGTACTCTAACCTCAAAACAAGATATTTATTTAGAAACACATATAATGCCTCTGTAATGTCCTTTTATCTCTCTAAATCTGAAAAATCTCACCTCTCAATCTTTTCCTTAGCTAAAATGTGAATGGTGGGTCCCATATATTCCATTCCCAAATAAGATACTGAAACAAAAATTTAATAGAGACTATTAATTAGATGTCACTATTGTGAAATATATTCTGATTAAGGGGCAATTTGAAGAACTTTATAATGTTAAAAGTTAGGAGGAAAATGAAGATGTTACTTCCAGAATAAGCAGGCAGAACATTTTCATCTAATTAAGTATCACTCTGTGAGTGAATTTCCTGATTCTCTAAGTTTGCTCAATAAAAGTCTGGCATTATTTTTTACTACAGACCAACTTCTTCATCATCATGAGATGTTGCAGCAATTGTGTGGTGAGCTGAGGCTGGCCAGCCACCTACTGGGCTGCTCCCTCACTTCCCCTGCCAGTGTAAGCTTTTTTTAGGCATTCCAGCAAGAAATTAATTGCCAATTGTATACTGGAAAATTATACTCTAAATGCTTAGGAAAGCAACAGACATCCCTTTTCCACATGTAGGCTGAAAAAATTAAGAGACATCACCACCACATTTTACCTGCATTCATGCTCAAGTAAAGCCATTTTAATCATTCATTACTCTTTCCCTCCCTCCTTTCAACCAATTTGAGCTCCATACCTAAATCACTGATATAATGAGTGCATTGCTTTGCTCAGCAAGAAACTCCAGCACACACTAAATCATAACAGATAAAGTTAGTCCTGAAATAAAACTATTATCTTGTAAAAGGTTGAGGGGAAAAAAATAGAAAAAAAACCCAAACAGGACAGCAGACATGGAAGGTATTATTAGAATCTTAAAGCTCTCTAGAACTTAATTAGGTTCAAGCATGAAAAAAACCTACCTATTTCACAAAGCTATAATTCACCTGAAAGAAGACTTAACCAACAGAAAACCAGCTCAGTATCAGTCTCACACTGTTTTTCTACAGCCAGAAACTGAAACTGGTTCAGCCCCCTGAACCGGCGAGCCTGTCCTTAGTGTCCACATGCAACTACTGGAAAGGTCACTGGAAGTGATATACACAGACCAAAGGCAGGACAAACTCTCAGACTCTCCAAGTAGAGAGAGTATGCAAATCTATATGCACATCTATATATAAATCAACACAAATATGCACAGGACGGGCTTTAGGGAACACAGCATGATGATGTTTAAATATGTGCACATGGTCCTCTTCAAATAGCCAAGGAGAAAACTCTTAGGAACAATTTTTTTTTTCTTGAAAATTGGTAGAAACATGTTCTTAAGAAAGTAAGTAAAAAATTGCACATAGAAACCCTCTAACATTCAGAATTACTGAAAAATAAAAACTGACCTGATAAAAATATACTTTCAGATCTTCGTTATCTCTGTACTTATTTTCACTTTTACAAAGACACGCCAACGAGAAGAAAGATATCAAGAGGGTCAGAAAACCAGCTGCTATTCTGCAAAAACAAACAAAAGAACAATAAAATCCCAGAAAACATTATCAAAAATTTATTTTGCTACTGTACGCTGTCTTGTTTCACTTGACATCCCCCACCTGATTCAACTCCAGGAGCACTTTGGCTTTCCTAATCTATCCTGAATATTCAGTGTCTCCAGATTTCTCCTGGATCATCTAATCCTGTTTTCAGCCCCATGTTTCCTTCTTATGACTGAATCAGGAGCTCCCTGCTCCTACCATACAAGTTTTATTAATGTACTGAAAAGCCCTGACTTGCCAGATAGCACCACTGCCCAGGAACAGAAACACCTATTTTTCACTGGCTTTCTGATTTCTCCCTCCTGTATCTTCTCCCCCATCAAACTTATCTGCAATATCCTGAAGTGTCACATATATGTATATTTTTAATTGCTGCTTCAAACCTTTCCAGCTTCAAAACTCCCTTGAAAAGTTTCAGACAAACACAGTGTTTCAAAGGTACAATGTTTCATCAGAAGAATAAATAGAAAGATGTACAGCCTGGGTAAGGTGAACATAAAGAAGTGTCAGAGAGGAAGATCTGTAGGTAATTTAATTCCATTTTGATTTCTAAGCTGTGCATATATGTTCTAAAGAATAGAAAAATGTGTATATGCAGCTGAGAGGCTGTAACACAGTCAAAGCAAATCTGTGCTGAATATTTCTAATGTGCCCAAGGATCGAGACTAAGAAGGGTTTTCAACAGAGAGATTTAAAACACAGTGGAAAATATTGAGGCAGAATGTCAATAACCTTGGAAATATCTGGGCTCATAATTCTACCTGCAATCACACATTACTGCTCAAATCCCATATTTCACTGAGGATCAGGCATCCTGGCTCTGCTGAGACACTTTCTGCCAGCCAGCAGGAGCCATTGCACCCTAGGGTAAATTCATTCTTTCTGCAGTAACTACAAAGAGACCACAAGCCTAACCCTTCAGGCCAACCACCTGGATTGCATCCAGATAGGAGAGAATGCTCCTATCAAAGACAGATTATTCAAAATTGGATAGCCAAATTCTGAAAGATGCTGTCAAAAGTATACTGCTTTTGAAGAAATTCTTATTCACATATGATAGTGCTGTTTACCATATTTGCACCCCACTGAAGCTTCTCCTTTAATGATTCCCTTTACTTTCCTGTAAAATGTGCAAATTTTTATATTGTGAGAAATGTTTCCCTTGATAAGAAATTACAGAATAACACAAAGACTAAATGGATGTGGCAAAAGAATTAAAAGTCTATTCTCATTCTCATTAGTGAATAACTGAGGTGTCTATAACAATGTTATTTCAATTCTGAATTTCAACTCCTGTCTCAGCCAGCTTTCAATAACACAATTCCTCACACATACCAAAAGGCAGCTGAAATTTTGAATCAAAGAAGGAATAAAAAATTTAAAGAACAAGATGAGATTCTTACACCAGAGGAATGTTTGGTTCTCTTCCTACAACAGGCATTAATGGAAATATTGCCAGGAGCACACACAGGAGAGTCCAGATCATTGCTTTGGTCTAAAAGAAGAAGGAGATCATGTGGACAGACAATTGTCTAATCATAAAGAAATACTTCAGTGAACTACTAACAGCTACTAGCATCTCCCATGAGCAAAGACCCTGCATCACCAAGGAGTAAAATCTGCCAAAGAAAAAGAGCATGAGGTCATTGGTATTACAGCACTTCTATTAATACAGAAAATAATTTCATTTCCTATAGCTGTCAAAATCCCATGAGAGACAATAATAATTAAAGTTAAGTTTACATTTACAAGCACTTTCTCAAAGTGTGGCCTTCACACATATTGCAGGCACCAGAAATCTGACAACTGACCTTATAGAAAGAAGGCATAAAACTAAGAGCCTCAGAAGGTTGCAGCAGTTAATTAATCAGCATTGAGAGAGAATTCTCAGAATATGGTAACATTATCCAGTCTTTGCATCTACACACCATTTGATTTAGCCACCATAATCATCTAAGTGGTTCTCAAAACTCTTTGCTAGGAGGAAAAAAAACAACCCTATCCAAGGTGTTTTATTTAACTAAAAACATTAAGAGCTGTATCATTTAAATTTTTCAAGCTCAAGTCAAATTCATATCCCTGAAAGGAAATTTCATGCTACAAAACATTATCTGCGTATCCAGCTTAAAGACAAGTTACTTGATGACTCAATTAGAACAAAAAATTATAAATTAACAAATACAAGCCTCCATCCTGACAGTTCTTGGAGAGCAAGACTTAGCACTTTGACTCCTCTATCCCAGAACCCTAGGCTTTAGGTATCTCCTGAAATAAGAGATATTGGAATCAATTAATGGAAGAAATGTCTCATAAATTAAATATCATGCTTTCACTTCATGAAAGAGGAGTTTTTTTCCTAGGAAAAACCATACAGAAAGCTGCCTCTGAGGAACAGTGTGTCCCAGCTGATTGCAGACAATAATGAGTTGATAACTGCCTTTCCATTATCTTCAATATTATTTTTTAATAAATGATCATATTAGTTAAGCAGTAACACTTTCACCGATCGTACATGTCAACACCACAGTCACTGCAACAGTTGGATAAATGATGTGCATTTCATATGATTGAGTCAAGCATTTTTTAGTCACCACCAACAGAAAGCTGATAGCTAACTCATAGCTACCCCAAAACTCCTAAGCACTCTTATTACTTATGCTGCATAACAGTTCTACCCAGTTCATATTAAATTCCCTTGCTTTGCTACATGCAGCTTATTACAGAGATGGGAAAAAGAGCATAACTGAAAAAGAATCTAAAGCAGCATTCCAAAGCATTCCCAACATCCTAAGATGCAATCCAGCTGTTCACCAAAGCAATACAATACCTTAGCTTGAATCCACAGCTGTGTGATCACTGGCCAGCCAGCAAAGACAAGAAGGCCAACAGTAAGTGCAGAGCGGTAGAAAAAGCTGAAGACCTAATTTAAAAAAAAAAACCCAAGAGAGGACTGAAAATCAAATACATTAATTCCTCAAAGAGGTAGAATATCAGAAATGAGATGCTCTATTGATATATAAGGATAAAATACTTACTAGTATTTCAACTCCCAGTGTACAAACCAAAAGGAATCCTATAGATTGACCAATATGAAGTGACAAAACATTTCTGGCAAGGTCTTGAATGACAGGGATTCTGTTCAAAATGACAGAACAAGATAACATTTATTAAAGAAACCCCAGAAATAACATAGAATTTTACCTTTACAGGGCAAGGATGGGGTCAGTCAAAGCACAAAAAAAGTTAGAGGTATTGATGGTCCTTGCCTAGATCCCATGATTGATGGCCAGATGATCCTTCTGCCCAGTTTTACTTGAGAGAAAATCTACAATAAGACGCTCCAGCTTTTTTCCTCTCATATTTGGCACATCTTCACCAGTGTTTGGACAAGCTTCAGATTATGCACTACTACCCAAATTGACTCTGAGTATATGAATATTTTTGGTTATGTTGTGCTTAATGTCTGTCATAACTGATGAAACATTCAGAAGCTTAAGGGAGAGAAAAACCTTCCTTGTTAGCTTTTCCTGTGCTTTACGAGACAGCTCATTATCTAACTGCAGTTGGTCTCATTTTCTCTGAATAATACTGAGTTGGTATCTACAAATTACCAGTAGATCAAGAAAGTAAAAGGAATCAGAAGATAACAAGTACTTTTGGGCTTGGAGTAAAAGGACACCCAAACAAGACAAATATTTCAATATGGGAGCACATTCCTTAACACAACTAGCATGTGTTCTCCAAAAGTGGCTGATGTTCCCACAAACTTGACACTTGGCAGAATCATTTTGCAAAATAAGTCAGCTGCTACAGGTGTTTGCAAAGATTTGAGAACTCTTTTGCAACAGTTACAAGACTACTAAAAATATGTTTTCATGGAGATAGCTTTTCTATTAGCAAAAATAAATTAAACTATCTTCTAGAATTGGCAGCCGTATCAGTCAGTTTGGACACTACTTATTATGTCAACTGAAATATAAACCAGAATCCTTTGGAATGTCTCAGGAAACAGTTAAGGAAGTTTAATAGAATTGTACCTAATGTCTTCTCCCAAAGTTAC
The DNA here is from genome assembly GCA_013399915.1 of Illadopsis cleaveri. Classification (NCBI taxonomy): domain Eukaryota; kingdom Metazoa; phylum Chordata; class Aves; order Passeriformes; family Timaliidae; genus Illadopsis; species Illadopsis cleaveri. The sequence goes on from VXBB01021512.1 coordinate 387,837, forward strand.
GGAAAAAATTTAATTCTCTAAAAAAAGGAAGTCCAGACTTAGTCTTATAAAACAGTAGTAATAAATTGCATTCTTTACTTACTCTTTCACAACTGCATACCACACTGGCACTGGCAAGAGACAGTATATATAGTATGTCCAAGGACATGTTTGAATCAATAGGAAAAAAGCTATTATCATTCCAGCAGCAGCAAAACCATAGAAGAGAACAGTAGATTCCTGAAATACAAACGTTTGGACAAACATTCTTGAAATAGCAATAAGATGTTTTAAACTACACTCTATTTTCCATTTGTTAGTTGCACAGTAAAACAAATGCTATTTCAATACAACCACACAAGCTGCTATGTGTCTCTACACAACTCTAGACAAAGTTGTCAACCAGATTAAAAAAAAAGTAGGATTTGAAGATCTAATTCTAAATATGTCTCTTCATAAGGTCCTGCAGTAAAATCTGCATGGGAAAGACATATTTGTACAATCCAGAAGCCCAATATATGCAATGTTATTTATATTCAATTGATACTTGGAATCCATCTGAAGCCAGAGATGCTAAGGGGTTTGGGAAAAAAGAACTGTAAAATTTAGATTCTAGAAACAGATTTGGAATATAACCTATTGAATTCAAGTTTGCAGCCTTACAATAAAAGCATTTAATGAAAATTCCATCAGCACATTTCCTCCTCCTGCTTGAGACATTTGCAAAAGAACTAATTAAATAAAAATATTAAGCATTAACTCCTACCAGAAAAAAGCCCACAACTATTCAGGATCTAGGAACAGCTACTAAAGGAGGCTTATGACCAACCTTCCACAGGACAAACTGACTTCCTCAAAGAACTCACAACTTCAAAATACAACAGAGGACTACAGCTCCACAGCACTAAAAGCATAGCTCCAACTGTTATTATATTTCATCTTAACCTACAGGTATTGCTTTGGGCTTTTCTTAGAAAAAAAGATATAAGATTAGAACATTATGTACTCAAAGAAACACATTCTCAGACTGAGAGCACTCTTAAGGAGAAACATCAAAGAGAGAAGGAAAATTTTAAAATGGTTGTCTCAGATAGGCAGGTCAGTCCTTAATCATCATATAGCAGAAACTTCTTGTTTGTGCAAAGAGAAGCATTAAACAGTCACTCTGCATCTGCCTTTTATTTGGTCATTGAACTATTCTTCCTTATTCAGGGAGATTCAGATATCAGAAGAATTACTGGTAAGGGAAGATTATGTACAAGTTTTAAATAAACAATTTTATCTGTATGTATTACAACTTGACATAGCAAAGGCAGCTTTAGTGTAGGTAATGACAAAGACACTGTTTTCTTCGGCACAAATGCTAGTTTTCTGAAAGAGTTAGGTATACAGATACACAACTGTGTTAAATATGCTGAGAAGGAGAGACAATCAGCGAGCAGTTCACCTAGATGAATTAACATCTTTTCTGGCTCCCCCTTCTCTGTAACTGATGTACAACTGCCTTGATCTAAACTGACAGCAAATGCAAGTTCTAAATGATTTTTAAAATAGAATTTTTGCTAAGATATACCATTAGACTAAGAAAAGATACGTCATATAGAAAGCTGACCTAGGGCAATTTTGCTTTATTAGTTTTAAATTTTACATTTGCTGACATATAGACAGAATGAATATGCATATATATGATATGCACACAATATAATTTATCACTGAGTGAGTAAACACACACAATCAACATTTTATTCCATATAGCAACATAAATATTATAGAGTCCAATATAGTCAGTCATGCATTGAAAATGGAAACCAGATTTGCATTTCTGTGAATGTTTAAAATAAATTAAAAGGTTATACTTCTTGCTAGGCAAACAATATTCTACAACAAAACAAAAAAAAAAAAAGTTTTTTTTTCATATACAGCATAAGAAGCCAAAAACTTTTAAAGATATATATATATATAGGATATGCAGTTTCATTACTCAGAGGCTCCTTGATTTTATAAGGGTGTGCTTTGCAGGAGACTACTTGTCAATGGCAGATCAGTGTCTCAGCAAATTTCTTCAAGTTGCTCCAATACAAGCTATAAACCGAATAACTTCCATATATGAAGCATTAGCCTCACATTGCAATTCTCTACATATTTAGGAACACTAAAAAAGGTTTCTACGGAAAATGGCCTCTTATGAAAGCTGAAGAAAGAGAAATTCTATAGACAAAGAACTAAGAAATCTAACTTTTTTTTCTACCAGTGTCACTAGCATAAAATTTGCCTTCAACAAGTAAAATTAATATACCAAATTAAAATCTATGCCAACTAAGAATGTAAATTTTCCCTTAATGTAGTTATTAATATGCCTGATACTCAGCCTACTTATTGTAATTATTTTGTTTGTATCTAACATAACATGCATCCTGGATTATTTCCTCTCAGCTATTTGATGAAATAAAACCTAAATCATGCAGTACAGCACTTATAAATATTTTCCATTTTAATTTTGTTTGAGCATTTTCATGAAAGGTCAAGACTATCTCATTTCAGCCAGTAATAAAAGCCTCAAGATAGCATGATAGGAATTTTCTCAGAGCAATATATTAAAGGCAGTAAAGACGTTAAGTGAGTGCTCATCTACATTACAAAATGAAACAATTCCTTTTATTCTGAAACAAATTCTTCATGTTTGGGAAAATTTCCCCTCCCCCGAAATGCTTTAACCCTTCTCTAGTGAAATGCTAGCTTTTTGCCAGTTCACCTTTATGAGGTCTCTCTTTTCCTGATGAATGACTGAAAATAAATTCTTAGGATTTTATACTTCGTGAAAAATCAAACCATAATAATCTTGTCAAAAAGAGCTTCCTTCATCTTTGATGTCTTCTGCTGCACATTTGCAAATCACAAAAAGCAAGAGAGCACACTGTTCTGTGAAAGCACGGCTCACCTGCTATCAAAACAGGCTATACATTTTAAAAATGCCATAATTGGACTGCACAGCTTCAGAGAACAGATGCAAAATTGCCAAAGAGGGCAGGAATAAAATAATTTACATGCTGGGGCTTTTCTTGGCCTTACAGTGAAGAACATCAATGAAACTGGAAGCCTGAAATCTGTATTCTTCCAAACAATTATTAATACAACAGAGTGCTGTTAATACTGAAAATTAAACCTGGGAAAACTAAACCTGGTTAAAGACAGACTCTTTAATAGTTTTAAATCACTATGTTTTCTCACACTTGCCTTAGCATCTCAAATGGACAGCTGTAGGAAGGAAAACTGAGGAAGCACAGTACTGCACACTCAGGCTTACACGTCTTAGGAATACTGATCCCAGTCAATGGACTTAACAGCAACACTACACAGGATTACAGCAGATCGAAAACTTAACAGCTTACCAGTTTCCACATTAAGTCAAAAGAAGTGTAAAGTATTCAATTCATCCTGCACAGAGTCACTTAGCAGTCACTTAGTCACATGTAACACTGAAAACTGATAGAAAAAAATAATTGAATGCTTCCAACCTACCTTTTTATTAGTTGGGACAGTCTTGGTCAAATTGGTATGGGCCTTGACAATGACCAAAATCACGTAAGTCGTCCAGCCCACAAAACTCATTGCAATACTTAGACCCAGGAATAATCTATCGTACGTATGGTAGTAAGACAAGCCTTCCAAAGCAAGGTTAATCAGGGTTTTGCACAGGGATACCTGGAGGCAGACAAAACATTTAAGTAATGTATTAGAAGAGTGTGAGCTCCCCATTCCACAAACCAACCTAAGTGACACCAACCGGAGCTCAAGGAGCTCCACCACTCCTGGTGTGGACACCACGTGTGCTCTCTCCATGCTCAGGCAGTCTTTTGGCCAGCAGCAACTGCTGGAGTACACACTGCTTGGGACTCCTGCTGGATATCAAGTCAGCCATTACCTGGCTCCATCACCGTTCTTCCTGGCCATGACAGTGGTTAGAAGGTGAAAGCCACACAGATAACACACCTTGAACACCACCTACTACCAAGCACACCATGTGGCTTTCCCACAAGTATTTGACTGTACATATTCCAGTGTAAGTTACCCCCATAAAAAACAGTCATGTGGTTCTGAAGGCTCATTTACACAGTAGGAGGATTATGGATGCAGCTGAAACATGGTCACTCTCCACAGCCTGAAGTATTCCCTGCCTGGGTTTTGATGTCCTCCACTTCAGTAGTACCTGATACCACAAGCACCAGCAGTGAATTCAGAGACTAAACTGGAGTCACAGATGCATTTACAAAGCAGCTGATTGTAGCTCTCAGGACATAAATCATTCAGAAACAAGAAGGGTTGTACCCAGTCTAATCACAGGTCCCCTCACTCAATACCCCCACTGGGGAAACACCATGATAAAGACTGTGGGTTTTCCCAGTGTGGTTTGGGTGTGCTGACCCCTGTGATTTACCCAAACATGAGAAGCTCATCTGTGTGATTTGGAAGAGTACAGTAAGAAGCTGAACATACACAATGAAGCTTTTTCATATGTGCAGGCACCCAGTTGGGATTCAACAACAAAAAACACAGAACAAGGTACAGCAACTACTGAAGAGATCACAAGTCTGCCAGGGGCAAACTCACCCCAAAAGACATCTATTCTATACAATTATGAGTGCACGTTTGCAATGCAAAGAGTTGCAAGGTTAAGGCAAAGAACCATCCATACCCCAGGTTCCGGGAATGGAAGAACTCTTCTGCATTGCAATACAGGAAGCTGAGGATAACCAGGGCACAGGCACAAGTCTGATATGTGAGTGATCAAGAGTGAACTTAAACACCTGGAGCATTCAAATGAACAAGGAGTAAAAATTACATATAAGCAACAACACAAAATGGCAGGTTCTACTCCTGAAACGTATAAAATGTCTCCAATCAGTAAAAGCGACAGCTAAGTGGAAGTATTAGGAAACCAAAAAGAAAACCTCCTCTCACAGCAAAATAGATCCATCTATTTAAGCTGAACTATTTCCAATTTACAACAACACAAGTAAAAAGGCATAAAATAGATTTAGCTGTCCTGTGCATAAAATAGGTAATTTATTACCCTAAGAATCGTTTTAGGAAAAAAGAACTGAACCTTAACACAAAATGGAATTCTTCCATGCATCTGGCAGGTTAAATATAATCTTACATATTCAATATTTTCATGTACTTTTTAACACAGAAGTCAATGATCAAACTAAATCTGTTAAAATAAAAGACTTCTTGGTATAATTTAGCTCTACAAATTCTTTCTGTAAACATCAGAATACAAACACTGGTGAACTGCACCCATCAAGTACCCTGTCACACAGTGAGTGTTAGCAAATTCTTAGGAAAGTAATACTGGAACTGGGAAGCATAATTCCATGTATGGCACCCAATCTGACACACTGGGATGTGAAAGTAAAACCAAGAACAGCTGGTTCAGGTAAAAAAAAAGGATGAGGTGAAGTAGGATCTATGATGGAGCAAGATACCACACTTTTTTATGCAACTAGCAGTCTAAGTAGTGCAAACTTAGAACAAAATGAACTACATTCCTCAGTTTATCTCTCAATTTATCCTTTTCTAGTGTGGAAAATAAAAACAAAACACTATGTGTTATTATACCATGAAATAGTAACAAACAGTTTAAGAAGTATGAGAAAAATACAGCAAGTCAGTATTATTTACTGGAATTGGTATCAAAATCTAAAATTTTCAAGACATACAGTGGGGTTTTGAGTTAATGAGATGTGCATCATAAGGAAGGAAAAAAGTTTTATTTCTCAGTTAATTTCAACTTAAACAAAACAAAATATTTACATATAGCAAAACAGACTTACCGCTTCATCATACTTCTGCTGCTGAATATATAATCTTATTTTTTTTAAGAAGTTGATCTGTTCAGAAGCAGAAAGTGGTCTGTACAACAAAATAAAGAGATGTTAACATTTCTCCTTTTCACAAGCAGAAAAAATTAACTTTGCAATTAAAAAAATTACTCTGTAATGAAACCAAAATATTCTGAACTTCATTAGAAGCAATTAGGTAATTGAGACTAATCTATTCCTCTGCATTCATCTTCACATGTGTCAACACAGCTGCTTTCCAACTTATCTCAAAATCTCTGCATTAATAGACATTTCTTTTATGTAGCTGATCCCGTCTAATACTGCTGAAAATTATCTCCCTTGTGCATTATTATTGACCATTGCTCTGGACAAGAAGCATGGCACATACAAAAATTAAGCAATTTAATTGATTTAAATATGGCTGTAAGCAGCTTATAATACAGCATTTAATGATTTGCTCACGTTCCACATTAACAGTTGAGGATGCCTAACAATCTTCTCTTTGAAAAGTATGACCATGTCTCCTGTTACTCAAGAAGCTATTAGCTGAGTCCCCAGAGCAGACGATAACACAGTTACCTGGCTACACAGAGGACAGTGATAAAAATCTCTTTGATTTTAATGAATTTGATCATCAGCCTAAACAATTGCTACCATTCTTCCCTTACAGAAAGTAATAACAAGGACAAACAAGCCAGCTGACCAAACTCCCCTAAATGAAGGGAGAAGCAGCTGTTTCTCCTGTACCATTTTCTTTCCATGTTTAGGAACAGCAGCAAGCCTGAGAATCCCAGGCTTACCCTGGATAAGTTATAAGCCACAACACAGTCATCACTGTCACTTTAGGCACCACAGGCAAACCATCATGGGCCAAGCTGGCAGCCAGGGAATGCCTACAGCAGGTTTCCTTCACACCTTCCACAACATGGCAGTGGCACAGCACCAGCTCTCAGCATCCATGGCACAAGATGGCCCAGCTGCATGCCTGCCTCCCTTTCACCTGCTTCTTCACATGCCTCATACAGCACCACCAACCTCCTGTTTTAGGCAGTGCCAAATCAGGTCACTCCCACCATTAAATCAGCAGCAGTGGCCTGTGTGGTCACTCAGCTGAACCACAGGGGCAGGTCTTGATTTCATGCACCTGCTGCAGGAAATGCTCATTCCTGCAGCTCCCAAACAACTATGAATCACTTTTGTCTACAACCCAGTTGATAGGCTGATACAGCAGTTGATACATAAGCAATGCATACACACCATCCTTTAAGCCATGAAATACATTACAAGTATTCTGTGCCTGAACAACCTGAATTTTTATTAGTAGTAACATCCTGGTATATTTTGATGCTATTTCATTAAGTTCAGAGCACAGCAGTATCGTGCAGGAATGTTCCAAAACACTGAATAATTGGAAAAGCAATTAATCTTACTTTTGAGAAAAGTAAGTAACTGTATTAAGAAAATGTTTCTCTCTTTCCAATCTAGAAAAGAATTGAAGGATGGTATCTATAAACAAGTAGGAAGAAAGAGGTCCCATAGAAAAGGAAAAAGGGAGAAAAAGATGATCACAAGGTCATGGTGAGTTTGATCGTCTTAACTTTGAGGAGGAAACAGAGGATTTTAGAAACCAGACTTAAAAAATAGCAATGTGAATGCTAGTTGTTTCTGCACCTTCAGGATGCATCCCTATGGAAGCCAACCTTTTAGCTCTACAGCATGAATGCAACAATTAGAAACAATTCTTAAAGGAGGCGAACCAGACCCAAGCACGGCCTCAAGGAAATCTGTGGCCCTCAGATTTTACTAAGTTGTTTGGCAGGGAAAAGGGAGCAAAACATCCACTCAAGGTGGGAGTTCCACCACACGTGGAAATTAATAGGAGGAGAAGAAAAAAAAAAATAGCTCTTTGGTAAGGATTTTTAAAAAAGCTGGAATAAATATTCAGAAGCTTTATTTAGGACTTAAACACATTTAGATGTTTCTATGTTCCCTGTCTCATTTTTATTGTTTTCCACGTACTGTTTTCTATGAATTCTACCCTTGTCAAATTCAGTGCAGACTTCTTCCAAGCCAAAATTATATTTTATTTTATATCTTTAGTCATTTAGCTATAACCCACTTATTATCTTTTTATTCTCACTGAATTGTTATATTATTAATGAGTAATAGTCTTCACCTATTCCTTCTTAGAAGACAGCACCTAGGATCTCTGTACCTGAATGGTGTAACAGAATAAATGGGGTTTTCAAACAGTAAAATTTTGAGTAAAGTCAAACACTGAAAGCAATTATTTTTGTCAAACTGGGTTACCATTGGCAGATGCATTGTTAATTTTCAATAGCTAACATCATAACACACATACTACCTTATTTCCATATACATAATTTTCAAGAAATTAAATTTACAATTTTCTAACAATTGTTTTTGTAAAATTTATTCATTTCACCAGAAACTAAGGACTATTCATATATAACTATGAAAATGCAAGGAATGATCATTATATTAAGGTATTTTTTATCTCTGTATTAAACAAAAAAGCAGAGAAGTGATTGAAGAATTTTTGCATTTCATACCAGTCTAAAAAAGTTACCAAATATACTGATAATCCCTCAATTAAAGAATGGCTGTAGATCACCATAAGCAGTTTATTGTTCATTGAGGACACTGATTCACTTCCTGAAGCTATCAAAATAGATGAGAGATTTAAAAGAAATCTAGATGTAGCAGAAAGCACAAAGAGACAAAGATGAACCACGAAAAGAACTGGAAAGTTTCCTATGAAAAAAATCCCATGGACTTTAGAAATAGTGGTTCTATAAAATCTACAAGACTTACCAAAAACCAAAACCACAGGGAAATTTTTAATCTGAGGAGGTAAAGCTTGAACTGTTTGTAGCAACACTTGATTCTAACTTAAACTATTTTAAATGTCTCCAGGAGAAGGCCGTGTTAAGAAATTATAAACTGATCAGAGTTTTTCCCTGTGTTTTACTATACGGCATCCCAGAGGCACTAGCAAACGTCAATGTATTCTCAAGGTTACCTAATACACACTTTCTGCAATTAATATTAATAGTAATGAAGTGAATTTACTGATCATTATTGGAAAGATTCTCAACTCTAGAAGGACAACTAGGGGTATGTGTATATGCTCTTGCCAGCCATCCACCATCAAAATTCAGTTCTAACAAATTCAATATGAATAGCCTTGCCCAGTAAAATCTGAGGTCTTTTTCCATAACACAAAAATACCTATCCTATTAAGAGGAACAAAGAATTCAGTCAGTGGACTCAACTCTGTCCTCCTTTTCTTAAAAGTATTGCAAAACACATGCACTGAAAAGGGTGGTACTCAGAGGTTTAACTTCAACGAAAAAACAAGAACTCCATGATCACATAGATTATAAACACATGCATTCACAATACCATCAGGATTCTAAAGACTTAAGATTACATTCTTCACAGAAAATTATGGTGGCTCTGGAAGAGCAATTTTATTTTTCATTATGGCTATCAGAGATTAACTTCCTGATTTCCAGACAGAAATCACAGCTTCATCCATGAATAAACATAATTAATTATGAAACAAGATGATTTGGCTAATCATGCAAGTGCTTGTAAACTCTCCCTTCTGAGATGTTAGTTACCCTTGTCATAGGTATACCTGACAAAATTAATCTTTCCAGCACATCCTTCATGCTTCATATAAGCTAAGCTATTTGACAGCAATTCACAACAAGTCTGTGATGAAGTACATTCACCATAGCAATGTCAAAGGGATCTCTCTTTGGCCAATGAGTCTTGTTTATCATCACACTACAGAAATTACCATCCCCAACGGCATAGGTAGCATGCTGCAGACAAACCATGAAATAAAAGATCTCAGAACAGAAGGAGATGCCTTGCAAATACATCTGCATCCACCACTGCAACTCTGTTAATTTTATTATGCCTGCTTATTTGGGTAAAGATTTATGGTAATTTTATTGCACAGTAAATTTTCCAGAATTCTACTATAAAAAGTAACCCCTTCATGTCTGTATTAGTTGAACACTTAAAATGCTGCAGATTTAATAAAGCAAGTCAAGGAAGCACCACAAACCTGTAGATGAAATGTACAAAGAGAAAGACTGAGATCTTTGTCTAGCTCATTGTCAGATGAAAACAAATTCATTTCAGCTGCTTAACTATACACATCCACAAACCCCACACACCTATGTCAGCTCATGCATATCTACACCCTTCTGTCTTTTCACTCCCCCCATCAGAAAAGAAGAAAACACTGTACATCCTACAACTCTTTGAGAGTAGCAAGACACAGTGATCACATTTCTATGACCCTTTTTCAGCAGTAAATCAGAAGTACCTGTTCAGCAGTCTTCTAACTTTTCCATATTGGCTATTTGGGAGATGGGGAGGAAAGCACCAGCTCCTCCTGCTGATGCAAGACTAAAAAGCTAAAGGATATGGACACACATCCCTTGACTCCTATGACAATCCCATGATGGAGCAAGGCCATTTGAATAAAGCATGATAGGATTTTGTACAGGTTACCTTCTTTTGAACACCACATAAAGCAGAACTTCTCATATGCTTTACTATGAAATTCCCAATGCCAGAATTGTTAGCAGCAAAAGAGCCATCAGACCGACACTGTCCAAACAACTCCAGCAACCTCTTCAGCCAAAATGCTGAGTAATTACAGGTTCTTGTCCTCTTCTCCAGAAAGAAGATCCCTGCTACCTGAGTAACTCGCAACCGGAAATAAATCACCCAGGATAAAGTTACCCATCTCTAGAGGCACCATCCACCCTGCAGAGCATCTGAGGCCTCTGCCACCCAGACATTGCTGGGGGCAGGTCTGTCTGCTCTCTCCCCATGAGAGAAAATTGCCAGCAATTGCCAGAATCAGCTGAGTATGTTCAAACTCTGTTGCCACACACCCCTCTGTGAGAGGGCCATACTACAGAGAAGAGATGGCTTCCATTCCAGCAGTTCTCCAAGCAGCTGAAAGAGTACTTACAGGATCCACTATTACTGCTTTGATCCACAAAGCAATAATTTGATCCACTGCTGGCAAAGTGTCATCTTGAAAATACAGATGTAAGACTGGCCTGATGTTTTTCAGGGCTGCTATGCAAAAGCAACAGAGTCAGTGCAGCAACAGGCTTCCAAAATGCAACCTTTCATGAGAGCTGCCTTCCAACATTGCCAGTGCACAACAGGATGGCACCTGAGAAAGCAGCAGGTGGGTAATGGGATAGTAGAGACACAGATCTTTCTGCATTCAACACTATTAATGTGGCAGAAACATGATTGCACGCTTATTTCTGTTCTACAACAGACTCACTCCAGTTAGCAATCCATGAGTGCAGAGACTTAATATTGATGACAATGCAAGCACAAACGAACCCAACTTTGTCATCCTCCTGTTTCTTGTTTCCTGTTTATTTTTCAAAGTACTGTGCACAGTCTTGCAGGAACTGAATAAAACGCATAAGCGAAAACCTTCCCACTTGATCAACAGCAGAGAACAATCACAAAGACAGTGAATGGCAAGTGATGCAAAGACTTGAGGTCATTCAACAAAATGTGAAAAAATTGACCAGATAAATATTTCAAAAATCAAAGCCTGGAACAATGATATTTCCTCTGTTGAATTTGCTGTGCAATACAGAGTACATGATGTTACCTGGGGCAATAATCAGGAAAAAGAAAGCTGTTACAATTCTGTGGACCTCACCAAATTACCCATTTACATGAATTTTAATGAAGCCAATTTTTTCCCATTTTCAAAAAGTGTTCAATTCCAGTTCTTTAGATGTGTCTTTTCAGAAGAAAGAACTGTTTTACAGTATCTGCCAAAGACAGACTGAAAGCACAAACTATGAGATAAAGAGACAATTCTTTGCATGCATCTTAGTTTTGATCAAAGAGTGAAGCTTCAAAGATTAAACAATTTGGTGGGTAACTCAGTGATCCTTAATCTGTTTGGATGGCCTTGATTGTACTTGCTTACTAGAATATTTTCAGGTAAGCTGCTAAAAGAGACAAGTCCTAAACTTCATTTTCATAATTAGAAGATGCATGTTGATTACAGATTTTAAAAATTACAGCCATAGTTTTAGTATACTAAAGTGATGCTTTTAAAGATAAAAACTGCTCTACATAAACCTACCTTAAAGGGTTTGTTACAGCTTCATAAAGCCCGGAACCCACAATATTCCTTTTCCCAACTTAATCTAATCTCTTTGCTCCTGCTGTTCCACTGCCAGGACTTTCAGTTTTGGAGGGTTTAAATTTCAAGTGTATTTTTTGTATTTCTGGATCTTCTGACTCATGTGTTAAATTTTTAGTCAGGTAGGGTTGCAGTAAGTTATCTTTGCAAGTCAGTTATCATTTTTCTTTCAAGAAGCCTTAAAAAGCACTGCTGGCTCTCCAAAAGAAAGAAAAGGATTAAAAAAGTCAATAAGAGGCTCCTCTTTTTAAGTCCTGAGGTTTTTGTTCTTTAAAGCATAACGAAATGCAAGGAGGACACACATACTTCCACAGGCCAAAGGTGGCAAAAGGTATATTTACTGCCACATTGCAGAAGCCTGTCAGTACATCTATGCTTTTGTATTCATCAGATTCACAAACATGCAGAGGAGGACAGCGGGACATCAGTGAACTGCTAATGCTCTAACCCTGGACTGTCAGGTCTCAGAAATTAAAACAGCCTTTAACATTCACAAATCAGAATCCCTGATGTAGCATATTCAACAGCATAGTGCCTTAGGATATTTATGTAAATCCTTTAGATAACAAAGATGAGAGAAAAAGGAGCTGACAACTAAACTGCCAGCTGCCAATTCACTGAACAGAGAAGCAATTAAGGTAACTGGGCTGCACACAGCATATTTTAATACTGGAATAGTCTGCCCGGGGAGGCGGTGGAGTCACCATCCCTGGATGTGTTTAAAAAGAGACTGGATGTGGCACTGGATACCATGATCTAGTTGAGGTGTTAGGGCTGGGTTGGACTCAATGATCTTGATATTCTCTTCCAACCTACACGTTCTGTGATTCTGTGACTCTATTTTGCATGTAAACTACTATGGCAAGAACTTCAGAGAACCAGAGGCCGGAAGGGAGGAGGCCACAGTCTGAAACTGTCCCTCTGGCCCCCTTAAAGCAGAACTGAGAAGCTGGATGCAGGGACCTTCCAGGGGCAGGGGGTTTGTCCAGAAAGCCATAGATGATAGAGCCATAGATGTGATGCCACAGCCTCGGAAAGCAAAACTGCTTTTCAGGGAAGGTGGAAGCTCCTTGAAGGAAAAGAAAGGCACCATTTTTAAAGTCTCTTCTAATTCAATACTACAGAGGAGGGATATGTGGTGACTCTGCATAACACCCTGCCAGTGCTGCAAGGGAGTCCTCACCTCTGCATGAAATGTGATGATTTATGTCAATGACTAACGTATTATTTATGACAATAAGCTGGATCTAGGTATCTGCAGTGTTGTGGCCATGTAGTGTTATACCATAGCTCCTCTTCTGTTCCACAATCCTACATGCCCATCCTAAACCCTAGTGACCATTTTTCAGGCAGCTGCATCCAGAGCAGGCAGCTTGTGCTGTACTGGGCAAGTACCTGCTAGCAGGGCCCCATGACTACCAAAACATGTCTGGGAGACCACCCATAGTGATCCTGACCAAGAGACCATTGTACATCAAGGAGTCAATGATCCACATACCCTAAGCAGGCCCACACCTGTGGTGCCCAAATACCTTGGCCACAGGACAGACCCAGCTGGTAGGAACAGAGGAGCCTGCAGGCAATTCCCACTCCGTAACAGGGATTACACTGCCTGCCTATCCTCATGTATCTAAGAGCTGCAAGAAGTTCTCATGTGAACCTCCTTTGTGTCTGACAGTAGAAATTATCACCAGAGTTGATTTTTTGATAGAAAATCATAGAGCAGCTTGAATGACCAAAGCAAGGGAACATCTCCACAGTCAGAATTGGTGTGGCGCCATCAGAAAACTGATCCAATGCTCCACAAACACAGGGTAGCCAGCATCTGAAGGGATGTATGATTTACTTGCTATCTGTATTCTTCTGTTCATTCTATATTATTAAAACAGCTATTTTCTCAAGCTATTTGTTATTGGGCTTTTCTTACTGAGATCCAGAAAGAATCCTGTACTCTGCCTACTCTGCCCCTTACCTCATGCCCCAGGGCAGAGCATTCCCTGTCCATCTCCCTCCTACCACCTGCTGTAAATCCTCCCCCACCCTCACTGCCCAAAGCCTCACAAGTTCCACAAAAAGGCCAAAAAGATATATAATATAAGGAAATAGAGAAATATACATTAATCTTGTGATATTTTATCTTATACACCAGCCTTTTAGCTCCTTCTAAAGACCTTACCTACTTCCTACTTGATAGTAAATCCAATTACATCCAGTCCTCCTGTGCAGGAGCCACTGCCAGTTAGCTTTTCATGTACAAACTAAAAGCTTCCGAGTGCACTGCTGAAACTCAAGACCAGCAGGATGTCTGCCTTCTAAGAGGACTGCATCCTCCCCGAGCAGCAGTGTGCTTCAGACATGGCCCACTCAGTGAGAGAGAAGCTGACATTTTTGCCAAAGAACAGGCATTGATTTCTCCCGGAAGAGATAATATCTTTACTATTTAATCAGGAGGGCTTTTTGTAAAAAATAATACAAAGCCATTATTTTCATTAGAGCACTTTGTCTCTACAGCACTGCAGTTCTATTTTTTGATGTATATACATAGGTTCAAGAAGCCAAGGGTAGAGGGGAGAAGTGCCAGTCTGCCTCCCAACACCAGCAGGCTAAAAGTGCCCACACTGGCCAGCTTGTACCAGCAGACCCAGCAGCAGCCTTATGCCTAAATTCACACCTGATAACACAATGGGGACAAAGTGGAGAAAGGAAAAGGCTGGCTGCCTTTCCAGGGCTCACTTGGAATTGATAGAAACTGCTGGTCCTTCATTCTTGACCACAGGATGAAGGTGCTGAAATCTCTTTGCAGATAAATCAGTGCTTCTGCTAAATAAAAGGTCCTCTGAAGACACAAAGTATTCCAACAAATGTGCAGGGAGAATAATCACTATTAGACTATCCTTCCTCACTGCAATATTTTAGCCCTTTCCTCTTGGCATTCAACGCTTAATGTTTGCTCTTGCTTAAGCATTATCACATGTATCACAAATATCTTACATATTACCAGTTATTTCAATAAATGTAATCTATTTAAACAAAACAAGAATAGTATGTTTCAAAGGATGTACTGACATCTTAAGGAACCCCGCCTTGCTCAGCGGTGGAAAAGAAATCACTTGCTTCACTTTGATCCAAATGTCAATTTTGTGGGAATATCTGTTATTTAAGTTTTGAAAGGCCATCAAACAGCGGGAACAATGTAGTACTGTATCTCCAGTCATCAGAGAAAGGAAGAAAAGAGAGGTATTTGTGCACATGGCAGTTTTTTGAAGTTTCTATAATCTTCAAAGACACTCTACACTCTATTTTCTTTTCTATCACTGACAAAATACATAATGTGCAATTATGTGGAAAGACTCAGTCTCTACATGATTGATACTTCCTTGCACCAAATCCATACAAATGTTTAAGGGAGTTATATCTCAATTCATACTAGAGGATAGAGCAAAGGAAGAGTTATATTTTCTTATGGTGAGAAGTACATCTTTATTTAATAGCTGTACACTGCACATTAAAAATGCAGTGACTGTCTACATAAATATGCAAGTTATAACTTGATTATGCACACAAAATAATTACTTGGTATGATTAATACGTAGCATTCAGACAATTAGGTTACTTCAAAAATGCAACATAAGGTGGTAAGAAATTTTTCATATATGAGAAGACAGCTCAAGTATCTTATTTAAAGTCAAGTTCCTATTTCCTGCTAAAAAAACCCCAACCATTATCAATAAAAACTTCAAGACATTCAATAAAAAAGCACAGCTAGCAGTAAGCAAGCACTGATTATACTTTAGTTGTTCATCTCTTGGACTTTTTTCTGTATGGTGGTTCTTAATCTATTGCTCCTGCCATCTTACTGTGAGGTACCAGAACCTGAACAGCTGGAAGCACAGCCATCCCTGAAAGCACTGTATACATCAGGACTATGCAAAAGGACTCCTGTGCTTTTGTGTCATTTACTATCTTAAATCTCTTGTACCTGTTGGGACAATAAAATTGCACTAATTGGTTATGGAGATTTTAGGGCAACACCAATGCACCATTTACTCACCACACACATTGTCCTTCTGATACTTCTTGTAGGATTACTTCCACAGGCCAGAGATGCCAACTTTGGGAATGATTTTGCAACAGTAGCATCTGGCCCCTTGGCACACTCATCTTTGAGCTGTGCCAGCTTGGCAGTTGCCCTAAGGTACATCAAATGGTCAGAAAGCTAAGATAGTTCACTATCCTGGACATCAGTTTTCCTCTGTCAGCAGTCTTCAGATTTGTCCTCTCACTTCCTTCAAAGCATCTGGTATCTTGGCACCTCCTTTTCTTACACATAAAGGTCAAAGCATTGTGCTTTTTTTCTCAGAATTCTGAGAAAAGCCTCTGATTTTGCTAAGCAAATGGTTTTTGAAAATGTGTCTTTTTTAGTTGGGGAAAAAAGGTAGGGAGATAAAGGAAGTGGGAAGCAAACAAATTTCAGATAGTAACTTCTTTCATATATCCAACTGGAACTGCAGGTAAGTATTCAATATCAGCAAGGGATACTTCACCTTGCCTTGCAGAATCCAACACTTGAAGCTGAGTTTCTGAAATGTTTTCTCAACAGTTTCACAAGTAGCCTCAAGATACACTTTTACCCAGATCTGTTCCTTGATGAAGGTACTTTGATAAAGCAAAAATGGCATTACTGGCAGCCAGACACATCCTAATTAATAGATAGAGATATCCAAACCCTAACTTGCCTCAAGCCTGGTCAAGTAGTCACTATTGAAGTTTCTATCACATAACACAATGAGCAGCTCTATCCTCCTCATCATTATACACCTGACAGATGGATTTCAGAGAGAGATGCAATTTAGATCCAAGTAGGAAAGGGCACATCTCTACTGGCCTCCTTCATTTCCTGTCCACTGTGCCAGCCACACTTCTGCTAGGGATGAGATTCCCTGTGGAAATCAGAAACTTTATATCAATTCAATATTCTTCCTCTGTTGCCACCACTAAAAATAGGCTTATTTTATCCATAGGTGTGTGTGTTTGTGTACTAGCCTAATGCTTTTGGTCCAATATATTCAACATACAATTCAAACACTAGTTTTTGAGTCATTGAAGCTGAAGGTCATGAACAGTTTTCTACTCACTCAGTAACAAAACACCCAAAAATCAAACTAGAAAACAGGATTTCCTCCTCAGAATATTAAAACAAACCGTTTAATGCTATTTCTGACTGAAAAATTAAGTCCAAGTAAAGTTTCTGTTAAGTTGCAATTTCTACAGAACGCATTGTTTGTGAATGTATCCTCCCCTCTCCCCTATTCTAAAAACTACATATTCATTAATAATTCCACCTCTAAAACCAGAATGTCTCAATCTGAAATTCTAGACTCAGATTTTTTCTGGAGCTGATATCTACATTTCTATTATACGGACTTTATTCCACTACATCTTTAAATAATTCAAGAAATTCAGTTCTTAGAGATATCTTTGTTCATTTTCAGGTCACCAAGTTGCTGAAATAGCACAAACTCTGTAATAGTCACAAACAAAATATTTAAAATTTGCTATATAACTTCATGATCCCAAAGCACTTCAGACATGAATTACACTTCACTAACCTCCAATAAACTATGAAGGAAAAAAGCATTATATGCTGGAGCACACACCTTCTGAGCTTCAAGTTACATATTTCAGGCACCAGAGGGATTAAAAAAGAGTATAACTCCTTTGTTCAACAACTGAAAATGAGCAGAGGTGGAAGAAGTTATTTGTGTCTGAATGAAAGGACAGTAGTGCAGAACATGGCACAGAACTGTGCTCAGCTGCAGCAGCAGTTAAGGCCAACTATAAATTGATACAGATCAGGGGTCAAACCTGACATTAAACCTGGGCTGACAACTCCCAATACGCAGAATTGCAGAAACACAACTTCCATACAATTACCAGTTACTCTGAAATGCAGCACAGCACACCAAGGCTTCTCTTGCTCTGGACAGGAGGTAGATGTCCCCATCTTTGCATTTTTAACTTCTCCTGAAAAAATAACCATACCCTTCTACACCCTTTTATCTACCACCAAAAAAGCATCCAGCAAAGACAGCAGAAGGGGATGCATGCCTTTCCCTCCCCATCTCATTCAGACTGAAGCACAATTTGTGAAGAGCAGATGTGGTTTGGCTTATACTAATGCATCAGATCATGAAGCTGCAGCTGAAGTTCAGGCTTGTGTTCACTGCACACACATTCAGTCATCAGCATGTGAAAGAGGGGATGGATCTATAGACAGGTCATGCCTAAAACTGCATTCAGTCTTCCTTTGGTTCCTGCAAGTTGGAGCATTAGGAAGTTACTCATATGTTTGAAAATAAGTTTGTGTTCAACCACTTCATCCCAACTATTAGTAAGAAGTTGGACAACACCCCTTGGTAGCTTCCCACAGAAATGAGCCAAGTTTTTTAAGTCAAGGAGAGCTATGAAGACTAATCAGAATTTGGCCAAACTACCCCCAGCACGCTGTAGGTGACCATTTACATTAGCGTGTGACCATCCATGGTATAAGTCTTCTTCTGCTTTCCTAGAATGAATAAACAGCATAATTTTGAAGCAACAAAGAAAGTCTTCATCCCCACAATATTCCTGTAAGACAATTCCCTTTGGTAGTGGATTCCTTGCCTCCCTCATCCCCACTAGCTGCTCCTCAAGGCTGACAGATTTCTTGCCACAACAGACCCTTGGCAAGTGATTAACAGCATGCCAAACTTAGAATCTTAGCTAGCTAACACAAAGTTTTGTTTGTGCATGTATAATCCCTTAGACACATACCACTGACCAAGTCTGGGACCAAGTCTGGACTCAGCTGCATCTAAACTCCCTCTGAGAAGGAGGTTAGAATGAAAGGGGGTCTTTTCAGAGTGTCACAACTCAACAGGAAGGTCTCCATGACAGCTTTTTCTGACTCATCCTCTACACAGTAAATAGTCAAGTGCACCTTGCCACTAAATCTTCCTAGCCACTCACATTTACTACCAAACATTGTCAAATAGTTATTACTTCTCTCTGATGAGCAAGGTGCATCACTCCATCCACAACATTCACACATCCAAGGAATTATTTTGGTCTCAAACAAAAACTTGTCCTGGAACAACTATTAATCCAAATTTTGATTCAGAAAAAATTGAAGAGTATCTAAAGAAAAAAAAAATTTTTGCAGTGGACCATACCAAAGTAACAATATGTTTATACCAAGTTTTAGTTGCGGTTTCAAAGTGATAAATGTCTCTGGCATTTCCACTTAAAACAGTCCAACATATCATAGAACAGGAAAAACAGCAATCCATAAAGCAATCAGTAATACTTAGTTCCTTTAAAGATAAATATAGCATTAAGAAAAGCACATCATTTTTTACAGAATCAGTATTATTTCTCAAAGAAAGGTGAAATTGAATGGGCTGTGAAATCAAACTAATAGTCATTTATCAAAGACGACTGGCCATCCTTTCCAAAGGGGTATTTTATTTCATACAGATCAGTAAATTCTTTGATAATGCAGCTGTCATTCTTATTCAGAATTTGTTCTAAAGGATTAATTTTGTGCCCAAGATTAACTTGACTTTTTTCTCACAGACTGTCTTGAACCTTTCCCTTTGAAGGAGCTAGAGGTATAAAATAACACAGCAATTGTCTGTTCAGACAGACAGCAATCATCTTTAACAATAAACATACTTCTCAGGAAGCAACTCAAGTACTTTTTACTGCTGCTATGATTTAAAGGTCTTAATTAACATCAGTTCTATTTCCCAAAGGAAAACAGCTGCTCTTGGTGACAAGGCATTTTTGGAGCACTCCACAAACTGCAAACAGAACTGAACATTATCACATGTACCCGTGGCAAAGCTTTCAAAAACCTTTACAGAATAAAGGAAAAGGAAAAAGCAACTTTAATTAGATAAGACAGAAGGGTGAGGGGAGCAGTAATTGTTCCATATACTAGAAGAGAGTTCCCAGATAACACAAATTACTAAGATTAGGCAACACAAATGCTAAACATTGCAAGATTCTTTTCTGGATGCATTTTATTTATTCTTCATTAGAATTTAAATCACAGAAGAAACAATTCTTAGTTCAACTTTTACATATACATAAATGAACAGATTGTACCCCCCAAAGAATGCTAAAAAAAACCATAGCAAAAAAAGATCAGTAAAAATTACTGTGCAATCTATATAGCTATACTGTCAAAAAAAGCTTAAGACAAATAACCCTTAATGGAAAATTAAATGTAAGGAATAGATTTTAAAAAATAAATCTATCCTTAAGTTCTGGTGAGAAGTAGCAGTTAATTGCATAGAGTTCTAGTGCAAAGTTTCATAGTTAGATAAACACAACCATCTAAAAAAATAATTAAGAGAGTCAATGTGTTGTTGCAGCTCATTGAAATACCAAAGTAAGTAACAAGAAACAATCAGGTAAAATATACATAGTTTTTACAAACACTTACTTGAATGGTGTGAACAGGAATGACAATGTAGTTTCCTTTTTCTGACTCATCTTAACCTGCATAAAAGAGCATTAAATCATTACATGCAAATTGCAACAGGACTAAAAATTTTATCAGGAATTAAACTACAAAAAGTCACAGAAGATTTCTAAGACTTTGGAAAGGGAATGAAATCACACTGTCAATATGAAACTGGGTGTTATACTCCAGTGTGCTCAACTCCTCTGAGTTCATGGAAACTCAGATCTGTTCTAAAGTAAATAAACCACACTCCAGCCACTGCTTTTCTCACAAGGACTTCTACAGTTTGCAGGATAAAAGGAAGATATGGCTCGAAGTGGTACCAGGCTTCAGTGGCAACCTCCCTCAATGAAATCAGCACCATTTATGCCAGACAGGCACCAGTACACTGCAGCAAACACTGCCAAAGCAATGCTGTAAATCAATTAACCTACATATGGACAAAAATAGAAGGTTTTGATGCCATCAGAGCCACTTTGTCTAAGATCCTCCAAAATATCTTTAAGGTCTCCTGCAGCTGCCTGACTCAAGTTTGACTGTTGGCATAAAGTGCAGTCAGGAACTTCCTAAGCATACTACTTGTGAAACCTGATGGCTGGAAGTAGCAACCCACACATTTCATCCTATCCATCCAAGGCAACATCATCTCCACGGAGCACAAACTGTGGTTAGATCTGTCCATCACAGGAAAAGTAAAAATCCACTTGGCATGTATAAGCCAGTGCATTACTTCAGCTTTAGCAGAGAAACACAAAGGAAATTCAGATAGGATCATTCCAATACAATGCTAAAAACAAGCCAACAACAACGATAAGCTACCACCAGAGAACTACAGAACAAAAGTAAGCTCAAAGGAAAGAAAAAGCAGAATTGCTTCATTTTAAAAATAATCTCCAAGATGCCAATTTAACTGAAAAAGATCTGAGTCATTCTTAATTCTTAAAGCAGAGGTCTAGAAACTGCAGAGGTGATATCAGCATGCTTCAAACTTCACGTCCAATCCCACCAGTCACTTTCCCTGTTACAGGCCAGCTCTGTACCATATTTTTGAAAGTGATTCTGCTGCTGACGCTGCCACCCTGGTATCCACACCTTTGTGAACCTGGCATTCAGACAGGGACAGAAGATGCTGAAGGTGCTAATCTCGTGCAGGTCATCCCATGCTAGTTCATTATTTCACTATCATGACATGAATTTCCAGACAGGATAACAGTTCTTTTATGCCTCTATCCGTGGAGGATGGTTTTCCCTCAGAGCATTTCTATGCTGTGCCAAAACTGGGATTTTGGACAGTTTCTCACTCCACTGCTTAGTGAAACAGAACCCTTTTTGTTTGGACCACTCGTGTTCTCATAATGTAATACCCAATATTAAATGAATCAAGACAGAAGCCAGAGATGAACACTTGCAAAGCAAAACAACAAATATAACAGCATTAGCTAGAAGTTAATTAGACCACTAATTTAATTTCTTTAATGCACAGGAGCCTATTACCTTTCTGATCTGTTTGTGCACAGACCCTGATTTAAGGCCTTGTCTCCCAGCCCCTATTGCGAAGGCATTATTTCCCTTCCCTGGTACCAGCATTCAGATACTACCTACATACTGCAAGCAGGTTTACATTAACACCAATAAAAGTCACCATTTTTGTTAAGAAGCAAGAAAAAAGTTATTCATTCTCCTTACAAAAAAACCAACCAAACCTGTTTATTAAAGTCTTTCAGACTTCTTCAGATAAGTCTCACAGCTATTCAATCAAATGAACGTGCATTCAATTTTCATCCTTTCAATTTAGCGCACTATGTATAGGATAAGTCATACAATTATTTTACACATAGCAACAACTATTATTCAAATAAGTTGGACTTTTTTACCATATGTTTAGTACCTTAAATTGCTCAAGAATCTGAACAGCATTGGTAAACATGCTCTCTGCTTTGAAAAGAGCACTGCTGTTCAGATACTCCAGAGGCAGAGTTCCCTGAGGAAGAAAAATACACATAATAAGTAAAAAAAAAAAAAATTAAATGAAATAACAGGAATTTCTCTTATCTGAATTGCTGGCCAAACAAGCAGTAAGAATACTTCAAATTACTCATGAAATAAGCATGTAACTGAATGAATGTAGCAGAAATAACTTATGTAACTCCTCTGAAAATACTTTTCTCACACAGATTTGCAACATCACAGGGATTGTTTGTAATATCTCAGCTTCTACAGAAACGTAAAAAACATAAATAACAAAAGTTGTTACTAAACTATATACTACAAAATAATATAAACTCAACCTTTAATCAGAAGCCATTTTTGATATCCCTAAAATCTTCCACCCAAAGCCTCACCTGGGCCTGACTCAATTCAGCACTTGTGTTAGGAAAAGCAGCAGTTCCCATGCCACCCTGTGTTGGGGGCAGCTTTCCTCACATAACCAGCAACGAGTGCAGGACAGGGGACAATCCCTGGGGCAGAGTCTCCAGAAGAAATATTTCAAACAATATGCTCTAAATAGGTGTTTTATATGTGAAACTAGCGGTGTGACAGCACACTAATGAAAGGCTAATTGTCAATTAGATATTTATGAGGCAACTTTTGGACTATGCAATAATACATGAGAGAAATTAAAAGAAAGTCATCTTGCTGTTCTCTAAATTAAAGGCACAAGATAACACGTGAAGAAAGTACACCAGTTTAATCAAGAAATAATTGAACATTAAATTGCCGGAACTGGTTTGTTTACAGGCCTAGCTTTAGTGATCAAAATCATGTGTTATTCAAACTATATTGCATTTTTACCATCCCTAAAAACAAAGTAACAAAAAAATTTTATATAGCTCAAGAGTATAAAGTTGAAGATTACAAATTGACCAGCTGCCTTTCCAATTAAAAGCCTTATACAATACATAAAAAGATTTAAGTTTGTACTCTAAACTAAAGATACACACATAAAATTAAAACTACAAGCAGTCTTCAGATCCTATCACAATTTTACAGATCTGTAATCCTTCTCCTCACACACCTCAAGTCTTGTCCCCAACACCTCTTCCTCTACAGTGAACAGATTTTTATAACATAGAAAAACATTTGTACTTCTTACCACAGAGTTCAGGGGGAAAGGCACACCAATAAGGGAAGCCATCAGTGGTGCTATATCAGCCTGTGCAAACAGAAGCAATCCCATTTTAACATAGTTTCAGCCTCTAGATCTAATAAATTCAGCTTCATTTTAACATATCTGCATTTGCAAAAGATAATTATGTAATATTGCCAAGTTATACACACAACTCTCCTTTATAGTTTTTTTGGGTTTTTAATTTCCAGTAGTCATGGCATTAGATTCATTAGATTCAAAACATGAAGCTCCACTGCTGATCAAGCTTCAAAAAATACATTTTGTTTAAAAAGCAGATATAACCACCCTAGTACTTATTTTCAGGAATTCAGAACCTCCTTTACTGCACTCAAAGAGGCATACCATTTTTTATGACTATTTATATGACCAAAAGAACTAATTTCATATTTACAGTTTTAAGCAGTATACTGGATATACTGCTTTTCACAATATTCTTTATCCCATGCCTCCACAGCACAGATTACTCACCTTCCCCCCCTTCAGAGGGAGTTTCTGCAGTTTTCTAATGTCCAAATTAAAAAAGGCCCTTCAATCTACACCACAGCATCTCATAAAATAAGTCACCATTTCCTTCTACTTGTGATATTAAACATTGCCTCTTACCAGGTCTATATTTTCCTTTAATATAAAACTACACACCAAAATTCTTTGTTCCCCTAGCATAAATCTGAAGAAACTACACTGAAACCACAGGCACTGCACCAGCCTCAGATCTACTGAGCAGACTCCAAACCATTATTTGTAGAGAACAATACACTTGGAGTGTAATGATAATTAGGAGTCTCATTTGCTTTTTTTTTGCTCATAGTCCCACCTGTACTATAGGACAAAATCTCTGTCTTTGTATAGAAGAGTCTTGAGTATTACTTTGTCCTAGATAATGGAGTTCCCAGTCTCACATAACTCCTACCAACCTTGAGAGGAAAACTAATCTCTAGTTTGGTACCAGGGCTTTGCTGAAAGCAGTTGATCCAGAACATTCCCAATTTGACCCTTCTAGCACGAGATTATTTCCCTTGTTTGAGTAGGTTTGGAGTCTGTTATTCATATATTGGGTTTTGTAGGATGATGAAGCACCACAGTTTAAAAAAGCTTGACAAATATAGATTCAAAGGATAAATTGTTCACTTTCTTTTCTTCCTTTACAGTACTAATTGTCTAAATTGCAAAATATTTGGGCCCCAATCACAAATGAAAAAAACCCACAGTTTACCACTACAGAAAGAAAGGGTTTTGATTTAGTGACAGCAGCTTGGGGGACCTGGTATATTGTACTGCATTCTTCCTACAGCCATGTGGGAGCACTTAAATGGTGCAGTAATGCATCTTCAGAAGTTGTGTGCAGCTGTCACATGTCAACAAGCAATTCAAACTTACCCTCATTATGTTATTGCAGTTCTTGTTTCTAGGGAAATCGTACATTGGTGTGATCATTCATTCAAATTAAGTAAATTACTTTAAATCACACAAGAATCACAGTTTAAGGTGAAAATTTATGAACTAAATTAGGTATGTTTGATACCTGATTGACATCAAGCCTCTTCAAGTTCTCCAGTTTCCATTCTGCAAGAAACAACAAAACACCTGAACAGCTAATCTACAGAGATTTGAAAGGACAGTTCAAGATCAGTTGACATTTAATATCTTGTTGCCATTTTCTGTAAAGTGTTGGTACTAAAGAAAATTATGATTTTACATTAGGATGCTAGCTCAGGAAGGGTTACAGATGGAACTCAACAGGCAGAAACAACAAAATGCATTCATTTCAGTTCACATTTTCTTTTATCCAGCAGGATAAATTGCTGCCTGCATTTGTGACCTAGATCAGTAGAAGAAAGGCCAAGGCTTTTATTTTTTTCAGCACAGTGATGTATTACCTCCTGTGCCAACTAAAAGAATCAAACTCAGATTTAGGAGATTTATAGAATCGCTTCAATAGTTTGTAAAAAAGGCTAACCCAAGGTCCTAAATGCACTGGTACAGCATAGTACAAATATTAGATCCTAAAGCTTTGGTGCATCATACAAAAATTTGGTTGAAAATTATATTTTCCTGCTCTACGTTGGCCTCTAAGGAAATAAAGAGAAAATTGCTTGCTTTCTTTGGGCGTGGAGAGTTATTTAAAAACAGAGTTTAGCAAGGTTTGTTTGTGGTTTTTTCTTTCATACATCTGCAGTATTGCATACACCAAACTTATTTTCAGCAATTAGTTCATACCACTGCTACCTTTGGGGGTCTGAGCACAGATCTGCTGTTATTTGGTCCCACGAGCACCCCGAAGAGCAGACTTGTACTCTAACAGTAGCGAGAAAGCTAAGGAGAGTTCCCATGGCAACACAGGGGAAGTATTAGCAGCATTAATCATCAACTCTGCTAAACTCACACCTAAAGGAACAAGTTTGCTTCCTTTCGCTTCCCAGAAAAGGAAATGGATTTATATTTCTAGAAACAGACTCTTACCCATATTTCTATTATATAAATGAATTGCCTGTTTTCCTTTTAAATATAATTTTCCAAAGAAAAACATTGGAAAACTGTCTATGCACACAGAAAATGTGCCTAAAGTAGAAAGAAATTATCTCTTTTTGTCAGAAGCTTTTTCATCCCCACATGCCCTACTCAGATATTCCAAAATGCAGAATTGAAGACATCTGCTTTGGACCAGGAGGCACAGAACATTGAGCCCAGGAACTCCTAAAGACTGGGACACACTGGGACCTACAGACTGGGCAGTCCAGGCTGTACTCCCAGGAGTGAGGCATCTTGGCTGTACGTGCTGGCCACATTGGTTTATGATTCCAGCTCTCTGTCTAGGTTTCCTGTACAGTGCTCAGCAGCTTTCCACCCACTTTATAGAGGGGTTTTTTTGCCTTTATCCTGCCCTGCTTTTACAGCAGCCCGCTGGGCTGTCAGATGCAAACAGTCCAGGGAAACAGCAGGGAAGTACCAGTTCAAAAAGAGGCTGAGGATGAGGCTACATGAAGAAAATCTCACGTAAAACCTCACAGAAGCCAAACAAGTGGAGGGTACACTGAGGTCCCTCAGCTGTGGCAAAGCAGGCTGAGTCCCCTACAAACCAGGTTTGTGTATAATGTCATCAAGCACTCCACACCCTGATGCTGCAGGAGATTGTGCTGATGCCTCACTGTCCCTTCACAGGATGCCAGAACTGATGCCTTGGGAAGGCTGACCTGGAACAGAGACTGGACAGAGCTAAGAGAATAAAATAGGTATTTATTTAAAGGCCTTTAAGGGTATACCTTGGGCAGTACAAGAGCCTGGCCAGGGCTACAGCCAAGGTGGACTTAAAATGATAACAAAAATGGACAACCGGTCACAAGGTCTTACACATTTATAAGTTTTGGTTCATTTGCCTATTGGGATTTAACTGTCCAATTACAGCTTCAAGTTATGAAGTCCATCCTTTTTATTTTCTCTCTTCAGTCCACCCTTGTTTATGCTTCTGGGCCTGAAAACTTGTAACAGTTGTCCTTGGTCCCAGCAGGAAAGGATTTGTTTTGTTTACTTACTCTGTGAAGAGAGCTTACTAACACTTTATATGAGGCTCAGACTACACACCTAGGCAGCACAGAATCTGAAAAACATGACATCTAAAACTTAAGGCATCAGTGCCTTCACTCACAAGCTCCTCTGGGCTTGTGCCCCAGGACAAACCATCAGCCCACAAGGAGCTAGCGAGCAGTTCTGTATTTTCTTTCTTTCTGAAGAAGGGTCAAACCAGTGGCCAAATGGGTAATACCACATGTTGCCCACAGGATGCAAGGTTGCTATAACAAATCTTTCCAAGAGGATTACATGACCGGGCCTGAGGGAAGGCAGAGCCCAGGTGACAAAACTGATGAGGAGAAGGCTGTCAACCCAGAGCAGACTCTGTGCCCTTCTGGCCATCCAAGGAGCACATTAATCTCTCTGTGACAAACCAGACAGGCTAAGTCCTGCCTGTTGGCACTGCCTTTGGGGTGTATGAACCCTCCATGGCAACAATGAGAAGCAAGACAATTCACTGAGCTGCCTACAGCCTGCTTGCACTGAATAGAGCATACAAGTTTGTCAGCATTAGAAACCTTCTATCAATATTTCCATAAACACTTAACTCAGAGAAATTAGAAAGGATTGTCAATAGATGAAAGAACTTGAACATTGGAGCATGCAACTAGAAATGTAAGCCTGACACCTGCATACATAAGTGACACAGCAGTCCTGAAAACACTCTCCTCCCCTGCACACAGTCACAGCTGCAGCTGTATGGAGCAGGAAAGACAAATTCAAAGAACATTTCAAGAGAACTCGTTTAAACAGCTTATCTCTTATATGTTAACTTTGTGAAAATATCTGGGATTGTAACAATGGAGTAGCTGAACTGGACTGACCTGTGCAAGTGCCAAGTTCCATTGCAACAGTTTTCTCTTTACTTCTAAACTACGTAACCTACTGGAAGCTCTTATGTACTGCCATAGAGAGAACAGTCACTTTCTAAGAAAATATTTATTACTCAAATAGAAATTCAAACTCCCAAGATACTCAGAGCATCTCCAATCTTCAACAGAGATCATTCTTGGCAGTTAAGAATCTATAAGGTTAGTGTCTAAACAAAGCAACAACGTGCTTGACTGACTCAAACCCAAATGAACAGAGGAGTTTCTGATATTTGCTTTGGAGTGCTTGGTTTTTTGTGTGGTTATTTGGTTTGATGGTTTTCTTAGACATCAGAAGGAAAATATGAAGCAGGCACAGCAGGGTGCAGACAAATGTCATCTTTTAAGTAAATACACATTGCCCAACAGATGAGGGGCCATACAGCTTTCCCTATTGTGCACCTGGGAGTCAGCTCAATGGTCATCTTTTTTGAAATCTCTCAGACCATTTTCATCATGACTTGAAGTCAAATACTGAGATTTGTACTAAAGCTGCTGAGAATCAAGGGAACTGACAGATGTAAAATTCAGCTATTACAGATCAACCCTTGGACATGAAATGTCCTTAAAAGTTGACCAGGTCAGCCATTGCAGACACCAAAATCAATTGTTTTAATCTGTTTTCTATTTTTTTTCTACAACTGATTTTCAATTTTATCACAGATGTCATAGTTTTAGAGCAGCAGTTGGCACAAAGAATGAAATGTTAGCACTGTCTATTTCTGAAATAACCTAATCTGTTACCAAATACCTTCTCCAGAGCAGGGCGGATTTAAAACCCCAGGGCTGAAGTAACTTTTGCCTGTTTTCTCTAATGTACCTTGACAAACAATCCAATAAAATAGGAAGTCATTACCTCATTGATCGTGAGCAACAACCCAAGACTCAAGGCATCTTTAGAAACAGAGAAGGCTACAAGAATAGGGCACATGAAAGAGGAACAGCTTGAACAATTTAATCAGGTGTTAAAGACTCTATAACCCTACTGATATTTCAGTAAGACAGTGTTTATTGCATTATATATGTGAAAAAATAAAAATTCATTCTTTAAAAAAAGTTTACTCATAAATAAATTACAAAAGGGAAAAATAACACTGAAGAATCACAGTTTTTCATTGAGAAAAGCTGCTTACATTTGCACAACAGCTACAAGCATGCAAATGAGACAAGACAGCCCCTGTAAAGTCCACAGGGTTGTGCTGTAAAGTTAGAAAGGCATCTTTGAACTTGTCAACTTATTGTGTTTCTGTACAAACAGCAGAACTGCTATTTCTGTACAAACAGCAGACTCTGAGTCTTCCTAAAAATTAAGTCTTCTCTGGAACTAAGTTTTAGAAGGATGAATAGCCTCCTGTCAACAAAGAGAGAAAGTTTTCAATTCTACGATTTGAAAAGAAAACTGACTGATGTTTATCTACCCAATTTTGCAGTAGCTTCCTTAGGCACACCCTGCCACCTTTTCTTTACAGACCATACAAAGCAAATCATACTTACTGAAACGGAACAGAAGTTAGTGAAGATCAACAGCTGTAATGGTTAAAAATAT
Source organism: Illadopsis cleaveri (assembly GCA_013399915.1). Lineage (NCBI taxonomy): Eukaryota > Metazoa > Chordata > Aves > Passeriformes > Timaliidae > Illadopsis > Illadopsis cleaveri. The sequence continues at coordinate 417,518 of VXBB01021512.1, forward strand.
CTCTGTTTCCATCAGAATCTTCCACTTAAGTTTTATATTTTACCTACCTTCCAAAAAATTGTCTTCAAAGAACTGGGATGTAACTTTCTGCGGATAATTTACCCCAGCACCCCAAACAATCAGTGGTGTTAAAGTTTCTGTGGGATGACCAGCTCCATGGGATCCTAAGACACACCAAACAAACAAAGAAATAGAAAGTTTAAGACATGTGCTGTAAAAGGAAACAAAATCTACACGCAATAAAAATATGCACACATCTACTAAGCTCTTGTTACAGACATACTAAAAGCCTGTTACAGACAAACTATTCCAGCTTCATATCTTACTTTTATGTCACTAACAATAAAGGCTAAATTCAAGTTTCAAGTTGGGGAATCAGTATCAATTAAGACTATAAAGACATAACTCTTTATATTAAAACTCCCAAATTTTTAACATACAGAAACTAAAGCCATAGTATTTTTAAAGCCTCAACATACAGAGGAGTTACCAGCTCAAAATGTACAGGTGCTTATCTTGAGCATCCCAGTGAAGCCAGGAATGCCTGATATCAGTAATATTAGGCAAATGTGAAAAAAAAATCATATAGAACTGACCTCTGAATAAGAATTAGACTTCTACTTCAAAAGCAGGAAGCAATATGCATTGCAACTGTCATCCTTCCATCAGTGATAGAAGTTAACTTTTAAAGTTTTAGTGTCTAGTAACACACTCCTTAAAATTGATAAAACATTACTTTCTTCCCTGGGGAAGTTGATTCCCTCCAGATTAACATATCAGCCACCAAAAGCAGGAAGGTTGAAAACTATAACATCTCAGCAGCAGTTGTACTAAAGCAGGAGCCACACAAGCTTGAAAGAAATGCTCGTGATTGAACCCAGTGGGTGAGGTACCAGAGCAGTGAGATAACCCAGCCTCAAAGGGAAGGACTTTGTTATATAAACCCTACATGGGTCACTGCATGGTCTACAAGATTACATATTTTCCTTATATTTGCATAGACACATGCTCTTCCCTGCCTATAAATATATATTTTAATAAATACAAAGGACAGAGAAAGCACACTGTTGTGCAGCCTCAAGTCTAGGGCCAATTTCATACCCAATTCTGTCCTTAAAACAATCACTGTGGCACAGCTGAAGAGCCAACTTTGCTTACTTTAAACAGCCCAAAGCTTAAAAAACACACTGGTCTGTGAATTAGATTTCTGATGTTCCTTGGTGGGCACTCTCTGGGCTCAAAAAACAGCAACAACTGCTCCTCTTTGAAGAACTTGGGAAAAGAGCTTATAGAGAGAGAACTTCCTGTATCTTCCAGGGACCAGGGATTATTTCTTGTATCAGTTATATTCTTATTACTGCAGGAGAAAAGTGATATTTTGGTGAGTTTACATTTTAGCCAAGCCACCAGCTCCATCAGCATTTCACAGATTCTGCCTCTATGAATATGTTAAGACAGATACAGCTGAGAGAGGCAGCTGTACCCACTCACTCCCTGTTATAAAGAAACAGGTTTCAGCCATATCTGAATAACAAGAGAGGAAGAAAAATAATTCTTTTCAGCTAAGTCAGATCCAGGTTCCACCCCCAGCACTCTCCACATAAACTTTTTCAGGGGAAAGGGGGAAAAAGGATGCTGTTGTTTAGTTGTCTGTTCCATAATCCAGCACACCACACAGGTACTTGTGCCAGGATGGCAGCAGGCACAAGAGGCCAAGGTGAGAGTGGGTATGGAATGCCCTGCATTGGTGGTCAGCAAGTCCATCTGACATCAATTTAAAGCAAAGTCATGGGGTCAGACTGAGAAAGCAAGTGATTTCATTGGCTTTGGCCAGCAACCACATCTTTGATTACATCTATTTCAGATCATGTTCTTTTCCCTAATAGGCGCCCCCCCGTTCTTCCAATGTTTAATTTGTTTTAAACTGGTGCACATCCCATTCTGAAAATAACCACTGAAAGGCTGCAGCAGGGGCTGATACCTACCAGCTCAAATTAAAGCTCCTGAACTATCCTTCAGACAGCTCACAGTGGGCCTGAGCAGAACCTCTGGGTTTGCTTTTGGATTGACTAAAATCAAAGATATTAAAACTTCTGGCACAAGATCAAGCTTTTCCTTCAAGACAGAGAGAGATTACAGAAAACTATGACAGACTAGTGGTTCTCAAAGCCTGAAGAAGTTACTCCTAACACCTTTTATTCCCCTTCCAAAGGATCCAGTACATAATGAGAACACCCCTGCAGCTCACTCTGGCAGCGAGGAAGGCAAACAGCATCCCAGGCAGTGTTAACAGGAGAATGGTACAGGGAAGGGATTGTTCTCCTCTTTTCAGTACCTGTGAGACAACCTCTAGACACTGGATCCAGTTTGGGGCTCCCCTGATACCAGAAAGACATCCATCATCTGGAATGGTCTCAGTGAGGACCACTTGCCCTGTGAGAAGCAGCTGAGGGACTGGGACTTGGTCAGCCTGGAGAAGAAATAGCTTTGGGGAGAACAGGCCAGAGCAGCTAGCCTGTATCCCACTGTGAGGGGGTTGAGAGAGGACGGAGCCCGAGTGTCACTGATGCATGGTGGGAGCATGACAGAACAGGCATAATTTGAAACAAAGGAAGTTCAGACTGCAGATAAAGTAAATCTTTCCTCCTCCATGAGAGCAGGCAAGTAGCAGAACAGGCTGCCCAGAAGGGTTGCATAGGCTCCATCCCTTCGAGGTTTTAAAGGTCCGGCTGAATAAAGCCCTAGCATCTGTGTCTGATTCCAAAGCTAATCCTGCCTGGAGCAGGTGGTTGGACCTCCTGAGATCCCTATGATCACATATATAAAAATATATATACACACTCCTTCCTTATAAAAAAAATTATGAAATAGTTAAAATAGTTTCTTGAAAAATACAAAAAAATATAGCAGAATTAAAATTTTATTGCAAGTGGCAGTCAGCTCAACAGTAAATAATATTCAAAATGGACTATTTGGCAAATGAACAGATGGTAATTAGGCTGATTGAATAAATATTTGTATATTTTTGTTATCTCTGATGACAGAAAAAATCCACATCCCTTCAGTTGAAAAACTTTAGATACCACACACAGAGTAAGATGATGACAGATGTTTTGCCACAACCATGCCTGCAGCAGCCTTGGTTCAAAAGTATCATAGTTAGTAGCTGCAAATACACAGCACTGGAAGAGAGACTTATCACTTTCACTGGCTGCACACATGACAGGAGTGTTCTGAAGATTCTTGAAAAAAGAAAGAACTAGGGAAAAATGTCTAAATGAGCTTACCATTGTAAACTTTTCTCATCTGCCCTCAAAAGCATTTGGCCACTGTGGCCATACCCTTCACAAGCCTCCTCTGTGGGTATCAGCATGGTTGGCCCCTGCCTCACTCTCCTCTCTGTACTCTCAGCTGCTTCACCTGTCTCCAGCACCAGTCTCCTCTAGAAAGATCACACGGCAGTCCCATCCTTTCTGCTGTGCTTAAAAGGCCAAAATAAGCAAAATGATTCTGCACCCCTCAAAAAACCTCTCCCTGTACAGTTTTTCACCAGCTCCTAGACAGATTTCTCACCTTTTCCAGGCGCTTTACAGCACCAAAGTGAGAACTGTATCTCCCAGAGCAGCTGGAACAAGACCAAATTTGCTGCTGGCAGCCAAATAACACCATCTCCTCTTGCTTGAGGTGGTTTTCTGCAGCAATCTTTCTATCCCTACTAGCAGTCACTGAGGAAGTTAAGCTTTAACTTAGTGTCTTTTTTCTGTCCAGACATGGAATGCAGCTGTCACAGCAATTTCCATGGATTGTCATACACAAGCAACACTTAGGATACCAAATCAAAGCAGGAGTTCCAAAGCTTCTCATGGGACAGAGCTCTCTAATCATACACCAGATGCCCATAAACTCAAGTAACTCAATATTTAAAAAGACTCACCCCAATCTGTCATTCCATGGTCCGAAGTTAAAATAAATGCAGTCTTTCCATCATTTCCATAGAAATTGTCAATCAATGAAGCAATTTCTTTCACACCCTCATCAACTTGTTTAATATTCTCCTGGTATTCCCTTGTAAAATAGGAAGAAAATGTTACATTCAAGGTGGCTCTCACACTTGGTTTAAAGCAACTTATCCATGCTCATAAAACCCAGTCCTTTGAGTACAGACAGCTTTAACCTCAAATGAACATCAAGCTAACAAAAGGCTTCCTAGATGTGAAATCTCTCCTACTCTGAATCTTACTGAGATATTAAATTGTTGCAGCACAGTTTAAAGATTACTGAAACCACAGTTTCAAATGGATTTATATTTCATATCTGACCTGTCCTTGGCATAAGACAATAATTTTACTAGTCAGAGATGCCAGGCAAGTTAAGCAGAATGCCAAACTAAGGAATTCCGGTAAACTGCAAAAATTACTTTAAGCAGGTAACTAAATAGCAAAGAAAGATCTCACCAGGCAGTCAGTGTTTTGAGATGATTCATGGATCGGTACAGAACCTAGTTTTCTGGAATAGAGACTAAATAAAAAATTTGTATATTTTTAGAAAAAGTGACCATGATGAACTTTCAGACAACTAATTTCCTATCTGTTGCTTAAGTCAGTTTTAAAACCGTATTTTAAAAAATCATAATAAATGAGCATTAGACATACAGCAATTATGAACTTTAGAATTACATAGGAAATCAGAGAATTTTAAAAGTATGCAAGGATCAACACATAAAATCCTGCAAAGCAGGACATGAAGAAATTAAAAGAAAGTTCTTAAGTAACGTACTTCAAGATGAATTGGTGATGAGAACTGTTAATCAAAACTCTTACCTTTTTTCAAGTGTAACAAGGAAAACCAAAACATAAGGCCAGAATTTGCAGCCACTATTGCTGAGCTTACTGTTGTCTATAAACTCAAAAATATCACTTCAGCAGTGAAGTGATATCATCTGAAAAATGTATCCATTTTATGTTTAAAACTGCATTTCCTACATATCCTCTAGATTATGTGTTGGCTATAACTAAGACAATTGCTAAAAATCAGATTTGAATACAGGAGTGTAACCTAACACACTGTATAGAGTAAAAATCTGTAATTTCTACAGTTGGGACCTTCAAAAAACAAAATAACCTCAAGAGTTCAGAATGATCATGGTGACATACATGACGCCCAACACTACAAGTCTTATTTCTGGCTTGATAAATTGCACTGTTAAAAAAGTTACTATATGCATTTAAAACTAGTAAGAAAGATATGCTTAATAACTCAATTACCTTGAGTTTGGCCGATGAGCATGTCCATTGGTGTCTATGCCTAGCAAATGCAGGAACAGAACCACTTTCTCTTCATTCAGTGCAGAGAACAATGTCTGATTGCTTCTGGAAGAATTGAAGAATCTCTGTATGGAATAAGCCATTAATATATTAATCTGAGTTAAACTGAAGAAGATAAGCATCTTATTAAAATTAAAACACTGCTGTTTCCATGTCAAAATACTAGTAGTTAATAGAGTTTAAAAAGAGGAAAAATAATTACTTCCCAATTTACAGCTTGGAGGACAACTGCTATCATTACAGTCAGTCCAATTTTTCAGCTTATCTAAGACGACATTTACTTTGAAATGTTCTTTTGTTGTTTGGGGGGCTTTTTTTGGTGGGCTTTTATTTGTTGGTTCATTCTGGTTGTATGGGGTTTTTTTGAGTTTGTATAGGCAAAAACATATGCCTTCTTTGCCTCCTGTATAAACAAATTGATGAACCATTCCTGAGTGCCTCTTATGGATCTATATTTCTATTGATTTACTGAATTTAAATGGGAAGCTAAGGTCTCAAATATTCTTGCTTTGGAGGCAGCTTCTGCAGGACTGAGATATCAAGCTACAACTTGTTTGCAGAAACTAAATAAAAACAGAACAAAACATGACATGCTTTGCAAATTCAGTAACTACAGAACATACATCTGCCTTGCACATGTCCTACTTAAGCATCCCTGAGGCAAATGCCAGGGGAGGATTTTCCCCTTGGACTGAATGAGTCTTGACATGGCTATTCTGTGTTAGACCAGCCACATTATAGCAATGCAAAATGCAGGCAGACAGCTATTCCAGCATCAGCTCCTTAGTAACAGCACTGCCCAAGGAAACAGAGTTGGGAAGAGTCTTAGCTCAAAAAGCATCTAGAGAACCTTCCAGTACACTAATATAAGTGAGAGTGTCTTTGAATTTCATACGAGAGTCCAGGGAAAATGCTGATAGAGGCAGGGAAGCATTTCTGTCACCAAAGGACAAGGCAGTCCACCACACAGCTGTGACAGTGATGGAGCTCTTAAAATCTAAAGCTCATACCTTGTACAAACAAAAGTCACTGTACCCAGAGGATGACGAAAGTGGCAGTGAGGATATCAGAGTGAGCTATGCCAGGAAACCCTGGCAGCATGCAATTCCGCTTTTCTAACTCCCTGAGTACACACAAGCCGCATGGACTAATATTTGTATGCTCTCAGCTTCAGCTCTTGTCCAAACAAAATCATGACCAAAGTCCAGAGATATTTTAAATAAAGATACAAGAACAAAATCCGATTACATTAAATAGCAATATAATTATTTTTAAGGAGATTTTCATTTCCCACAGAGATCAGTCCACCTGCACATATTTGACCACAGATTGAAGAAGCTTTCCAGAGCACACCAGTAATTTGCAGGATACAATAAAACACTGTTTCCTAATTTTAATTAAATAAAAGGAAATCAAAACAAAGCATATCTAAACAGACAAACAGGAAAACTCTCAAAATTAAATCCTAAAATGTAAATCAATATTAGAAGGCATATGTTTTTCTATCACAGAATGATTAAGCAAAAGAAACCATTCAGAAGGCGGCAAGGCCTGAGCTCCTCCTCTCCCACCAGACGAGTCCCCATGATACACCAAAAGCATCGCACTTTCCCAGTCCCAGCCACCTCATAAGCCAGAGCAGCAGCAGCCAGAAAAGTTTGCCCAAATTCTGGCCAATTACAAACACAAAGACAAAAGGAAGATGAGTGCAACCTAAGATGTGATGTCTTTTCCCAAAGCAAACAGCAAACTTTATCCCATGAAACTTGAATAAAAATGGTTTACTGAAAAAAATCCCACGAAACAAAAGGAAGCTCACCACAAGGAGTGATGATTGATAAAGGTGGTGAGTTGGCAAACGGGTACCAAACACATTAAGGGCAAAAATCACTTCACCTTGCTCTGGACATTGCTAAACTGTTTGTTTAGAAGTATCCCTGTATCTCCTTATAGTCTGCTGAAGGCCTTTTCTTTTTGGTACTCAGTGTTCACAAAACTTGAGTCCTACCCCTGCTCAACACTAGTTTCCAGCCCATCACTCTATTTTAACTATCTTCCTATCTCACTCTTTTTTATTCTTGCTTCCCTTTTATTTTCTCTATTCAGTAATATTGCCTCCCCTGTATATATAAGCTGATTCTCACCAAGAAGTTTCAGGGACAGCAGTAACAACTAAGAGGCTAAAAGCACTTAGTTTTCCAGTCTCAAGAAAAGCAGTTAAGGAGAGGTCCCATTTCTACATACAACCATATACGATGAAGGTAAAGGGAATGTCAATCCTCTGACTGAGCTAGACTGATCAGAGGGCCTCAGAGATGAGACAGGGGAAAGTCACAATTTGGAATGTAGAAAATTACAGTAAGACAAAGAGACATTTAAAAATTATTTGGTAAACCATAACTATAGCCAGATACTGAAACAGTTGCTTAAAAGGCTTGTCCTTGGAGATGCTCAAAACTTGACTGGGCAAGGCCTGAGCATGTTGCTCTAACTGGACCTCCTTCACAAAGAGAGCTGGACTCAAGATGACTACAGCTTCCTTTCAACATCCTTTTTAAATGATTCTGGCAACTTTTGTTTGATTTTCTGGCAACTAACAACAAAATAGTGTACTGGTCACAACTGATATGCAACTTAATGAGATGAAAACGAAGTTCCCCATTAAAACATTTACAACAAGCTGTGAACTTAATTATAATGTAATACTAATTAAACTACTACAACAGAATTTTAGTTATAACTATGTGAAATCTTGATCTAATCATCTCCATCCTCAGATAGGAGAAAGCAAAGAAGAAATAAAGACTAAGAAGGTCTAACAGATGATTTACAGGTGCCTGAACAAAATATCAACTTTAAAATGTTAAGCATCTAAGTAATTGGGGACCTTTTGTTCCCTCAGTGTCTTCCATGGAAGCATGATTCTTTAGTAGAGGTGATAAACTGTTGCTGACTGCATGTACTAGAGAGACCAAACAAACTTCTTCCTTTCACAAAGCTCCTTAATCTAGGACAATTTAATTTGTCTGCTTAAAGCCATGCACACTGATTCGTGCTGATAGGAGAGTTTAAATAGTTATGCCAGTTTTCAGATGTAAACAAAAGTATAAAGGCAGGACAAACACATATGCCAGGTTTAGATCCACTGAGCATGATCATGCACAAGACACTAACACATTTGAAATACATCATAAAACCATTGGACGAAAATTAGAGCAGAGCTATCTGTCATGAAATTCACTGGCACAAATCAACATCCGGTCACAGCATTGTCTGCAGAGCTTCAAAGTTTAACATAATTCAATTCTGGATTCCATCCACCACCCTGCACAGAAGGGACAGTCTGAAGACTTGGGTGGCCTTTCTCCAGCAGGAAGGGGACAAATGAAGAATGGAATACTGTGTTCAAATTGAGAAAAGAATAAAAGAAAAAATCCACAATTTTTGGCCATCCGTATCTACATGTCCCTTTCAGTGAGAAGATATTAACTGAATACCTTGAGCATATCCTACCCTTTGATCATAATAAATTGTGGTTAGGCCATTAGTGGAACTCATCTCCAAGACTAAGTTCCTGGAATTTTAAACTTTTTACAAAAAAAAAAAGAAAAGTTGAATCTTCCAAAACTATTTTCAAAAATCAGAAATGCATCAACAAGACCATTTTTTCCCATTAGTTAATCTAGATTCCCAGTATTTTGTTCCTTAGTTTCTTAGCACAGACTCAAACTATGATTTAGGTAAAGGTTATTTAACTGAGAATCACTGAGCCACATCACAGTGATTAAACTCCATCTCTTAATTATTTTGCCATCTTCATAAAAAAAGAACCAACCCAAACACATCAAAAGAACTCCCAAACAACCCAAAAACCAGAAAAATCCACAGTCCATCAACTCCACGTGCCCATCTGGAACTCCAAACCACTCCCAAGTTATTACTGCACATTAATATTGCTGAATTTTCACACTGCTGTAGATAAACCCACACAGTCTAGTCTGTGGTATATCTTCTGTCCCAAGAAAGGGTTACAATCACCTTGTATCGTGAGGAAATAGGACAAGAACTATCAAATGTCATACATTTTTCTTCTACTCATGATTTAAGCATAGATACAAATCAAAAGTAGTTAGAGTTTACCATCTCCTGATGGTAAGTTACTATTAGATAGCATTTTTAAAGAGAACAAGCAATTTCAGAGTGCCAGCACTAGCAGCCCAAACACGACTGAGCCATTCTTCATTTTATCCCCATTGTTTTCTGGGGCAGAGGAAGGCATAAGTAGCCCTCACGATGCTCAGGACCTGTGGACTGCAAATAGGAGAGGAAGTACATTTGGTGTCTCTTGCTTCCTAAAGGGGCAGAAATCCAGGGACCACATTGGCCAACATAGGAGTTAAACAATATATTGTTAAATACTTGAGATAAAACATAGAGGAAAAAAAAGAGTAGGAAAAGCAGAATTTAGATTCTAGCATTCTGTCATTCCTATTTATATATAATCTCACTAGCACAGCTGAAAGTTGTTTGAGCTATAATAGCTGAGTGACCTCAGTTTCAGTAAGCCTCAAGTTTCACACTCCTGAAGCAATTGTTGATGTGTAGTTGAAGAGATGATTAATGGAATGTGTGGCTTATGCCAGTCAATCAAGTCCTATCCATTCACAGTATGGAATCTAGATGGGCAAAATAAGTCTCAAAAAAAATGGTGCTGGCTCCAAGGAAAAAGTAATCAGTAATGACATATATTTTAAACATATTGTTATAGCTTGAAAGGATAAATGCCATTAGGTGTTCTGAAGCAAAAGAAAGGTAGTACCACCCTCACATACTTGTGCAGCTCCAAATGACAGCAGGGTGCAACTTTATGACAGCAGCTATTCAAGTGCAACTGACAGCCTAATTTGATTTGTATTATTCATATGCATTACAACACACAACATGGCACAAGTGCACTTTCACGGAGATGATGACACTTAGAAAAAAACACCTTTTCACCTGCAAACTCAAAAAATCACTTCCTTTAAAAATTTGCAAACTATAATGAACTTTTCCACCCTATGTCACTGTTTAAAGCAGAACCACTCTTCACTTTCTAAATAGATGATGATTTGGTTTTTTTGATTTATTTTGTTTCATTTTTTGTTGATTTGATGTATGCTGGTTAGCTATACTAATGCATACAGCCCAAAGATCTTGTAAAAAAAAGTCTAAGTCTTAAACTCATTACCACTGTTATGAGATCCAGAAAGCAATTTACTTAATTGCTCCAGTGATACAGATATTTATACACCAATGCCCACGACCAGCATTTCTTAATCCAGAACAAGTGAGGAAGCACGGAATAACAAATACAGGAATTAATGAATAATCAGAAATCATGTGGCCTAGACTATTAACACTTATGGTAATAGTGTCACAGAAAACAACTGTCACGAACCAGCATTGACCCATCAGCTGCGCAGAGCACCACATCAACAAATTCTACAGCTCCAGGGTTTAAGCTGCCTCTAGCCTCTGTCTCACACCTTGTCCCCCAAACAAACTGTGACTGCTCTGGCAGGCACAGCAGAAAATCAGAAGCCTGTCCATCTATCAGGAAAAGCCACACTGAATAATTACAGTCAGGGTACAAGTTTGACAAAAAATAAGTCAATAATATTGCTTATTTTGCTTTCATAATGAAGACTTATAATTTCAGCCATGCTGCAATAAATGTTATAAAATCCTTAACTAATTGCATTCAAGATCTTAAAGGTTCTTTAGCACTTCAAGATGGGATTCACATTAGAGGCAAACACAACAAAGAAAAGCCAAGAATATTTTCACATGGTACTTTTATTAGTGCTAGTTTTTTAATTAGCATTGAATGACAAATACTTCCTTTAAGCATCTATTACACTTGTCATGAAAGTTGATTCAAGAAATTTTTACTTATGACCCCAAGTGATACGTCTTTCAAAACTTTCTTACTTTCTAGTTCTATGATAAAGTGTTAACATGTTCTGTGGCAAAGTTAACATGCAACTGTGCTTTTTATAAACAGGTAGCATGAAATGATTATTTGCTTACCTTAACATGATCAAAAACCCACACATCAAGCTTGGCTGCATCTTCTGCTCCAAAGTCTTCACTTTCTGCTGCATAACAAAATGTATAAACATGATCTCCAGTAGCACCTGCAAAAACAATATAGACAACATACGAGACACAAGGGGTTTTGCTTTTCTCATAGTCAAAAATACTTCCATGCACAGGAATAAAAACCTACCAAGAATGATGATCTTAAAAGAAGTCAAAGAAATTTTCTCCTTATTTTAAACTTTCCCATAATTAATCCTTTTTGGAAGTCTGGATAACATTTTACCTCATTAGCTTATCAGCACCTCAGAGGAATGAGGAACAATGTCATCCAGTATGCTCAGGCAAGGAAATAAAATATGGAAAAGCAGATAGGAGAAAACCAAATCCCAGTTTAAGCAAATAAAACATCATTTGGTTTTGAAACAAAAAATTTCACTGAGAAACTTCTAACCAAGGAAGATTCATATTCATAGTCTCATTTGAACATGTGTTTTGGGGTCAGGCTGTTTAAGAAGAATATGTTCAACTTGTGGTAGTTCAATTGAATCATACAAGATAATGCCTTATCCATGAGGTCTCTTCCACAGGAAAACATCATATAGCACACATAACAAAGGCATCGAGAGGGTTACTGTATTTCAATTCTAGCTATCAAAAGCCCAGTGGACAACTTCAGGGAGACAATATTCAAAGTCTGCATCTTTAAAACAGGCATCCAAAACAGAAAAGGGAGAACTACTGGACTTTGTCCAGTCACAAAGTACAACACAAGGGCCACTGATGTGCAAACACAGCATCTGGACAAGGCAACTTCATTCTCTACTCACTGTCAAGGGAGCAAAGCAGAAAAGGGAGGGGGCAGGGAGAAGACAAAGACTGGCAAGAAATTAAACTTCAGAAGTCCTGAAAAGATTTGAAGCTAGGTGAAGTTTAATTAAATAATTCAGTCAATGGCAGAGCTGTTACAGATCAGGGGTGCCATTTATACTGTGACTGTGTAAACTCCCAGGGAGGAAAATATTCTTCAATCACTTGATGACCAGAGAGAATATATGAGATCTGCTGGATGTCACAATTATATAATGCAGTTGTGTTACCTTCCAGGCTTGTGAATGAACTAACATCCCAGTACAAGGCAGCTGTTTAACCAAGATTATGAGGAAACCTACACAGAGGGATGCAGGTATTTCAGGCCAGGAAGATGAAAGCTGGCACAGATTTTCTGGTGCAGCTCTCCCCTGCGCCCCTGGAGATGTTACTACTGCTTATAACACAGAACACTCATTGCAGTTTTCAGTCTAAAAGAAACGGAAGAAAATACTGCCAGGCATTAAGAAGCAAATTCAGGAGTTCCAATTGGTGGATAAATGAGTTCAAAAGAAGAAATAAGTCTTGTCCATCACTGCCAGGGTGACTGATAGTCTAAGAGAATAGAATGCTGTAGTGTTTTTCCGCAGTGTCACAGCAAACCTGAGAAATCCTTCCTTGAGAAGTGCCACACCAAAGCAGTACACCACTTGCAAACAAAACAAAGGAACACATCTACCACCTACCCATTTCTAACTTCCACCAAAGCAAAACAAAACAATCCACCCAACCCAGCATGGCTATAAAGAGAAATAGTGGCAAAATGAAGTCCTACCAGGAAAATTTTGGTGTTTTTTTAATAAGAAATCCTACTACACAAAACATTAGAAACTATTATTTTAGTTCTACTGTTTGAGGGAGCAGGCAACAGTACGCCAACACTTTAAGCCTGGGGATGAAGAAGCAAAGATGGGATAGAGAAGTAGAAGAAAGCCAGGAATGAAAACATCTTTTAGAAGCAAGCACAGAGCTCTGCTGGATTTGACGATGCCATTACGCTATGGGAAATAACTGCAGGTGCCAGAAATTCCCAAACAAAATACTACCTATTGCTTTTGCTCTCTTCTCTGCCACTATATCTCACACTCAGCATCAATATTCAAGTATCAGGATCAGAGATGAAGTTATCACACTCTTACAATAAGATTTACATCCCACAGAAAGTGAATGTCCCACTCTGCCAGTGGGGCACGTCCTGGCTCTGACAAGCCTGTCATGAGTCAAAGTCCAGAGCAGCAGGAGAATTTGTCAGCAAATTTTGCAGGCACAAAAGAGGGGGAAAAAGAATGAATGCACAAAACCAGTCAGACACTGAGCAGGACAGAGTGTGGCCATCAGAGAGCTGTCATCAAATACAGCCATGTGAGGGATATGAGAAATTCTGCATTGTTTAACAATAAGGAACTAAACCAGAGATGGAAAGGTCTGTCTGTCCAGAATAATCCTCACAATGGTTTGTCCCAGTTGTTCCTATGACCTTGATGAGACTTTCTTCATACTCAAGTTAAAACAATGACCCCAGCCTTTCTGGAAGCTTCCAAAAGAGAGCAGGGGAACCCAGGAAACAAAGGGCAATCTGAGTGCAACAAACTAGTATCTACTTCCCCTCACAGAAGCAACAGTCTCAGCTCCTTTTTCAACATGACATTCAATACTCTGGAATATACTCCAACCCAGACTGCTGATAGAAGAGAGCAGGGCTGGATTCTTCAGGTCAAACCTCAAATTCTGGCAAGTCTAGAAGAGAAACTCAAAGTTTTAAGGAGCACTCTGGAAACAAAATAGGAATTTTCAAACTATGTTCTTTTTAGATCATTTCAAGGTTATAATCTAAAAACATCATAGAAAATAAGGTTAAAATTAGCTGAGTGAATTTGTGTCTCTTAAGTGAGTTTAACTATTAGAAACAAATGCCTTTTAATCCTGCTCAAGATACAAAGGTACTTCAGACATTTTCTCAGACTGAAATATTAATCACACAGTCATTAGAACTTGGCCAAATTTAGATTTCATGTATATCTATTCTGATATTTTAAAAAATCTGTGAGCATTAGAATTCTCAATCATTTTCTTGAAATATATATTTTATTAGGAAAAGTACCTAGAGAAAATCGACAATGACAGGAAATAAAGGATTTTTCTATCCTTCCCAAAAGGCAGCAGGTATCATATAGTCTTTATGCATCATCCAATGCAAGTGGTGAAACAGCAAAGTTTGGAACATATTGGCATGATAAAATATAGACAGGAAGAGGCCTGTGGCCTGAGTAATTTGCAACATGAAAAGAAAGGGGCACAGAGTTTAATTTTTCTCTCTCCTTCTTGGCTTTTTTGTAAAAGTAAAGATAAAGAACAAACACTTACTTTCCCTTCTGTACTACAAAACTTGGCCTCTTTGAAAGAAAGGGAACTATAACTATCTTTTTCTAAAAGAAATTAATCTATCTTTCTATCATGAGAAACCATGATTCATGTTCTCACACAGCACCTACTTCTCAGATACATGACTGCACTTAAACTTTGCCAGCTTTGGTGAATTTTCCTCCTCCGTGTAAAAGGAAGCTGCATTGTTGATACCACTCAGTGCAAACCATATAGAGAGTATTATCCTTGCACATCTCTTCAGCTAACATCAAAGCTGCTCACAAGTCCTCTGCTTATCATCTTACTCAAACAAAACCAGAAGAACAGGGCTCTGGGAAATTCTTGAATTCCCCAAATATTTTCCCAAGGACATATCCCTAAAAACACAAATAATCTGTGCAAGGGCAACTACCTTTCCCCTCTCCCCAGCCACCACCATACTATTTCCAAATACAAGCTGTAATCTGAGGTCATGGGAAATTATAAGGAGATATTTTTACAGCTCATCATAAATTTATGAGGCTTAAGCAAAGAGCAGAAAAGAGGGGCGTGCGGGGAAAGTCAGGATGTGAGGGGGAAGAGACATGAGTTCAGAAAAAGTTCAAGAATCATCATGAGAAATATGATGTATATTTTCTCTAAAACAATATTACATTCCACTCCTATCCTGCCTATCTCATTTTTTTTATTTATCAATACCAATGCCTAGAAGAGAACAGCAGCACATGCCCTTAGCTTGCCCACTTTTCACTTGAGTCTGTTTATTCTGAGATTATGTGAAAGGGTGTATATGCACTCATCCCTCCAAGAAAACAACAATATTAAACTTGGAGAACCTTTAAACGTTTGAAGCGTTGCTCAGCAATATCTGCATGCTCAAACATCAACTGCACTGGGCTTACAAGACTTAAACACACTGCACACCACAGGCAAAAGACCTCAGCTTCAGGAACAGTACCAGCAAGCTCTTGCTTGCATACATTTCTTCGCTTTACATATTAATGTTCTGAGTAGAAGCAGGATAACCCAGAATAAGCCACTTCTTCAGCTCCGACACTGAAAAAGCACGGCTGCAGTTCTATCTCCCAGCTCACTGGGAGCTGCAGGCTTGCAAAGCAAGCGTTTTAAACTGCACCAAAGAAAAAAATACCATGTCCTTATGACTAAAGGTGTGTTCCTTTAATATACTGACAGAATTAGCTAAGGCCTATTTAAATGAATGAGTAATAGTGATATCCTCATCAAAAGCTTGCTTCTTTTCCTCCACCCCATCTTCATTTCACAAACTAGAAATCAAGTATACAAAAACACACAAACTGAAAATAGCTTTTTCGCCCTCTTCTCTAACTCAAAAATGCTAAGTGCCTATATTTTACCACCTGAAAATTATGTGTCAAAGATTCATAAAGTTAAGTCTTACCTTTTGCAAACATTGGCAAAATATCTGGGCTTCCCCAGCTCCAGGTATATTTACTTTCATTGAAAACAGAGTCAAATTCCACTGGATTCTCCTTCCATCCTGTTAAACAAACACATCTGCATTTAAATGGCAGTGCCAGAAGATCTCAGACTACTAAAATTGAGAGTCCATGCAAAATGTTGTAAGGCTTTTTCATAAGTTTCCGCTATATTATTTCACAATGAACTCCAATTTGTGCATCTTGATTTTAATTCCATTTAAACATCTATTATAATTACTCTCCCATTCATTAAGAAGTGAGCTGAAAACCTAGGCCAATCTCATTATGCAGGGTTTCAAACAGGCAAAGCACACAGCTGGTTTACCTTCTAAACAGCTAACATTTTCCTGAATTCTGCATCTCCTATTGCCTGAACTCAGTTTTTGGCATTTCAGGCAATAAGATACACACATATATTTCCAGAAGTCATGTTGCACTTCCTTACAATACAACTTTCAAGATTTTCGGTTTCCATGCAAAGGGAGTTAACAGAAATATGGAGATTCTCTTAAATAGGTATCTCATCCAATCCTGCATTTGTAGTGGTTATCAGAAGGAAGAATCTTTCACGGAACACGGACAAGACCAAGTAATTCCTCTCACCTCCCGTGTCTAAAACCAACACACACAACTAATGTTCAGGCCTGGAAGTCTGGGGGCAGGCAGAGGAGCACACAAAAAACCAAGTCAGTAATGCAAAGAGTTGCTCCACATAAATAAGCCCCAAACACACAGTAACAGCTCTGGACAAAACATTGGCTTGGGGCTTTTACTTTATTTTGCTCCTAACTCAAGCTAGCAGTGCTTCAGCTGGGACACTGCAGTTCATTTGTTGTTTGCAACACCTACTTAGCCATATCCTAGTGCATCCCAAATGATAATTGAAAACACTTACACGAACAAGTGAGGCCATAAGATACTTCTGCTTTTAGGTTCAGGCTGCTAAATTAAACCACATTAAAAATATTAATTTATGTAAGCTATTTTCCTAGCTATCAATATTAGGAGTGAGAAATCCATCCAAAATTACTATTTTCCATATCATCTTGGCATACAAACTACAATGCAGGTATTTATCAATAATCATCCAGAAACCCAGCACATCACTGAAACACTGCACTTTGGAGGACAACATTCAAAGCTTTATGACCAACCTACCTTTAGCAACTGCACTGACATCTTCATAAAATCCAGCAATAAGGGCAACGTGCCCCGGCCTGGATTCTGTTGGGACTCGGGTGTGAGAGATTCCCCAGCTGCCATTATTCTCTAGAATACTCCTGAAAAAATGATTCAAGGCAATTAATGTTCGTGACTTGTCCAAATAGAACAAATTGCAGATAAAAAGAGTGGCATGTAGACGTGAGGCAGGAACTGCAAAAAAAGCCCCAAACCCAAACTAAACCAGATTTTCTCTACCACCTGCTTCACAGTAAAACAAGCGGAACATTAACCTGCAAGAAGTTCTATATCACAACATCTCACAGAGAACATTTCTATTGTGGCCCATCAGCTCTGCAAACAGATGAGTTCAGCTGGTGTTCTAATACACTTGAAATCAACATACTATTTTTTCTGCTGCTTTCCTCTTTAGCTTTTTTCCCCCCAACAGATTGTTTGTGCCGGGTGTTACTCTTTGTTCTTTGCACTTAGCCTGAAAGTGTCTAGTTCAATCTTATCTAACTCTTTAAATACACTCAATTACAATTACCTCTTGTGACCATGTCTGCCTTTATCTGTGCTGAATCTTGGAAGCAACACCAAGAGAATTCGAATCCCACATAAATCTAAGGAGCAAACAATCTTGGCAACAAGAAGACAAGTAAACCTTGCATCTTTTGCAATTACACTGATGTGAAGGAGAATATATTCTCACCACATACACAGAAACACATCAAGTGTCTAGGGTTTATACCCATGCAGTAAATAGTTACAACAGACAAAAAGCAAAGAAAACAGAGGACAAATCCCAAGCATAAGAAACAGCCTCATAAACTATTCTCATGTGCTGCAGATCTGAACATCTGGAGCCTGTCAGGAAGCAAGAGGTGAGCTTTACCATATGCTGTTTTCTTGTCTCCATCTTCTGGAAGAACAGAAAGATTCACTGCTCACTGTCAGAGCAAGGGAAGAAAGAAAGCAAAACACAACAGGACACATCTTACACTGATTTTTAGGAAAAAACAGCAGAATCTTCTCAACAAATTCAAAGTAGTTTTTAATAGTTAAGTTACCAGGAAATAAAATTTTTTTTGTTCATGATATAAGCTACCAAATTGGCTATGTTTATGTGTTTTAGTCCAAGTAAATTCTAAGTTCATGCCTTTAAACACCCTAAAATTTCAGGCTCCACTCTAAGCTTGCAGCGTTCATCATTGTTGGGATTTTTTTAAACTCACCTTAGACCTCACATCCTCAGACTTACTTGAAAGCCCACAGAACCACTTGGAATAGCCCAAATACTACAGTGAGGAACATAACTATATAGAGACATAGCACTCTAATATGTTATTCCTACTCTCATCTCAGCTAGGAGATAACACAAGCCATACTGAAAAAAGTAGTCAGAAAAAAGGATTTATGTATTAGTCCAAGCGGTATCTTATTTTTCTCACTACAGACTGATCAGGATGTGTTGCACTCATATTCATGATAGACTTAAAAATAAAACGCACCTCTCCTCAGACTGCATTGTAACAACAGGTAGAAAATCAATTTAATTAGAATTTTATTTCTATTGAATTGGAAAGTAATTCTTTACCTTTGCTTGTCAACAATAGGATGACTTCAGGATCTGAAGTCAACAATAACATATACAGACAGAAAAAATTACATATAAATTTGTCATTTACCTATTCAGTATTAATTTAGATACTCTGAATTCCTTCAAAGCCTTTTACTCAGAAGAACTGCTGAAAAAAAATAATTTCTATGACAGCATAAACATTAGCTAGCCATAATAACAATGGTAAGTATTAATATGATACAGTAATATGGCTGAAACTTGACAGGCAAGGAAGAAAAGATCTTCCCTGAAATCACCATTGCAGCAATTCAGATCACTTACTAGCCCTCACAGCTATGACAACACTGCTGAAAAGCAGATTTTTCAAGAACATTGTGGAAGACTAGGTACTTGGTGTACATGTATCATCCAACAATCTGCTTCAAGCCTAACGGATATTTATTTTTAATTCCACGTTCCTACTAAAACTTTGCTTCTTTTAATAGCACATTGCTGCAAGAGAGGCTCTTGCTCATTTAAAGACAATCTTTCCTTATTTAACAATGCAGTAGTTCCCAAGGTACTCCACTTGGATAAGACTAATAATCTGGCTGTTATGTTGCCCACTGCTATAAAGTAGGTAAGGGACTGAACACTTCAAACTTAGGAAGGAACATGCAAAAAAGTAAACTTTATATTAAATTGATTATACTTTGAGTTAGTAGTATTGAAAAAGGAATGTTCAGACAGCAATAACTTGGCAAAATAAAAAAGGAACCACTTCCAGAAACTAACACATGATCTTGGAAACCTGTTTACAAAGTTAACTTATGGAAGTTGTGTAGCTCAAAGGTTTAGAGACAAAACACTGAACCTGTTACTTCAAAATTGTGGCAGCTCACGTAACAGATCTGAAGATAAACTCTGGGCTGCTGATCCTCCACATTTCAAAAGGCACAGCATGCTGCATGTTTTTTTCTTTTCATCATCTCTCACATATACATGCTCACACACATATGCACATCTATGCAGAATGAGAGATGAGAGAAATACAGATGGCGCTTCACAGCTCTGCTGGTATTTTCTTCCACTTGGTGACCCACCAGCATCTCTGCTTATTACATGGCAGTTCTTCCCCTCCATTCACTCATGTGCTTTCAGCACTGGTGACAATGCTTTACTTCTACAGATTTTGAAATAGGAAGTCCCTAGCTCCACAAAGAAGGTAAAGCAGAGAAAGCAAGAGTGCCAATTTTCCAGCAGTAGACAAGCTAATACGTGGTTTAACTTTTTTCAAGATAGGCATGATAATGCTGAGTGGCTGAAACGTAAAAACTCAATTCATTTAGTAGAAAAAAAAAAAACCTATTATAACTTTTTTCTGGCCACTACTCACCCCTGCTCCTAGTGATGGGGCCATCATAGCATTCACACCTTAATGGAGTGGGTTGGTTGTGCAAAAGACCAACAGTTTTACTACTAAGAAATGAAACTGCTCTGGAGTAAGTGTGAAGTTCACTGCTAGAAGACAACATGGTAAACTCCCACTGCCAGTGACAGACAGCACCTTAGAAAGACAGTAACAGCAGCAGAAGTAGGTACAAGTAAGCCCATATGGACTGGCAAGCACTGTAGCAAAGACTCTTCACATTTCTGTACTACATTGACAGAAATGGGCTGCAAAAGCCCTAAGAGCTTCAGATGACTGATTACTTGGGTTTGCTCTGATATTCAAGCCAGACCAATTCTATCATCACACAAAAGTAGTTTTATTTAACACATCTTTTTTTTTTTTCAGTCTAGGAAAGGCATTGCCATGGGCTCAAATAATTATCTTAATATAAGGAGACAGGGAAAGTTAACAAAAATTAGTTCTAAGCACACAAGGATATGACTTTTAACACTTTTTTAGCAGGATTACTTTTTCACAGCCTTAAACTAAATCATTCCTTTAAGCAATTAGACACACACTGTAGAAAGCACAAGGCAGGCAGCAGGGTCATGCATGCAGGAAGGGTGGAACAAAGAGGAAGTGGCAGCTTGCTGTTAGATCCATTCAGGACATCTCTTTTAATCACTCCTTAAAAAGTTTTGTCAGTAGCTCAGCATTAGAAGACAAGCACTTAGTTAATGTACTGCTACTGTTAAACTGAGCATCCAGGAAGCAGTTTAAATTAGTGACTGCCAGGCTTCAGAACTGATACCATGCTGATGTGAATGGAGGAAGTTCACTCCCCTCTCAGTTACTGGCTGTCTGTAGAGTTCAGGGGACACCATAGACTCAATTTACACTGTCCTAGTTTTAGCAGCTTTCCTGACAAGGGACATCAACCCAAGCTCACACATTTCTGCACAGTGTAACCCTGCAAAGTCTATTACTTCAAAGGCAAAAGGAAGGCAGCACTCAAGCCACCACGATGGTTCTTGTCCTTTTCGTTCTCTTCTCACCGTTGTGTAGAGCTGCATCCAGAAGCAAAACCTTGTAGCTCAGCAGAGTTTTGGACTCACCGCAGGTAAGGTGCCCGGGGTGCGCCATTGCCGTCCAGCTCATACAGAGAATCCGCTCGCAGACCGTCGGCAACAAAAAGCACGAGACGTTTGGCTGGAGGTGGCAGTGGAGTCTGCTGAGGTGTCATTCCATGGACCAGGGGAGAGCTGAAGTAGATGTCAAAAATGGAGACCAAGAACACACAATGCACAAGGAGCCCCGCGAGTATGAAGACTGGTATATCCATGGCAGCAGCCAGTTGGCAAAAGCAAAGTACAACACTAAGAGAGAACAAGAAAAATAAAGTTAGGTAAACTTAGAGACTTATCAGAATCAGTATTTATTTCGTTTGTTATGGAATGGGAGCAACAACCACAGACATCCCCAAAATCCATAGTCCATAATCAATTCCTGCTTCCAACAAGCTTTTTTCCCCAGAAGTCCTGGTCAGTCACCACATGATTAATTCAGTGATTCAGATAATCATTATGTCTCAGCAACTCATCTCTGGTGTTTAGGGGTTTATTAGATGGCTTCAAAACACCCCTGAATCAAGCCAGTTTCTTTTGTGAGCTACATCTGTGACAGAAGACTCAGACAATGCAATGTCTCCATGAACATACTACCCTCTGCTGGCTGGTTGCACGACAGAGTTGAAGTCTGTTCAGACAAATGCAAGCCAGACAGCTAAGAGAAAGCCATCCTATAGTAAACATCCATCCAACACTGCTTTTTTTTCCTTCAAGTTTGCCACCAAATCTCATTATACTCTGCCTAGAAACTGAAATTGCTGAGCACAGAATGCTATTTCTCTTCTAAAACAAGTGGCAAAAGCACAATAGCTGAGGAATTACGTTTCAGAAATTATTATATTCCCTTTTGAATGTTTTTCCAGAAATTATTATACTCCCTTTTGAATGGTTTTTTTTTTTTCCCTCCCTGACATCCTCTGATGTTCTGTTAGAGACAGAAATACGCTTACAGGTACACTGGAAATGTCTGTGTTTGCCAAGCACGATGTGGGGTTCATGCCTCCTGGAGGTAAATATGAATATTGGCTGAGGTTAAGTGTGGGACCTGAGCCTGAATGAGGCTCAGTTCTGACAATGGACTATCAGTGCTGTCCAAGCTGCTTAGTTATTTAAATATTAGCTAATTATCCACCTTAGCCAAACATCACCTCCATTCACCAATTAAGAAACAGATGTTCTTAACACCCTGGAAGGTCTAGACTACTTATGTAAACACACACACCTCTCTCTCTAAAAGAAACAGTTTGCTTAAGAATCTAGCTAATGCTTCTAAATGACAATCTATGTATGAAGTTTATCTTGTTGCTTTCAGAATTCCAGTAGCTGAACAGACACAGGCAGCCACCATATGGTAAATCTACCACTCTTACTAAATAAGGAAAAAGGCTTCACTATCACATAACCTTGATGTTTAAAAAATACCCAAAACAACAAACCTAAAGGCCCAGGAAAACAAGAGGAAAAAAAGATACAGACTACAAAAAGATTTGAAAGCTAATACACAGTATTACTTACTAACCCAAAGAAAATTCAGATCTGCAATGCAATTTAAACATAACTTCCAGTTCCACCCATTTTTCTTACTGAAACAGAGATGCAACAACTCCAACTCTAATCTGAAACACTACTATAGCAATTTCTCATTTGAGACATTTGGAGAGAAAATGCATTAAAAATGAGATAACAAAATACAACATTTCAAAGAGACATATAGCAATCACACTTAAATGAACAAAAACTTTTTGTTAATCAGGAACTTACAAGCTTGTATGTCTACAAGTGAGATTCCTAGAGATTTGGAATATCTGTTAATATCCGTTTGCTTATTTTTTTAAGTATTCAGAGTTCCTGCATCAATTTAAATATATGAAATCACAATCATAGAAATATCACTAAGTTCAGTGCCAGAGCTCATTTTATTCAGTTTTATTTTCCACAGGGCTTTTTCTTTTGATGCAGTTGTGCTTGATAAGAGAATACAAACTACTCGCGCCTTAAACTGATGAGACTGAACACCCTACTAAACAAAGAGTTACTTCTATCAGATACTTGTTGCATGCTCCCAGTGCTACAATTCTATAGCTCAACATAGTCTATGTTCTTCTAATTAAACTACTAGTAACCTAATCTGTTTTCTGCACTAGCTAATTCTCTTCACTTTAAACTCTCCCCAGGCCTCAGTCTGTGCTCACAGAAAAAAAGAGTTCAATCAACACAATTCAAATTTAATGCTTAGACTACAGTATCTATAGAACTAGTGAGAAAAGAAAAAAAGAAAAGGATACTTTCTTTTGCAACCATAGTTTGACTACATTACACTAAACCATTTATCTGGGCCCAATATATCCTACTGCTCAACACCATCACATGGTTTACAGACAGGCAGCTCCCAAAGCACCTGGTGCTGCCACATCCCTCACAGCCACTCCTTCTGCCTCTACCTTAGCTTGCACTGCTCCTTGGATGCAGAACTTTGTATGTCATCACTGTGACACAACATTGCGAAAAATATTCTGTCCTCAAGCTCACAAATACTTTCCCACAGGTACAGAGGCTTTGGGAAGCCCCTAATTGCACTCAGCTGAAGGCAGATTTCTCTATAGAGCCTGGTGCTCGACTGTTCAAGACAGCTCAAAAGGCATGGAAACAACAAAGATAACGATTTCAATAACAATTTCTTCCTCACAAGGAAAAAAAAAAAAAACAGGATAAAAGGAAAAAAAAATTGATTAAGCATTAGTTTACTAGTTTATAAGAAAAACCAAAAGGCACAGCCTGTCTAGAGAAGAAAAACAGGAATGTATTAAGTATACACACTTTTGAGGATGAGGAGCCATATCTAAGTATTTATGACTACTGCCAAAATATCTCTGCCCTCAGGTGCCTGGCCATCCAAAATGTGGATAAACAAACTGTCACTTGAAAATACATCTTACATCTTTCTGTCAAGAGAACTTGAGCCAAGGATATCTCAATATTTTTGTGTCCTGTGATATTTTCTCAGCCAATCCCTTAGTGCAGTACCTTCCACAGCCCTTATTTTCACAGGGAAAAACACAAGTTTTGCTCAAATTCTGACTGCATTACTCCACTTTAGCCTGTTAAGTCATTGCTTATCACACCAAGAGGAAAGAAAGACACTCTGAGTCCTGTAGATAGGAGAAGCATGTTGCAACCTATTTGCCATGTGTCATTTCTTACTGCACACCCAAACACATCACTTGTTACAACAGAATCCTGTAATCCTAACAGTTCACAGATAAATCACCTCCTCTATAGACTCAGCCTACCTAATAAGCTACATATCAAACTCCAATTTATTCCTTTCTTTCTACATTTTCCCCCTTCTGTCACCATCACCTAAAAATACAGAGCTAATAATGATACTGTCCAACCCCCAGCATTTCAGACCTTAAACTATTCCAATAAAATATTTTGTTCAAACAATTTGGAGTCAAAATCACAATTTTGGAATCTTAAAAGAAGACCCTTTTCAGATCCTGAACAGGAAACTATTAAAGATCCACTAAGCTACTCACTGCCTGTTAAATGCAAATGAAAGGAACAAGTAGAAAATGAGCAGTGGCAAGGTGATGCAGGGGGCTCCAGGAGACTTGGGAGCTTCTCACTTCTTTGGATGTTGTACACGAGCAGAGAAGAGTGAGAAGATGCAGGGGTGCAATCGACCTGAGAGACAGCAAGGAAGAACCAGCAGACACCTTTCCTAAAGTCTAGGAGATTAAAGAAAGAAAAGCAGCAAGGACCTTCTGACTGCAATTAATTACTTTTCCAGAATGAAGTGATACATGCAGATTAGAGAAGGGTTTTTTGGTGGTTCTCTCCCCTCACTCTGAATTCTCAGTGAGAAAGTTAAGCTCCCAGCTGGTGGCAAACGGGATGAAAAGACCCTTTCTTTCTTTGTATTCACACCTATCAAAACAATACCAAAAAATCCTGCTGTTAGCCACAAGTTCCTCACCAGCAGCCACCTCAGTGCAAAGACTAAAACACCCAGACTATGATGATGGCAGGGGAGCAAGACAGCTGCAATGAGCCACCCAAGCCCAACCCTTCTTCACACGAGCTTTTCCCTCTTCTCAAGTTCATCTGTAATTTGTTGACAAGACTGGTTTTTTTCCAAACCTTCCTTTTCATGCCATAGAAGCTACATCCACAGCACCAGGTTGGATCAGCTCTCTCAACAATTAACAGGAAGGCTGACATAATTAAATGCAGCACTCATTTTCCCCAAGTAATCTACATCTAAATTGCATTGCCTCTGAAGTTACAATTTATCAGCATTATTTATAAGGCAAAGAAAACCGTATTTGTACTGCAACACAATATAGTTCTTCACATGAAATGTAACATTTCCCTTTTATATTTTTCTTTCTCCAAATATGTAATAAAACATACACCAAATATTGCACAGAATATGCCCAATTGGCAGAAATATTTTCTAAAGGACAACGAAGTGTCAAAACAAGGAGCTCAAGGTACATTAGTAATTTCTTTTAGAGGGACTATGCTTCACTAATACTGTCAAGTCTGTTGATCAAGATGAAGAAAATCCATTGGAAATGCATTTTCAATAAGCATCAGTGGCCTTGGTAAGTGTCTTTTACAGTAAAAAGAAATAGACAAGAATGTCTGCTATGCTTCTGGCTGACTAATATTTTTCAACTAAAGAGTGTTGTGTATTTTGTAATTTAACTGTCAAAGTTGTGAATGTACAATTTGTCCACACATAAAAAAATGATCCTTTTCCTTAGGGCAGAGGAGCAAATGGAAGTTGGGTGGTCTGACTTTGCACGATATGGCAGCTCTACAACATCTAAGATGGTGCTAGCAGTCTCTACCCTATTCTTTTACTAGATTTTTGAAGAGCTACACTAGTCAGGAAATGCACTGAAGTAATTCCTGCTGTCATAGCCCACACCTATTGCCTGCACAAGGCACCTGTCATAGCCCACACCTATTGCCTGCACCTATTGCCTGTAATTTATACAAGAGATGTACCAGCCAATTCTGAGTAACTCACATATCTTCACCCACTACTTAAACATAGGAAACCTCAAATCCTCATCTTGACTTCATCATGTATGAAGTAGGAAAATTATAAAATCCCTTTCCCTCTTTCTCAAATTTTCATTTTCTTTCTCTACTGAAGTATAACATACTCTGCCAGACAATGCAACTGCTACTACAGTATTTCCACTTGCTCTGGCATTGAAGTGGCTTTTGTAATTCAAACCATCTGTTTAAAATTATTTTATGTTCAACATCTTCACTGAGCATTTTAGGGATTATAATAACAAATGACAACTGTTTTAAATTTTAAATGTGGTTCAGTAAAGCACATCCAAACCTGAGGCAAAGAGCTCAAAGAATACTCAATTTTCTTCTTAACATCACTTGATAATCAAAATTACTCTGCCTGCCTAGAAAAGTTTCTTTTGCCAGAATTTTTCAGGCAGTAATTTGACTATGGCCTGCAAAGCATCAACGAAATGTGAAATACCTGAACATACTGCAAATCAGTCACCCCAGTGTCAGTCTATGCAATTTTCTCTGAGTTATCCATAAACATGGGAAACTATATCCACAAGTTTCCCAGGAAAAAAAACCATACCTGTGAACAACACTGACAACAGGATAACAGTGATAAAGAGAACAAGAGCACTTCATTAAGAAACAATTACCGTTTTGAGGCATGAAAGAGGAAACAAGAGCACCACCTTTCGGTACCACTTGTAAGCCAAGTGGAGGCAAAACATGGAGTAGGAATTCAGCATTACATCCACTCAGGATGCATGCAGCTAAAAATTCAGAACTCAGAAAACAACAAAACCCAACAACAAGAAACCCTGACTGATCCTGCTGTGAATTATTTCACTGGGTAACAGCATTTGGAGGACCTATGCCTGGTCTCAGGAGGTATCTGCAAATCCTCTTGCATATTTCTTGATTTCTAAGTCATTCAGCAATACTTCACCAGCAAGTCTTCTTCAAACATCACTGTTATACTGTATATATATATATATTTAATCTCAATATGGACTTTTTAATTCTTTTTTATACCACCAGAAGTAGCAGATTCCCTCAGATTTTTGCATTCTTGAATAAAAACAAACAAACAGAAAAAAAAAAAAAGTGGGTTTTTTTCCTGTCATTGTTTTTTTCTTAACCCGCTTGGAGATATTGTAGACAGATTCTTCATATTAAAAATTTTATGGGACACTTTTGGGAAAAGAACATCAGTCTGACAGTGTCTAATAAAACACATCCTCCCAGTTTTCACAGGTCAGGGTCAAGGGACAAGTGGCACTTAAGAGAACACAAGCACATGGAAGACAGTTTGCCACAGCAGTCTTCTGTCTTACTGGAGCCCTCCCTCATAAACCACTGCTGAAGGCCCCCTGAGGTATTTTTAAAGCCATTTGCAAAAAAACTACACAACAAAGCAGAAGTACCAATACAAGCATGACAGTTCTGCCCTTTAAAAACAAAGGGGCAAGGATCATACTTTAAAGTCATACAACAAATACTAATGTAGAACACACAGGGATGAGGATGGGAAAAAAAACCAACCTTCAGCTGCATACTTGCAAAACTAGTTTGCAAATGTATTATATATACACACAGAGGAAAAAAATACCTTTTAACAAAAAAAACCCCGAAACAAACAGTGCTTGACGTAAGTTCTACAGAAGCTAGTATGAATAAGGAAGGTTTTAAAAAGTTGGCAGAAGTTGTTTTTCTTCTATTACGTCACATTTGCTTATTGAGAACAACCATTACAAATAAACAAGAATCATGTCATATAGTAACAAGCACATCTGTTGAATCTCATACATAAGCCTCTGCAAATTTACCAATAGCTTCAGTTTGAAGAAAAAAAAAAAGTCCACAACCTTCCAAGCATATAGTAATACTTTCAAAAAAGGCACAAAGAAGTCAAATAATCAATTTGTAGTTTTCCATTTTTTCAAAAGTTGGGGGATTTCTTTTTCTTTTTTTTTTTAAAAAAAGACTTCAGAACTTTTTGGGTTTAAAAGTACTACTTAGTTATGCTAGCAAGCTGACTATAATGTGTAGCTGACTACTACTCAACTGGCTAGCACCATCGACATTTCATATATTTTTACCTGTCAAATTTCCATTCCAGCAAAGCTGCCACAGATAGAGGCAAGTTAAGCTTCCCAATGAGAACAAAACCTCATGTAAGGCCTGAGGCGAGCACGGAGCAGGAGACAAGCCCAGCGGGAGCGGCATTGCCCAGCCCAGGGCGGGCACGGCCCGGAGGCTGCGGAAGGGGCGCGGGTGGTGCCCGCCCACCGCCGGGCGCTCTCCAGGGTCCTGCACCGCGCCCGCCACCACGGCACACCCAGAACCTGGGAATCACCACACCTCAAATTTTCAAAGAATTGCAATAGTCAAGTTGGTAAGTGTAGAAAAATGCTAAAAAGGATGAGCTATGCCCCCTTTAAAAGAGCATCAAGTCGTAATATAAGCATACACAGTATTTTAGCAAGAAACCTTGCACAAATTTCTTTCATAAGAAATCTTAATGCAAAGGAATCACCTCCTCTTTAATTCCTCCATCAGCAGTCATACTTGCAAGCTGTTCACAAAGGAAGCATTTCCCTAAGCTCCCACAGGACTCAAAACTCACTGAACTTATCAATTATTGCAGCCTGAAATACTGACACTCACTTCAGAACAAAGTTCTCTGTGCTCCTACACCAGCCTCGACTAACCAAGGAGTTAACATTCATTAGCATTTACGATATATCAACTGGCAAACACCCTCTGCTGAAGCCCTCTGAGCTTATATTTGTTTTTATTACAAAGCCAAGTCACTTTTCATCTGTATGAGACACCTTTATTTTTCAGCTGCTGACTCACTCTAATAATTAATGGAGACAGACAATTATTCCTGAAAACAATCTGTATTCTGCTTCTTTGCAATATGGGGAACTGCTGATTTAAAATGAAACCTCCCCAGCACTCAAACTCTTTTGGCAAATAAACAGCAATAGATTCACTGTAGAGAAAAAAAAGAGTTCAGAAGACAAACTAAAAACTGCTAGTGAGAAGCCCATAAACCTGGGGAATACAGACAGGCAATAACTCTCCAGTTCACATATTTGAGGTGATCTGTGTATCAGTTATTCACTTGTACCCTGCCACCTATAGAAACTTGCTTGTAACTAAAGGCATGTTTTCCAAAACACTTGGGCCCAGCAAGGCAAATACATTTGATCAGGTATTTTACACAAAAACAGCTGTAATGGGGGTAGCAGTTAGCCAAATAAGAGGCTTTCACAGTTACAAACACTGCCAGTACAGCTGCAGAGAGCTGTCCTGTCCTCCTCTGCTCCTGCCCGCTTACTCCCAAGCCAAATTTCTTCCTTGGCCTGGCACAGCCAGGTGTACAACTGGATAGTTAAGCATTCTAGAGAAGAAATTCAGTTGAAAATAACTGCAAGGGAAAAAAAAAAAGGCAGCAGGAAGAATAAAGATGACTTTGCTGTAGTTCAGTTCCCTGAATTCCCAACACAAACCTCTGTGTTGGTAGTAGGACAGGATGCCATTCCCTCCTAACAAAAGACCTAATTCAGCATGTTCAAAGCACACCCTCAGACTCCTTTGTTCTTTGAAGCCTGCACCTCACATCAGTTGTAGTCAGCAGGCCATAAAAGGAAAAAATGTGGATTTTTTTTTTCCAAAACTGTGTAAACCCTAAATTGAAGAGAAGTAACATGAAGGGGACAACAAAAGCACAAAGCAGCTTCCCTTCCCTGTCTCCACTGTCCCTCTCCACAGTGAGGCAGGGTAAGGCACCCATCTCAAGAGCCTCTGCAATACCCTTCTGGGCAGCCTACAGTCCAGATAATGTGTCCCATCTTCCAGACTCTGGTGAACAAAGCCCAAGTAATGCAATGTCCATGTGTTTGCAGTGTCATAAAAGGTCACATCTTTGATTCACAATTTATATTTCCTCACTCAACTGTGACAGTAATTTTTTGTTACATATTCATTCTCACAAAACCATAAATATACACATCATAAAGCCTGAACAAGTTCTCTAAAATACTCCTTAGGCTCTTTGTGTGCTTGATCTCTTTTTTTTTTTTTTTTTTTTAATTTTAGGCTTCCAAATACCCACTGTTTACCGTTACACTTCAAAACAGCAGTTATGGAGGTAGAAAAACACAGGCAAACTTGAATTCAAAGGGATTTGGGGGAGTTGTTTTATTTAACTCAGGTCTTCATCTGATTTCATGGCTCATTATCACATTTTTGGTGACACTGAAAATATTCCCAAGTGCCCCTTCACACTGCTGTACTTAAAATCCCAATTTAACAAACCCTTCATAAAGTAAGCTCCTCTGGGTGAAGCTATGTTGCAGCAGCCCTCTTATTAGAGGGTAAAAATGAGCCACGAAAGACTTCTTGTTAAACACAGCATAAAAAGGGTTCTGGTTTATTCTTCTTCATGGCTTAGTCACCTTAACTCCAACTATTCACTGACTCTGGCTGCAGCAAGCTCCTCCTGCAGGTTTCCCTTGCAGCCTCTGACTGCTGGTTATCTCCTGCAAAACTATGACTGCAGGTATTGGTTTGCAGACTCTGACTGCAGCCTTTTACCTGGCTAGACTGTGACTGCAGGTTTCAACAACAGCTCTGACTGCAGACCCAGACTGACCTCACAGCAGTGATTCCCCAGGATCCTGCTTCATGATTCTCTCCTTCATGCTCCTCAGAGTTCCTCCTCCATGACGATCCTCCCCTTACCAGCTAACCCCCTCTTTGATCACACTCACACTAATTGGATATAGCTGTTACTCATCAGGGGTGAGGCTGTATTGGGTAATTAAAACAGCTGTTACTTATTAGGGGTGAAGTCACCTGTATTCCCTTCTCCTACCAAGCTACATCTGAACGTAACACACAAGTAACCATTAACCACTGATACAGGCTGTTCTCATTAAAAAACATTCCCTTGAAACTGGAATGGACAGATACAATTTCAGAGACATGGCAGAGGTCTTTAAGCACAAGGTACCAACACTATGAGTCTCAACATTTGCATTATTTGGCTCCTGCAAAATATCAAAATACTTTAGAGCTTAGAGTTAACAAAGCACTAAAATTCATTTTTAATATCTGAAAGCAAACAAAAATCATAATTACCTTCAAGTTTCTTTTGAAAGGAGGCAAAAGTTAGCCTTCAATAAACATACATAGACAAAGATTCTTTCAGGCAGCTTGGTTTTAGAAGAAAATTTAATCAAGAGTTGGTAGAACTCACAGATCACCATTATTTTAAAGTAGAAATCAGATTTCCTTCAGATAGTTCTCCATTATTTTATTCCCAGTGCCTTAATTGGGATCCCAATCAGATGAAAAAAAGCTACTCTACTTCCTTCTAGGACCCACTAGGACACATTAATTTATATACTTCCAAGTATTCAGCACAGAAAAAAGTCCCTGTATGTATCTAATAGAATTAACTTCTTTGAATGAAATTAACCTTGTCTGAGGAACCTGAAACAGAAACCCCCTTAAAGCTTGTGTGTTCACTGGCTGTGAGAATGGCTGGTGCTGCACCAGAGTAGTGCAGAAAGAAAGAACACATACCCATGACCCCACCAAATAACAGAGGGAACCTGAAACTCGTCATATGTTTTAGTTCATTAAACTCTCAGGAATTAGCTCAAGGTTTAACACTCCTACCAAAATCAACATAGTAAAAGCAAACTCTGGGGTTTTTTCTACTCATTTTTTCATCTCAAGGACCATAAATTTAAAAGTTCATGAAACAAAACATGCACAGACCGAAAAAAACCACCTCTTCTGTTGGAGTGCGTGTTCTTCCGGTCAGCCCGGCCAGCCCCGACACGCACCCACAGAATCAAAGTGTGGATTCTTGGCTCTGCAGGACACCACCCAACTCTCGCTGCTATGGCCGTGGTATAGATGAAAGAGGGGACTCTCGGAGGTAAGAGGAACAAAGGTTTATTGGGAACCACAGGGGGAACCCCCTCACCCTAGGTCCGGTACCTCAGGAGAGACCCCGCACCTGGGCTGTGGGGGGGTTTTGTTCAGGGCTAGCTGAAGGGGTGGATACAAACTTTGAGCCAATGGGACAAAACTGGGGAGCAGATGCCAACTGGGTTAGATAACTAATAACAAATCAGAGGTAAATTGGGGAGGGGTCCCAGGGGTCCTTGCCAACCACTGGACGGATTCCTCCGAAGTTTCTGGACCTGAGGGAGAAGTTTTCCAGTGACCGACAGGGAGGAAAAAGATACATTGGGAAGACGGACAGGGAAAATTACAGGAAGAAGGACCAATGGGGAACAGTCTCTGGGCAAAGGGAACAGACCAATGGGGAACAGTCTCTGGGCAAAGGGATGGAGACAGTACAGAACATGTATCAACTTATGATAAAGAACAACTCTGAGGAGGCAGGAAAGCCATCTTAAGTACATAAAACTAAACTAAACTTACAATGAAAACTTTTAAACAAAATCCTGCAACCCCACACTTCTCCAAAAAAAACTCTTCTGATTTTTTTTGTACAAGCCAATGTATTTTGGACTCTTAGCTTCCAGAGATGTACTTAGATATGTTGTTCTTCAGACACAGAACTCAAATCCTTTTAAAGTTACAAGGAGACAGCAACTCCAGTAAGAGACAAAGCAGCTTGATGAACAATCTGCCTCTCTCAGAACGACTACTGAATAATTAACTTGCAGCTGTCTGCCTCAAGTAGACCTACATAATGCTCCATTTCCAGAACTCATGCAGCTTTTTCTGCCTCACACATCCTCTGAGGCACTACACTATCAGGTTTTCTTCTCTGGTTTCTCAAAACAAAACCTCTTTGGCACATAACTGTTTTAAGGATATTGTTACAAGCACATTTTTCTACCTACACTCTTCAATCCTGGAATACACATTTCAGCAAAGTCAGCTTTTTGCCAGCCATCCATAAATTATTTTGGAGCAATTGAGTGACTCTGTAAATACTTAATTTAGTTTCACAAACCCAAACAAACCTCTTCCAAAGCACTGAAGCAGTGGAACACTTTCACATTGATTTTCGGCGTGGAAGAGTGAAAAGAGCCAGTCCTTACTGCCGCAGCACAGAGAAGCGGGCAGAGAGGAGCTCCTGAAGAGGCAGAACGGAGCGCTCCGAGTCCCGCCACTCGCGCTGCAAACCCCGCGCGTCGCCACCAGAGGCCGCTGCAGGACCCCGGCAGCGCTCGCCCCCCTTCCCAAGGGCGGCAGAGCACCAGAGCCAGCTCTCAACAAATTCACTCGGAACACCCCTAACTCTCCAGAAAGGAAAGGAAAAAGCAGGTGGTCTCTTTAAAGGTTCTCAATTCCACCGGAGCAGCAACAGTAAAATGATTTTGTCCCTATTTTTATTGTGGAATTCCCACTGGAATTTTAAAGCATTCTCAGCACACTGCTATTTTACTTTATGCTACAACCAGTTCATGCTCTGCCACTCAGGCTCCTTTTTGTGTATCAACAACACCAAAAAATACAGCAGTAATAAAATCCAAAGTTTATTATAGGACAGAACACTAAATTGAGTATAAAATTTATGGAAAAGTCATGCAAATTTCAAACTGGACAGCACAGTCTTTTACGGGACGTCACCATGTGAATGGACAAGAGTGCTTTTAGATCTCCATGTCACTGCTAAACATTCACGTTATTCTGTTACCAAGAGTTCAGCCCCAATATGCAGGTCCTACAGCTTCCACTGGTGGGAATGGAAGAACATTTTTAAAGAAACGAAACAGAAACCAATGCTGGCCCTGTTTTGCATAGTTTCCTGTGAGCTGAACTTCCTTCAGCTGCTGTGCCTGCTGCTACACTCTGGCTTCAAGTTTTTTACCGTGTAATACACAAAGTAACCACTCTGCATCATCTTTTTAAAAGTGATAACTTCACACTTCCAGATGCACAACTTCATGGACTCATAGAGTCATTAAGGTGGGAAAGGACCTCAAAGGTCATTGACTCCAACTGTTAACCCAGCACTGCCAAGTCCACTGCTAAAACACAGTCTCAAGGGACACATTCACATGTCTTTTGAATATTTATAGGGATGGTGATCCCACCACTTCCCTGGGCAGCCTGTTCCAATGCCTGACTACCCTTCCAGTGAATAAATTTTTACTAATATCTAATCTTATGCATCTTAGGAAAAAAATCAATAGCACAACTTGAGGTCATTTCTTTTCCTCCTATCACTTGTTAGCTGAGAGAAGAGGCCAGCCTCCACCTTGCTACAGCCTCCTTTCAGGTGGTTGTAGAGAACAGGAAGGTCCCCCCTAAACTTCCTTTTCTCCAGGCTAAATGACCCAGCTCCCTCAGCCATTCCTTATAAAACTTGTGCTCCAGACCCTTCACCAGCTCCACTGCCCTTCTCTGGACACACTCTAGCCCCTCAATGTCCTTCTTGCAGTGAGGGGCCCAGAACTGGACACAGGATTCCAGGTACANCCTTCTTGCAGTGAGGGGCCCAGAACTGGACACAGGATTCCAGGTACAGCTTCACCAGTGCTGAGTACAGGGGGATGATCATTGTCCTGGTCCTGCTGGTCACATTACTGCTGATACAGGCCAGGATGTCATTGGCCTTCTTGGCTACCTGAGCACACTGCTGGCTCATCTTCAGGCAACTGGCAATCAGCACTCCCAGGTCCTTTTCTGCTGGGCCATCTTCCAGACACCTTTCCTGCAGCCTGTAGCACTGCCTGATGCAACTCGCCCAGATCCCTCCACAGAGCCTTCCCACCCTCCGGCAGATGATGAGCCCTCTGACCCAAGGTGAGTATCACTCTACTCCCTGTTCACTTCAGCTGGCTCAGGGGCTGTATATCATGAGGGTAACTGGCTTTGTCAATAAAGAGTGAGAGAAATGAGACATTTCATACCACAGCCTTTTCCTCATCCTTTACCACTGTTTCCCCTTGCATTCCATAAAGGATAAACACTCTCCTTAGCTCTCTTTTTGCTGCTGATGTATGTGCAAATAGATTTTGTTGTCTTTTACAGCAGTAGTCAGATTAAGTTCTAGATGGGTTTTGGCCCTTCTAATTTTCTCTCAGCATAACCTGACAACATCCCTGTAGTCCTCCTGAGCTGCCTGATCCTTCTTCCAGAAGCCATCAATTTACAGTCCACCTGTGCTTGTGCCCTCCCTAATCGCAGCAACACCTGATGCTGGAGATGGCTCACACGCCCACTGGGAACGCAGAGTCCCAGAACCACCTTGGCTGGAAAAGGCCTCTGAGATGATGACATCGAGT
Organism: Illadopsis cleaveri; assembly: GCA_013399915.1. Lineage (NCBI taxonomy): Eukaryota > Metazoa > Chordata > Aves > Passeriformes > Timaliidae > Illadopsis > Illadopsis cleaveri. Next base: position 453,204 of record VXBB01021512.1, read on the forward strand.
CCAACCCATGACCGCCGCCATGTCACCTAGACCATGGCACCGAGTGTCTTTCCTTAACCACCTCCAGCGACAGTGACTCCACCACCTCCTTTGGCAGTCCAATGTCCATCTGCCCGGGGGCCCTCGTAGGGCGCTGCTCTGCCCGGGAAGCCCTACCCTGGCCCAGTCACCGCAACCCGGCGAGGGTCTGAGCCCCCCGCCCGGGCTCTGAAGCCATGCCGAGCACCGAATCCCTCCCGTCCCAGCAGCGCCGTGAGGCTATAGGGGCTGGGCAGCCGCCGTGGAGGCTGCGGAGCGGAGCAAGCTTTGCAGAAGTGGGGAGGCG
>VXBB01021513.1:3275-20084 GCA_013399915.1 Illadopsis cleaveri
AAAACTCCCTTTTTTTTTTTTTTTTTTTTTTTTTTCTTTTTTTTTTCTTTTTTTTTTTTTTTCCACTTGTAGCACATGGAGAGGCTGTGTGGGAGCATCAAACCCTTCGTGGGGTGGCCCTGTCGTTGCTGGCAGAGTTGTCACTTCCTACCACTTGTCAGAGTTTGGATAAACCAGGAGATAAATCAGGAGATGATAAATCAGGAGATGCTCCCATTCAGTGCTGCCAGAGGGGGATTGTTGTAGTGTGGATTTTTGGTTTTCTCTGTTTAATGCTTCATTTATTTATAAGTTTTTTACGTAATGGTTTGTCCCATGTACCACCCCCCNCCACCACAACAGGGGATGATCCCAGCCCTGCTGAGCAGGAGGGCTGGCAACTGTGGGGTATCCCATGATGGGATCCCCAACCTCTCAGTCTACGACTGTGTTCTCAACTCCAGAATTCCAGGAATCCCTGAGGTTGGAAAAGCCCTCCCAGCCCATGGAGTCCCAATGCGCACCGTGTCCCCAGCCCAGAGCACTGAGTGTCACCTCCAGGCCTTCCTTGGACACCTCCAGACCTCCCTGGGCAGCTCTTTCCAAGGTCTGACCATTCTTTCCGTGCGGGAATTCTTCCTTCAGGTGTGTTTTACAGCCAATAAATGCCGTGAGGTGACACAGGTGGGCTTCTAAGCACATCTAAACAAGTAAAAGAGCCCCACTCTGCCTTAACACAAGATCGCTTAGGCTGGGTTTATCAATTAAAGAGCAGCTTAATTGCAGGTTTTTTTGGTGAGCCAGTCCAGGTTTGTTGTAGGATTGGAAGTTCACTGAAATTTCTGGTGGAAACTCCCCTCGTGCTCCTTTTCCCCAGTGCAGGCAGAGAGGATGAGCACCAGGCAGTGGATACACACATCCCCAGGGGAAAAACTCTCCTGGTTTTGTTCACAGCTTATTGCAAAGCTGCCTCTTTTCCACAAGAACTACTCCAGCTCCAGAAAAAAAAAAAAAACCACAGCGGGACTGAAATGCCAGAAGCCTCTCCCTTATCATTTTTCTCTTTCTCTTCCAAACCTTGGTCATTTCCTCCGCGTGAGCCTCAAGCTCCATTTTTAGACCCTGGCAAAAGGGATCTCAGCCCGTTAAAGATCTCAGCGCTGTGTGGCTGAGCCCACGTCCCACTGTGGATATTCCAGTTTAAAAAGTGAGCTGAGCCCTGACAGTGATACCACATTAAACACGTCTCCTATTGATCCTTTCTAACCTTGCAAAAGAGCTGCTCTGCATTAAGTACCTTTTACTCCAGGGCTGCTGCTGGGAGCACAGATGTTAAATGCCAGGCTAAATATCCTCAAAGGTCAGCAGAGAGGGCAGCTGGGAGGTCACCAAGTGATAATTTTCTGGGATAATAGGAATGTTTCGTTCTCTGCCCTCCAACTCAGCCCGAGGATGCACCAGCAGCTCGCCCTGAAAGGCATTTGCAATATTTATAAATAAAAGGGATTTAATAAAAAGCTCTGCTTCCCACCACGTAGAATTTGGAATGTGTCAGAAAGCAGCTTGATGTGGCAAATTATTGCACTGATGACAAGGAGGCTTTGAACAGAATAAAGGTTGGGTTTTCTAAAGGTGGGTTTTCAGCTCGTCCTCCCCACTACTAAAGGCCACCTGCTCTACACAAAGACCTGAAAGGAAATCACCTGCTCCAAATTGAGGGGTAAAAAAATCATCTGTAGCTAATGAGAGACAAAAAAAAAAAAAAAGCCATCCTGCTTTTCAAACCTTCCTTTTTCAAACCTTCCCTTTGGCTGTCTGCTGGCTCTGGACAGATGGGGCTGGTGTCTTCCTTTCTTCTGGAATGTCCTCTGGATCTGCTCTGGGTTTGATTTCCAGCACCACTGAGGACGTGGTGTTGCTGCAGAGAGGACAGAGAGGGCTTTGCTGAGCTCTGTGAGAGAGGTTCAGCTTCCCCACATCCACTGAAGGGGACAATCCATATTTTTAGCTCCAACATGGCAACTTTTCCCACATGAGGAGCTGCTCTGCAGGCTCAGCCAGGAATCTGAAGGGTTTTCTTTTACAGGAGCATGGAGTGACAGGACAAGGGGGTTTAAACTGGCGAAGGGCAGGGATAGATGGGATTTTGGGAAGAAATTGTTCCCTGGGAGAGTGTGGAGGGTCTGGAATAGAATTCCCAGATTTGCTGTGGCTGCCCCTGGATCCCTGGCAGTGCCCAAGGCCCGGTTGGACACTGGGGCTTGGAGCAGCCTGGGACAGTGGAAGGTGTCCCTGCCATGGCAGGGGTGGCACTGGATGAGTTTTAAGGTCCCTTCCAGCCCAAACTATTCTGGGATATTCTATGAATCCACAATCTGCTGTTTTTCTGCTTGCACTGGACAAAGGAAATGTCCACTTTTCCTCATTTATGTTCCTCACAAATGTTCCCTGTTTAGGAAGAGATCCAGTGTGTATTTTCTCAACTTCTGGTAGCTGATTTTTGCCTGGGTTTTTTTTTTGTTGTTTTTAGCTTTGCTTGGTTTGGTCTTTCCCCTTCTTTCTTTCTACCAAGATTCTGTAAACAAACATCCCCAAACAACCAACAAAGGAGGGGAAACAACAAGCCCTGGGTTGGGTACAAGCAGCAGCTTGAAACGAGGTGAGGGTGTAATGGAGATGTGAGAATCCTGGTGCCTGCCAAAAATTCCCATGTGAGAGAGGAAAATTAAACCAAGAAACTCATGCCAGGCACCTCGGAGGTTCTTTGTGGGAACCAAGGGGGTGGACATTCCCCGGGTGGAATAATCTCCGTGTGTGTGAGTAATTCCCTCCATGAATTTTGAGTAAGGCCTTAGGAAGCTGCTCTGCTTTGGGGCTGGGAATGGTCTGTCCAGTGCAGTCAGAGATATTCCCTGGCTTTAACCCTTTAGGTAAAATTATTCCCAAATATTAATTGGTTTTGGTGCAAGTATCAGGTTGAGGGAGGTTCCTTGGTCCTATAAAAGCTTGGAGGGTGGAAATATTCCCTTCCTTAAACGGTGAGGAAAAGGAAAACCCCAAATATCCCCAAGACAATTATCTAAGGGATTATTTTAAAATTAAACATCTCAGCTGAGGGGTTCTATTTGACCCATTCCCATTTTTAATGTCATTTTGAGTCAGCTCCTGTGAGTCACTGATAAGCTGAGTTTTCCTTCAGACCAGGAGCTGATTCTGTCACACAGATGGAGAAACAATGCAGGGAATTATAGATGTGTCTGCTCTGGAAGGAAGCTGTTTTGTTTTCTTACTCTTTTGCTTCTCTGAAATAGCATTTTTCAGGCAAAATCAACTTCTCCAGCCTCACCACTGACTTCCCTGTATTTGTTTCTAGAGGGGTTTTCTACCCTGAGTTTTTCTTCCCTTTGAATAGATGTTAATGTAGCATTGCTCCTTACCCTCTGCTGGTTTTTCTTCATGATCTCTTTTGCTGAAACTGATAAAAAAACCTTTGGAACAGACGAGCAGATGATGCCCATCACATGCTTTCTCCTTTTTATAATATTCCCTTTTATTTATTTTTTTTTTTTTTCCTAGCAGACAGCAAAGCACCAACTCTTTTTCCAGCACTGCAGGCTTTGACCCTTGGAGATTTTTCTTGTCCAAGTGCTGGCCTTAATTAGAGTCTCACTCTCCTCTCCAAGTGCTGAGGTGAGGTCAGCTGGCCTCTCATTCCTCTCATCACTCTTGGCTCCTTTTATTAAGGCAGAGCTGCTGAAGCCACTTCCCAGTCTCCAAGAACTGCTGCCGTTTTAAGTCTTTCAGTTTATCTCCCTTATCAGGATCTTTGCTCTTCACACTTAATTTGAGCAGATTTCAAGTCCGGGCTTCTTTGAGGCAAAGAAAAAAAGAAAAATCTCCTTTTCCTAATCCACACTTACTCTCCTCAGCTCTGTTCCCTGCCATGCTTGGGGGCTGAGCTCTGACTCGGGGTTTATCTGCCTGAAAAGGGATTTGTGTAGGGATAAAAAAGGGATTTGTGTAGGGATATCTCCGTGGTAAGAGGGAGATTTGCAGCATGGCAGGAAAACACATCCCAGCAGCACACAGAGAGGGATTATCCTAATAATTACCCTAGTAATTACCCTAATCTTGTGTCACTGCAGCATCATGGGGTTTATTTCTCTTTTTTCCTCACAGGAACTTTGGCAGAGACAGGAGCAGGAAACAGTAGGGGCTGAAAGGTTGGGTTGTGCTGAGGAGATCCTTTTCCCCCCATTTCCCCCATTTCCCCTTTTCCCCCCATCTTTGCATTGGGAGCAACAGAATATCCCAAAAAAATCCCAGTGCAGCTCCTCTGCCAGGCTGAGCAAGCACAGCTTCCCCAGGGGAGAGAGGAAAACCCTTCAAGGAATCCCAGAATGGTTTGGGTTGGGAGAAACCTTAAAAAAAACCCCAAAAAACCAAAGTGAAACATCTCAAAGTAAATGAACCTTTACTTTATTGACTTTGAAGAGAAAGTCACTTCTTTATCTCCCTTCATGAGATTGTGGAATTGCAGAATGCTTTAAGGGACCTTAAGGATCATTCAGTGCCATGGGCAGGGACACCTTCCACTGTCCCAGGCTGCTCCAAACCCTGTCCAACCTGGCCTTGGGCACTGCCAGGGATGGGAAATCCACAACCTCTGAGGATTCTGCAGATCCCTGAGCCTGGCTGGCCAATGTCTCAGAATGAAGCGTGGAATTGAAGTCAAACTCTTTGTGGAATCTTGCAGGGTTGGTTTCCCGTCTCCTCCTGCTATGAAGAACAAAATGTTTCAACTTCTTTGTGCCCTGTGGTGACCCCACAGTTCCTGTGGGAATCTCACATGCTTGGAAAGCTTCTGTGCCCTCCAACAGAGACTTGAACGTGCTGGGAGTGAAACCTTCCCAATTTGCCACCTTGTGGGGTTGAATTCATTCATTCATTCCCTTTCTCTGCCAGCACTTCGTGTCTCTCCACTGAGGGATCAAAGAGGAAGCTCAGGAGAAGTGATCTCAGAGAGAAATCCAAGACTTTTGACTAAAGCCACTCAATGCCCAATGATCAAGGCTTTAAGGGTTTGTACAAAGCCAAGGAAAAGAATTGGGAACTGCAAGCAGAGCCCTTATTTCCCTCAATTCACTAATTCCTTTCCTCCTCATTAATTCCAACTGGGCACTGACGAGTTGTAGGGACCTTTTGTGTCTTCCTGGGAATCAAAGTGGTTTAAGCTTTGCCCACTCTGCTGTGACTGTCCCCAGCAGTGGTGGCACAGGCCTGAGTGCCCGGAATTCCTCAGTGTTCCAGCCTGGCTTTTGTGTCCCAGGGAGAGCAGGCAGGGGAAAAAGGAAGAGCTGCTCATGAAGAGAAAGCAGCAGGGAAGAACAGCAAGAGGAATTTGCTGAGCAAGCACTGAGGGTTGAATTTCCAGGCTAAAGAGAGCATTTCGGGGAAATTAAGCAGGGAAATCAAACATTTTCCTCAGGGATGACCAAATTCCTCTGAACAAACCAATTCTGGCGTGTTAAGCCCGAAGCATTCCAAAGTTAGGAGTCAGAGTGAAAAAATCCCTCAGATTTTTTTCCCCTAAAACAAAAGTCAATAAATGCTAGATTTTTTTTTTTTCTAATTATATTTTCCTGGTGGAGCACTAAGATTGTTGATCCACATTTTCAAGGCTTTTCCAGGTCCATTTCTTTTGTGCTGATCCTGGAAAAGTGCTGGGACTTGATGGCAAATATCAATTGCCATGAAATTCCTGATCGGTTCGTGGGAGGTGCTGACTTTGCAATCCCTTCACAGGCTTTTGAAGCAGTCCAGAAAAAGGCAATTTTGCTGCTTTTCCATTGCAGTGTTTTCCATGGAGTGTGATTGTCCAGAGTTAGCCCCTGTTACCGTCCCAGTACCGAAAGGGAGCTAAAAGGAAGGCTGGAGAAGGACTTGTCACCAGGGCATGGAGTGACAGGAAAAGTGAGAATGGCNCCAAGTCATTCCATCGTTCTGGCATTTCCCCCCCTGGCTCCCTGTCATACACAATTTGGGACACTTTTAAAACCTTAAGTGGGCTCAGAGCACGTATTTGCCAACAACTGCTTTGTGCAGGTGTCAGAGCTGGTTAGTGAGCAAACTTTGGAGGGATCCTGCCTGGAAAGGCATGTAAAAATGAAGCTTCTCCCTGAGAAAAATAAAAGCTTGGCCTTGGCACAACCCCAGCTCTGCTGGCATCGTGGTTTTAGACAGCTTCTGCTTAAATATCTCAAGTGTTTGCTCAGAGGTTGAGTTTCAGCTTTGCATTCTGTAAAATCAGGGCCGAGCCATTCCTTGGGAAGCAGGGAATAGAATTCCTGCTGCTTTCAGAGCAGGATTAACTATTTAGGGTTGAGGGAGGGCTGGGCACTGGAGGCACTGAACTCTTGGGGTTCCCAGTCAGTTCTGGGGGAGCAAAAAATGCTCTGGTTTTAGCTGTGGCAAAGAGGATTTTCAAAAGACACTCTTGGTAATGAGATCAGTGAAGAATTGTCTCCCGTGTTCAGTGGGAGGTTGTGGGCTCCCCATCCCTGGAAGCGTGCAAAGTCAGCTTGGGCAGGGCTTGGAGCAACCTGGGATAATTGAGGGGAGTCCATAAAGCCAATTTTAAATAAAAAGAGCAAAACAATAACAGAAGCAAAATCAAGCAAATATAACGATTGGAACTTTAAAAGATGTGCAGGTGATTCAGCTTCAATTGCAAACTTAACCAAAGTAATTTCCTCGAGCCTGTGCTGTCAGGAGTAATATCCTGGTGACCTAACCCTGGGCTAGAAGAAATCCTCCTTCTTTAAACAGTTAATTGGAAAAAGATATATGGCTCCAATGTCTTTGTTTTGTAGATCTGGACTAACTTTGATCTCTTTGTTCTGAGATTAGCATTAAAACTGGTCTGAGAGCAGCTTCTCTTTCTGGTTAAATTCCCTTGCAAAACAGTAAATAAATAATCACTGTGACACTTCCACAAGCCAAAAAAAACCCCGTGAGGAAACGGTAAAGAATTTTAAATTATCTCCGTGGTTCTTTGCTATTTTGTTTTATTTTTTTGTGGAAAACACGAGGCCACCGGTGACTGCAGGCCTCAGTCTGAGGCCTGAGGTGGCTCTGAGGGAGGGAAAAGAAGGGAGGGGAGCTGGGGGGGTAATGAGAGGACCTCGGTGCATTAAAAATCACTTTCTGTGGAAACAATTAGTGCTGTAAGTGGATTCTAGAGGCTGGGCAGGGAGCTCACTTACAAGCACCAGCTCTGCTAAAACGCCCATAAAGAGTTCCGCACTTCTCAGAAGTCGGCGTGGAGACGCCGCTTATTGGAAGTCACAGGCCCATTTCACGCCGTCCCTCCGTGGAAATTAGCTCATGTTTGGGTCACGCTCAACCTTCCAAATTGCCCAAAATCCCCCGGGGGGCTTTGCTGGAGGGGAAACTTGCTGGGGTGGAGACACCGGGCAGCGTCTGCGGGGCGGTGTTGTGGGGTGGGTTGAGGTTTGGGGTGACCTCTGTGGGGTCANACTCTTGGTAATGAGATCAGTGAAGAATTGTCTCCCGTGTTCAGTGGGAGGTTGTGGGCTCCCCATCCCTGGAAGCGTGCAAAGTCAGCTTGGGCAGGGCTTGGAGCAACCTGGGATAATTGAGGGGAGTCCATAAAGCCAATTTTAAATAAAAAGAGCAAAACAATAACAGAAGCAAAATCAAGCAAATATAACGATTGGAACTTTAAAAGATGTGCAGGTGATTCAGCTTCAATTGCAAACTTAACCAAAGTAATTTCCTCGAGCCTGTGCTGTCAGGAGTAATATCCTGGTGACCTAACCCTGGGCTAGAAGAAATCCTCCTTCTTTAAACAGTTAATTGGAAAAAGATATATGGCTCCAATGTCTTTGTTTTGTAGATCTGAACTAACTTTGATCTCTTTGTTCTGAGATTAGCATTAAAACTGGTCTGAGAGCAGCTTCTCTTTCTGGTTAAATTCCCTTGCAAAACAGTAAATAAATAATCACTGTGACACTTCCACAAGCCAAAAAAAACCCCGTGAGGAAACGGTAAAGAATTTTAAATTATCTCCGTGGTTCTTTGCTATTTTGTTTTATTTTTTTGTGGAAAACACGAGGCCACCGGTGACTGCAGGCCTCAGTCTGAGGCCTGAGGTGGCTCTGAGGGAGGGAAAAGAAGGGAGGGGAGCTGGGGGGGTAATGAGAGGACCTCGGTGCATTAAAAATCACTTTCTGTGGAAACAATTAGTGCTGTAAGTGGATTCTAGAGGCTGGGCAGGGAGCTCACTTACAAGCACCAGCTCTGCTAAAACGCCCATAAAGAGTTCCGCACTTCTCAGAAGTCGGCGCGGAGACGCCGCTTATTGGAAGTCACAGGCCCATTTCACGCCGTCCCTCCGTGGAAATTAGCTCATGTTTGGGTCACGCTCAACCTTCCAAATTGCCCAAAATCCCCCGGGGGGCTTTGCTGGAGGGGAAACTTGCTGGGGTGGAGACACCGGGCAGCGTCTGCGGGGCGGTGTTGTGGGGTGGGTTGAGGTTTGGGGTGACCTCTGTGGGGTCATGGGTGGCTTCCACCCTCCTCTGAAGCCTTTCCAGAGCCGTGGCTTAGATAAAAGTCTGGGTTTCCCTTCCTTTCCCTTTCCCGGGTCTGTAATGGGTAACTTGGGAGAGCTGGGCTTTGTAAAAAAACCTCAGGAGCTTGAGTTTTGACCCTGGGAAACCAAACAAAGCCCTGTGTGGCTTGAATGAGGGTCTGTGTTTTCATTTACTTTCTGTTTTTCACTTTATCCCACAATTAGCACTTTAGGCAGATAAATATCCCCATACAAATGACAGTTAAGAAGAAGCTTTACCTGTTCTAGATTATCTAATTATTGGCCAGTGGAGAAACCCTTCCAGAGATGAAGTCCTGGCTGAGCTGGATTAGATTTTAGGCCTCAATCCCAATCCTTTTGGGTTTGAACCATCAGCTACTGAGAAGGATTTTAGGCCAGACCTATCAGTTCTTGCAGCAAGGAGAAGAGTCAGGGAATAATTCTCACACCCAGGAAGAGCTCCCATAGATGTCTGAGGTGAGCTGATTCTCCATCACTGAAATTTTTTAGGAACAGGTTTAAACAGTGCTGCTGATCCAGGGGTTTTTTTTCCTTTGTATCATATCCAAATGAACTTTAACATCAGTTTTATGTCTCCTTGCTGCGGTGAACAATTCCATTTTCCCACTTCTTATCGCACTTCTGGAAGGCTCTAGCCAAAAGCTGACACTGTTCTTTAAAGCAAGTGTTCAAATTACTTCCTTCACGGGAGTTCTTGGACTTTTATTATCTTTTTAATCAAATCATGACTCATTCCAGGTGGTTTGGGCTGTCCTGCTGAGTTTGTCCCTCACACTCAGCAGCACAGGGCTGTTGCAGGGAATTCCATATTTATTTCATATTTATGGACGTGAGTTGTGCAAAAACAGGCAAAAATTTTGGCTTTTAAGCGAATTTTTCTGCTGTCACATTGGAAGGGATCTTAAATCTCATCTCATTTCAATTCCCCTGTGGTGGGCAGGGAGCCTCTCACCATCCCAGGTTGCTCCAAGCCCCATCCAACCTGGCCTGGAACACATTCAGGGATGGAGCAGCTGCTCTGGGCACCCTGTCCCAGGAGGAATTCCTTCCCAATATCCCATCCAGCCCTGCCCTCTGGGAGTTTGAAACAATTCCTCCCACTGCAACCTCTTGTAAATAACCATCTTGTAAATAATCTCCATCTTGATTCTCTTCCTTCTTCTTCCCATTGCAGTTCTCACCCTGATCTCTTCCCTCATCTGCATGGTCCAAATCTGTCTCTTAATTCCTGAGGAGAAGAAGTCTGAATTTTCAGCACTCTTTTGAGAAGATCTGCCTCAGTTTTTCTCCCTGCTGAGTTCTCCTGCTGCTCCACAGCCAGGGTGGGGTAAATTGCTGCACAAATCACACCCCTCTCCTCTCTTAACCTCGGCTTAGCTAATGCAGAGGAGCAGCCCAAGCAACTGGGTTCAAACCAGGCCAAGCCCAACTCCCATTTTGCAATTAGCTGGAAAGAATTTTTTTTGCTGCACATTTGGCCTAAAAATAATTTGTAAATTGACCAGAGCCTCGCACACACGGAATGGTTGCAGATATTTCAGGGATTGATTTCGCATGAATAATTCAAGTGGAGCGCAGAGACAAAAGTCTCTTTTTAAATATGTGGGGTTTTTGAGATGCATTTGGAAACAGGGAGAGCAACAACTTCGTTCTGAGCAGTTTTTGTGCTGGTTCTTCTCAGGACTCAGTGATACCCTTGAATAAGGAAAGAATAGGATCAAATCCTACTTTTTATTATGATTTGACCCTCTGGAGTTATGAACCTTTATGGGATCTTTCCTGTGCATCTGCTGGTTTTGGGTTTGTGCAAAAATACTTTCAACCTGTAGGATTTTGTGTTTCCTGAAAATTCCAGATATTAATGGAGGTCACTCCACTGCCTTTGATGATTTCACTGGCATTAGAAAAGCTAATTTTGAGCAGGACAGACTGGAAGGGGGTACCATGGAGGAGCCCAAAATAACACCATGAGGCAGAATCTGAGGAGAAACAGAAAAGTCCTTTAAAAATCCTTTAAAAATCCTTTTAAAATCCTTTAAAAGTTCTTTTAAAGACAGGTCAACTCTGATATTCCATGGAACAGAAGACTGAATTTCCCACTGGTGAAAAATACCACGAAAAACATGCTGAGAACAGCCCTGGTGAGGCTGAGACCACTTTGATCCCAGGCAGAGCAGAGCACCTGAATTCCTTCCCCTGTGCCATTGGGAGGAGATGGAAATTGGGCAAAAAATTTAGAGAAGGAGCCACAAGTTTCCAGCTGGAATCTTGGAAAGAAGAGACACTCATCATATCATCAGCTTTTCAAGGGGTTTTTTATTATTTTTTTTATTCCATCATTTAGAGTGTTCTGTTCCTCAGAGCATAAAAGCTAAAATTCCTGAGAATGGCATTTGCTGCGAATTTTCTGTCAGATTTTAATGCTCTCCAATACCCAGGGCACAATTAACGTCCTGCCTAATGGCTGGTGGGTGTCTGTGGTACCCTGCCCCCCTCTCCCTGCTCTGTAATTCCATGGAAACTCCTCTGGGATGCTCCTGGGAATGAGGATTTTAATTGCTTTGCTTGGGACTAGGAGAGGGCTGGGATGGCATTACACACACACGCTGTGAGATGTGCTGCCCATTTTCTGTCAAGAGCATTTGCACTGTCAAACTGATTTTAACTGCAGGGCTTTTGATGTTTCCTGTTCTTTCCTCAGCCTGATTTTTAGCTCAGTCCTGTTTTTTTCTACAAGAACAAATGGTTTTCTATGGAGCAGGTGAAAGCTCAGAGCTCCTGTATCTACATGTATCCCTCAGCTGACACAAAAATTAAGATTTTTAGGGTGCAACACATCTCTTGGTTTACTCAGAGTTCATTTTAGTCCATTTCCCCTCTATTTTCCAAATGAGTTTTCAAGGAATTGTTAATGGGATTTGATGACTGGGGATCATCTCATTCAAACCTCATTTTTGGGTAATTCTGGGGTTGGGAACCCACAGGAAATGCAACTTTCTGTGTTTCTGTTCATTGCCTTTCTGTCCTCCTCCTCTCAAATCACATTAAAATCATCATAACTGCTGCAGATTTGACTCAGTTTGCTCTTTCCTCCAGGTCGAATAAAACTTCCAACATTTTCTATTTCCTTCATTTCTCATTCCTCATGATTAGGGCCAAGCTCTCATCCCAACACCAGGTCAAGGATCTAATGCTGGAAGTTTGATTTCCAGGAACAGACTTATCCAATTCTCCACTGACTTCTGACTATCAGCTGTTAAATTTAGGAAAATCCACAGAATTGACAGGAAATCTCGGTGTTTTCTCAGAGTAAAACCTTTGCCCAGCTGTTCCATGCTCTGTAGACCAAACTCAGTCTGACCTCAGGACAGAATTTTGTTTTGGGGCGGTTTTTCAAGGTTTTAACATTTTAAGTGCAATTTGAGTTCACACTGGAATGAAAACAAATTTTTTGGAGCATGTTTAGAAAACCAGAATATGTCAAAATATCCCTTCTGTGCCAGGTCTTTATATTTTCTGCTGTGCAAACCAACTTATTTTCCATGTAATCCTGGAGAATTGATGTTTCTGTGTTGGAGTTTGAGCAATTTGTCATCCCATGTAGCTTTGAAAGAGATAAAGTCATGTCTTAAACGAGTTTAGAAATGGTTTGGGTTGGGAGGGACCTGCTAGGGAAGAATTTCTTCCCCAAAATCTCATCTACCTGGATGGAGAAAAATCATCACTGGAGAAAAATCACCATTTTAGCGTCCACTCACAACTCTCAGAGGCCTCAATCAGACTTTGATTCTGTCCTTAATTTTCCTCATTTGGAATAAATCTCCCAGTGAACTCCATGAAAGCCTTGGAATTAAATCCTGTGCTCAATGTGGCGCCAGCAGAAATGAGATCCAAATATTCCTTTAGTTTATGTGGGCAGAACAAGAGNTCCTGTGCTCAATGTGGCACCAGCAGAAATGAGATCCAAATATTCCTTGGGCAGAACAAGAGGAAGTCATTGCTCCATTTTTATTAATCACTGATAGCCATTATTATTATTACTATTGAAAAATATTAGTTTTCCACAGGTTTCGGGGTTGTTTTTTGTTTTTGGTTGTTTGGGTTGGATTTTTTTTTAAGATACAGGAAGGATTCTGGTGTTGTTTAAACTTCTAAATATTGAGTTGACCTCACCCTGTTAAAATCCTCACGAAATAAAACCTTCTGTGTTATCCTCTTAAATCTTGAACATTCAAACAAAAATAGCCATTATTAATAAAAAACAATAGCCGTTATGAATAAAAATAATTAATACAAATGAGTAAAATAATTATGAATAAATATATTCCTTTAGGAATTATCCCCTGGCCTTTGGACAAGACTTTTCCTTTCACTCTTTCCCCACACGGATTTGGGGAGGAACAGGGAAACCCCGCAATTCTCACTGCTGGGATTCCCAAAATCAACCTGCTGGCTCAGGCCCCGTTTGGAATCAATCAAGAACATCCACATTCCACATTCCTGGCCTTTGGAGTGCTCAACATTTCACCGGGATCTTGTAGCAATTAGCGCTGCTGGCATGAGGCAGATGCTGTGTTGACTGAGCCAATTAAGAGATCAATTAGTGCAGAGAGAGAGAGGAGCTCTGGAGTGATTTAAACCTTAAGCTTTGGATTTAAACCCCGGCTGCTCGCAGAGGTTAAAATCAGTTTGGTGCTGATTTTTTTTTTTTTTTTACAGCGGCTCTCCAGGATCAGAGTCAGGGAATAATTCAGGTTGGAGAAGATCTCTGAGACTGAGGCCAATCTTGGATCAATCAATTAAAAAATGGGTTCCTTGAACGCCCTCAGGGATGGTGATTTGATGGCACTAAATAGGGATTTCCAGGAACTGAAATTGCCAGCAATCTCCAGTGTCTGGGTTTCTTTTTGTGTGCTAAAATCTGAACAAAATTTGCATAAAATCGAAGATTATAACAAAGTCCGTAATGAGCCAAACACATCCCTGTGTTCAACAAGTCCAAATCACTTTTCAACGGGAATGGGGTTTAAATTCTTCATTAAATAATTATTATTTGCCTGTTATCTCCTGGCCAGAAGATTCTGGATAAAAAATGCCAAGTGGACATAATTCCACCAGCTTGGTTTGCTTTCTTAACCAGATTTTTGGGAAAACTCCTGTGCTCTGCTGGAGCTGAGTCACTGCAGCAGTTTCAGGAGCAACTTGGAATTTCTGGAAGTGGAGAGGCCAGCAGAGGTGAAACTCATAAGAAAGTCTCAGGAAATGATAAATTTCAGGAACACCATTCCTGCTTCCTTTGAGAAACAGTGTTTGGGGAGCTCTGGGTCACCAAAAGGGCTTGAAAATAATTGATGGAGGTCCTGACCGAGCAAAACCACATTAAAAAAAAAGAGTGAAAATTATTATTAACCCTAAATCCTCCATTTCAGGCACTTTTAGTCTTGTTCCACTTGGAAAATGAAATTTTGTTCCTACAGAAGCATTCAAAAACCGAGAAAAGAAATATTTTTTTAGTCCATCTCTGTCTTTGCAACACAAATAAATTGAGGTTTGGTTTTGTTTCTTTGGTTGATTGTTTTTGGAGGGTTTTTTTGTTGTTGGTTTAAATTAATTTTATTATTTTAATGTTCAAGATTTAAGAGGATAACACAAGATTTTATTTCACTTGGATTTTAAAAGGGTCAGGCACAGCAAATTCGATATTCAGAGGTTTAAACAACACCAGAATCTTTCTTGTATCTTAAAAAAAAATTCAATCCAAACAACCAAAAACAAAAACAACCCCAAAACCCGTGGAAAACTAATATTTTTTAATAGTAATAATAATAATGGCTATCAGTGTTTAATAAAAACGGAGCAATGATTTCCTCTCATTCTGCCACATAAACTAAAGGAATATTTGGATATAATTGCTGGTGCCACACTGAGCACAGGGTTTAATTCCAAGGCTTTCATGGAGTTCACTGGGAGATTTATTCCAAATGAGGAAAATTNCCATCTCTGTCTTTGCAACACAAATAAATTGAGGTTTGGTTTTGTTTCTTTGGTTGATTGTTTTTGGAGGGTTTTTTTGTTGTTGGTTTAAATTAATTTTATTATTTTAATGTTCAAGATTTAAGAGGATAACACAAGATTTTATTTCACTTGGATTTTAAAAGGGTCAGGCACAGCAAATTCGATATTCAGAGGTTTAAACAACACCAGAATCTTTCTTGTATCTTAAAAAAAAATTCAATCCAAACAACCAAAATTAAAAACAACCCCAAAACCCGTGGAAAACTAATATTTTTCAATAGTAATAATAATAATAATAATGGCTATCAGTGTTTAATAAAAACGGAGCAATGATTTCCTCTCATTCTGCCACATAAACTAAAGGAATATTTGGATATAATTGCTGGTGCCACACTGAGCACAGGGTTTAATTCCAAGGCTTTCATGGAGTTCACTGGGAGATTTATTCCAAATGAGGAAAATTAAGGACAGAATCAGAGTCTGATTGAGGCCTCTGAGAATTGTGAGAGGACAATAAAATACTGATTTTTCTCCAGTGATGGGAACACCAGTTTAGGTCACATGGATCAGGCTCCCTCTTGTTTAAGGGGGGGATCTTGGAAAAATTATTTGTCTGAACATCACATCCCCAGATTTAAATATCTGGGGTGAATCTTTCCACCCCTGACTCCTTTTAAAGTCACCCCAAGGTTTGCTAAAAATATGGAATGCAAGTCTGGAGCATCGGCCTGCTGATCTTTTCCCACCTTAAATTGGGATTTGTTCCATAAGTTTCTTAAAATTCAGTTCTCTGCCCAATTTGGAGTAATTCTAAGGAGCTGTTTGGAAGACAGGCTGGATACTGTGGCTGTTTGGGGTGCTCACCTGGAGAGGAGAAGCTGCAGGGAGAGCTCAGAGCCCCTGGCAGGGCCCAAAGGGGCTCCAGGAGAGCTGGAGAGGGACTGGGGACAAGGGATGGAGGGACAGGACACAGGGAATGGCTTCCCAGTGAAATGGGGAAAATTTGGGTGAGATTAGGAGATATGGGGAAGAAATTTAGGAGATATGGGGAAGAAATTCTTCGTTTTGAGGGTGGGCAGGCCCTGGAATAAAATTCCCAGATTTGCTGTGGCTGCCCCTGGATCCCTGGCAGTGCCCAAGGCCAGGTTGGACATTGGGGCTTGGAGCAGCCTGGGACAGTGGGAGGTGTCCCTGCCATGGCAGGGATGAAATGAGATGATCTTTAACACCCCTCCCATCCCAAACAATTCTGGAATTCCATGATTTTATCTCCCTGTGGTGTGGAACCAGGAGCTCAAATGCCAATTCCTGTGCAGTGCTGCTGATCCATCCCCCTCTGGATTCGGCATTTCTGGGTGGAGTGACTGGGAATGTTTCACTCTCCATCACAAAGCAATTCAGTAAAACAAATAAAGTTCCCAGCCTTTCATGTCCTGAGAATTTTAAGATCACAAATCCCAGCTTTGGGGGAACACACGTTTGGCTTGCCATGAAAAACAAACCTCTGGAAAAAAACAAACCAACCTTTTCAGGACACAATTTCCAGCTTTTCTTGGCCTCTCACAAATCAGGGAACATCCAGGCGTGGCCACAGGAGGCTTTTCTGAGTGACCCTGGCCCAAATTACAGTGTCATCTTCACCCTGGTACAGTTGTTGGCCTCAGAAAAGCTGGGAATAGGAAGGGGAACACGGGCTCAGGAGTGTTAACACCAATAGGTGGCAGGCAGAGCTCAGACGTGTCAGGAATCACCAACTCCGGATTGCTCCGGGGTGGGATGAGGGGTTTGGGTTCTGCTGGAGCTGGGCAGGCCCTGGGAGGTTCTGGGTGATGGCAGCACCGCCCAAATTTCACCTTCCTTGAGGGAGTTCTGATGGATTGAGAGCCAGAGGGAGCAAGGGCAGGAATAGTTGGGGTTTAGCAGCTCCAGGGATGGGAACACCGGGAATGTTTGGTTGTTTGAAGGTGCCAGCCTGGGCTGTTTGAAAACAAAACTGGGTCAAACATCTGCTGGGGTCACCCTGGTACTACAGGAAAACTGGAGCCACCTGTGTCAGTCTCAGAGTTCCAGAATTTTCAAGATGGGAAGAGCTCCCCAGGATCACCCAGTGCCACCCCAGTGCCACCAGCATCAGCCCAAACCCTGTCCCCAAGGGCCACCTCCAGACTCCTCCTGAA
>VXBB01021514.1:37495-51751 GCA_013399915.1 Illadopsis cleaveri
TACCTTTCTCTTGATACCTCAGGTCTTGTCTGTGATTGGGAAGAGTGAGACTGACATGATTATTTATCCTCCCATTCAAGTTTGTGGTCGTAGAATTTTGAAGGAAGGGACCAAATGTCTCTATCTGTTTTCTGGGTGACTCCTGCCAAAGTCGTGGATATCTCTGTGTTGGTAGGAAGAAAGAAAATGTTTCTCTTTTCAAACTTGTTTTCATCACAGTAAACGTGCCTTTCCTCTGGCTGAATCAGTAGCTGCCACCTTGGTGAGTCCAGGCCCAGAGATATACACAGAGTGTGACAGATGGTGGAAATCTCCTTCCAGTCCCATGTCACAGCAAAATGCTGATGACTCAGGAGAACTTCAAACTTCCTCTTTGATGTGGCTCACCAAGAGGCATAACTCACTTCAAAGGATAACAGTCCACTTTTTGGAGGTCCTCATGATGGTGAAATTCTCTATTTTTCTTTTCATTCCTCCTTTTTTTTTCTACCAAGTTTCAGATATGGATATTATGGATATTATTATGCATATTATCTGTAAGTGGTGGGATCATCATCCCTTGAAGTGTTCAAAAAACCAAGTGGATATGGCACTTGGGGGCATTGGATGCTGGTGGGCTTGGCAGTGTCAGGGCATGGTTGGACTCGATGATCTTAGAGGGCTTTCCTAACCTCAGGAGTTCTGTGATTCTCTGCTGCTTCCTCCTTCTTTCACAATGGGTCAAGCTGGACTTCAGTGATCTCAGCAGTACAGCAATCAAAACATGAAGAAAGCTACTCACAAAATTCATGTTTCTGTTAACATGTTGCCTGAAATGGTGATGGAAGGGGGAAACAGCCATTGTTGATTTGTAAATAGATATGCAAGCTGCTCATCACTTCCTTTGATGTGTGACATTGGATTTATTGTGTTGTATTTATCACACCATGGTCGCGATCCTGTTCCTTCAGCTGCAAAGGGTTACACTGGAGAAGCATACAGGACATGCTGAGCTTATTGCTAAGTTCTATTTAGTGAAATTTAGCAGGAGGAGAGGAGAGCAAGATCTGTGTAGTGGCCAGCTCTGTCCCTGTGCTCTGTACAGAACTGCAGTGATGCTTTTATAGACAATCACCAGTGGCAGAATCACCTTGTGTGCACCCTGCTCCCACTGATCTTCCCCAGCTGGGGCTTTGATTAATATTCTGAGTCAGGATGAACAAGGACTCCTCTTTGGAAGACAGATATTATTTTTACTCCTTGGCACTAAAATGAGCTTGGGCTTTAGGCATAAAACATTCTGAGGAGAGCTTTGTGCCAGTGGCAATTTTGTGTCTCGTGATCCAGTGGGAGATGCAAACTGTGCTGCTGAGAGAAGGTGGTTCTGAACTCTCTGAACTCGCCTTGGAATTATGGATCTCATCTGCTTGCCTCCCAGCATCTCTCGCAGCTGCAAATGACCACAGAAAATACGTTTTTGAAATTTTGGAAAGTTTAGATAATTTTGTTTTTCAGATGTGTATACGTGCCTGGAATAGAAAAGGCTTTGGAACTACTTAATTGAGTCTTCCAGTACCTGAAGGGAGCCTACAGGAGAGTGGGAAAGTGACTATTCACAAGAGCCTGGAGTGACAGGATAATGGGGAATGACTTTATACTGAGAGAGGGTGGGTTTACAGCTGGATGTTAGGAGAAAATTCTTCTCTGTGCAGGGGGTGAAACACAAGATCTCCCATCTCTGGAAGTGTTCAAGGGCAGCTTGGATGGGGCCTGGAGCAACCTGGGATAGTGGGAGGTGCCCCTGCCCATGGCAGGGGGCTTGGGACTAGGTTGTCTTTGAGGTCCTTTCCAACCCAGGCCGTTCTAAGATTCTATGAACTATCACAGGAGTTCACTATTGTGTGACAGAACAAGCCAATACTAAAATAGTTGTGACACTGGAGTGTTGATTAGTTTCAGGAGCACTTGATAATAGTTTCTACGTAGGTGCTAGAAAACCTTTGTGCCTGTCTATTAGACATGCCTGGTACACACTTGTGTACTCCCACTGGAGAACTGAAGTTGCCTGGAGGTGTCATGCTGAAACAGGGCCTTACAAACTGGAAATAGGTGATTAAAACACTGGGAGAGGGGCTTTGCAAGGAATCACAGTAGCTCTTCATAGTCCATGATGAGCCATGGACTTGGAACAGGGTTGTCACTAGTCACTGGTGTGGAAAATCAGTGTCATAAGGCAGATGAATGCAAATAAACCTTTTTGGAGCAAGTTCTCATGTCTGGAGGTTTGCAGATGTCACCTTTCCCTTGCAGGTGTTTGGCCAAGTGCAGGCACAGAGCTGGGGGGAGCGAGCACTTGTGCTCCCCCACCCCTCCCTCTGCCAGGGCAGGACCCCAAACACATGCAGGATTCATTCTTGTTAGGCACACATGCTCCATTTGGGATGGCTCAGCCCAGCTGGCAGCACCAAAAACAGCATCGAGGAACAGCTGTGGGTGCCAGGCTGCCAAAGGCACGGCGCAGCTGATGTGAAACCCACACCCGCGAGCAGGAGCCGCAGCTTCCCAGCACTGCTGCTCCCCTCACATCCAAAACAATCAGGTCTGAATGGAGTGGAGAGCTCAGTTTTATAGAGCTCGGTTTTATAGCCTTAATTGCCTGTGGGTGCCTTTTAGATTGAGTGTTTGGGTTTGGACTTGAATAGAAAATACCTGAGAGCTCCCGGAGAGGAGCTGAACGAGTTTGCAGTGAGAATGGGTGTTAAATGCAGATCAGTATGCCCAGTCCTAGATGTGTTCCCCACAACACAGGCATCCTGTCAGTCTGGATTCAATTATCTGTAGCATTCAAGGAGCCCTCTCTGAGGAAGGTGACCTTTAGAGGATGCAGGACTAGAATTTGAGCACATTGGAATGATTCAACAATATTTGAGGTTTTTTACCTTTCTCTTTTCCCTTGTATCTCTCTTCCCTTTTCTCTTTCCTCCCTTAAGAATCAAGATTCCTATGGCTTTAAAACATCCAAGCTTTGCCTGGGTAGTTTTTCATTCTCTGGTTGCAGAAAGAGAACTGAGGAGATGCTTTTGCTCACAGGTACAGGAGTTCCTCTACTGGTACATCAAATTCCCAGTTTCAGGACTGCATCGATATTTTAAGGATCATTAGTTTTGTTCCCATTCATACTTTGTTAAATATACATCTTCTAGGCCCTCTGTGAAGCTGTTTATCATCCTGTCCCTGGGAATTTGGACTGAATACTGTTCCATTGAAACAGCAGAATTGCATCCATCAGGATGGAAAGTCTGGGCAAAAAATAATACTTTGCTACAAGTGTCTAAGCAAAGAGAGGGAGCCAGGGCAAACCAGTATTTTATTCCAGCACAGGACAATCCCACAGCCTCAGGTGAGGTGGTTTATCCATCTGAGCCCCAGGAAAGCAGAGACTCATGGTGGGTTTGGTGTCAAGAGCCTCTGCTGCTGGGATGTGGTGGTTTACTGAGAGTTTGTGTCAGCTGTCAAAGTTGCAATCAGGATGTAGCTTCCAGATTCACAACATGTTTTTGTCTGGTTAAGGCCTCCTCTTGGCTGACTAATGCTGCTCCAAGAAATATTTATTTATTGTCAGTGCCTTGTGGGTGCAGCTATT
The DNA here is from genome assembly GCA_013399915.1 of Illadopsis cleaveri. NCBI lineage: Eukaryota > Metazoa > Chordata > Aves > Passeriformes > Timaliidae > Illadopsis > Illadopsis cleaveri. Next base: position 41,118 of record VXBB01021514.1, read on the forward strand.
TCTCCAAGTATCGTCAGAAGGGTTTTTCTTCCTTGCAACACAATGACACCAATACCTGAATGGCAACGCTTAAAGGAAGACTGAAAATAATAATTGTGGCTTCTGTTGATGGTTTTACATGTCCTGCAAGACAAGCTGGGCACATATCACTGAGGAGTTGTGCACTGTTGCTGTAACTGAATGTGGTTGTTGGAAACTAGGTCCTTTTGGCACTTTGTCACCTGATGTTCAGATCTATTGTATTTTTCAGCATCAGTTTGGTGTTCTGCATTTTATAGACATCTGTATTGTAGTAGTATCCTCAATCACATTTTCTCTGTGAGCTGTAAGTGTTAATGAAGACATATTTGTAAAGAAGGTAGAGGTGGGAAGGCTATAGCTTTTTTTTTTTTTAATTCTTTTAAAGGTGCTATTTGAATCATAGAAACTCTGTGCCATGACTACTTAAACTGGGGAGTTGTTATTTATTCCTAGAATCATAGAATCCTAGAATGGTTTGTGTTGGAAGGGACCTTAGAGGTTAAATAATTCCAATGCCCTGGAAGGTGACACCTTCAACTAGACCAGTTTGCTCCAAACCTCACCCGGCCTAACTCGTGACAATATCTGAAAATGCTCATGTAAATACAGGTAACACATATAGCTTGTGTTCATTACAAGCTCCTGTCAGGCATCGTTTCCTGCTTAGGCCAAGCATCAGCCTGAAACACAGCTAGAGATCAGGTCCCAGGAGCAACATGTGCTGGTTCCTCACCCAAGAGTGACAAGGGTGCAGTGTCCCCTCAGGCTTGTAGCCAGTGTGCCTGCTGTGGGCCGGCTGTCCACGCTCACAGTGTCACCCAGACCTCACCTGCTAGTGGCTTTGCCAGCTGTTGGCTCCGTGGCTTTCCCAGCTGTCGACTCAGTTGCTCTGCCAGCTGTTCCCTCCTGAACACATTCCTATTGGATTCAGAGCCTCGGGCCAAAGCAGTTTTGAAACACGTTGATGTGGGTGTGTTTTTCTCTGTGAAAACAGCTCAGCCGCTCCCCGGAAAAAAGGCTGTGAGATATCTCGCCTTGCTCATGTCAGGGAACATCCAACACCTGCAAGGCCCCCAGGCCAGAGATGCTGGGCAGAAGTGGGCAGTAAAAGAATCTTTGGTGAAATTGCTCTTTCTTCTACCTGGGTGTTGGGGTCAGGGCTGGCAGCAAGGAGAGCATCTCTCGTTGATCTTGGTTTATCTCTGCCTGGGTGACTAGAATAAGGTGGGGATCTTGCTAGAGTCTGGTGACATAGAACATAAAGCCACAGAATGGTTTGGGTTGGAAGGGATCTTGAAGATCATCCAGTGCCCCCCCCGCCAAGGGCAGGGACACCTTCCACTATCCCAGGTGGCTCCAAGTCCTGTCCAGCCTGGCCTTGGACACTGCCAGGGATCCAGGGGCAGTCACAGCTTCCCTGGGCACCCTGTGCCAGGGCCTCCCCACCCTCACAGGGAAGAATTTCTCCCCAGTATCCCGTCTAACCCTTCCCTTTGGCAGTGGGAGGTCATTCCCTGTGTCCTGTCAAATCAGGCTCTTGTCCAACGTCTCTCCCCAGCTTTTTTATAAGCTCCCTTCAGGTACTTGAAGGCTACTGGAAGGTCACCCCAGACCCTCCTCTTCTCCAGGCTGAACTATCCCAATGCCTTCAGCCTTTCCTCACAGGAGAGGTGCTCCATCCCTCTAATCACAGGCATGACAGACAGCAGGGAATTACTTCCAGCTGCATTCTGCAGACACACTGCTCTACCGCAGACTTTGTTCAGCCCTGCAGATAAAATCGATTTCATATTTTATCCAAGCTGTGCTATACACCTCCCATTGGACAGAAATTTCTAATGTTCTTGTCAATACTGGTGACTCAGAGACACCCCAAGTTCTGGCAGGTCCTTCTTGCCTCCAAGAGATGATGAAAGAAATGGAACAGGTTTCTGTTGTGAGTGTCTCTCTCCCCTGAGGCACAGTGTTTTCCTCCAACACAATTTAAGCTTGAATAAAAAAGATGTTTATTGCTAAACTAATTCTACTACACTGTTCCAGCAAAGAACTAAGGTGGTTTTTTCCTGGTAGTGCTTAGGCAAAAATACTCTTTAAGTGATAGCTGGAGCACCAGATGAATCAAGTTTGGCTTCCTACAGTGCATGAGAATGAAATGTTGATTTTTACAATAGCTGATGAAGTAAAACACACTACAAACCATGACTTCTCTGCCTGTGGGAACAGGCAGGACAGTGTTCAGCTTTGGATTTATATTTTAAGAGATAAATGATATTTCAGGGCTCAAGATAATGATACTTGTGTGTACCAGCACTAAGTTTCCTAGAAGAAAACCTCCCTAATTCATGTCCATGACATGTCCCAAAATGCAAGATGCTATTAATTCTGCAATTCCTTGTATAAACTATGAATAGCAAAATGTGTAACAGTGTGCAACCAGTCCAAATATTTGTGAAAAAGAAATCCCTCTCTTTTGCTTTGAATAATTAATTTGGCATCCATGCCAGACTCAAAAGCTTCTTTCCATTAAGCACATAAAGAGCAGGCAATCTCTCATAGAGTATGAGGCCCAAATCTGCTCACAGTTCTGAGGTACGAATCCAAAGTCATTGTGCTCAAGTCAATGGAGTTAGTCAGGATTTGCTTCAGAGTGAATGAGAGGAGAATTTGACTCATTTTGTGTGTGACAAGGAATTACTGCAGAAATTGTGGCTCACTAAAAACAAACAGGCTCTGATTTAAAAGGCCTGTCTTTGTGGTGGGTAAAGGATGGTCCTGATTGAACTGTAACCATCATAAGTATTTAACTGATGTGTTCACATGCACAGAGCATTGTTTTGTCAAACATAACCTGTAACAGTCAGCACAGACCCTTGAAAACTTCCAAGTATTTTGCATAAATGTCAAGGTACTCTTCAGGTGCTCCAAGACAAACACGTTCCAAAGTGCTTGAGGAGAAGCCAGAGTGATTGGTGCTTTGCATGAATCAACAAGAAGTGAATATTGAGAATAATCAGTGAATTCCCAGCTGGAAGTGCAGTGAAGTGCAAACAGCCATTAGTGCTGCTGAGGTAAATGCACCCTGCTAAACAGATGCATCTGAAGGTAGCTCTGAAAGCCACAGCTTCAAAGCAGTTGATTTGGGCTTATATTCAAGATGAATCATAGAATCCCAGAATGGCTCGGGCTGGAAGGGTCCTCTGGTTCCATCTCCCTGCTCCAGCAGGGTCATCCCAAAACACAGGGCACAAGATTTTGTCCAGATGGCCCTGGAATATCTCCAATGAAGGAAGCTCCATGCCCTCCATGGTCTCTGTTTCAGCCCTTGGTCACTGCACAGAAGAATTTCTTCCTCATTTTCAGATGGAACTCCCTGAGCATCAGTTTCTCCCTGTTCCTCTTGTTCAATTGCTCTGCATCCCTGAGAAGAGCCTGGTCTATCCTCTGACACATCCCTTCAGAAACCCGTGGTTTTTGCTTTCCCTCTTCCTTCCCCAAACTCCTCCCTATATTTTCTGTCTTATTCCACCTGCTTAATCATTATTATGGCACAACCTTAAATTATTTTCTACCAAGGGCCAGTCTTGCTAGACAGATTTTAGGCACCAGCTCAGTTCTCCATATTCACCTCAAAAAGAATGTGGCCTGACAGGACCTGCAGTCACTGCCATAATTGATGCTGAGCAGTCCCATGCTGTTGGAGTCAGAAAAACCTGAATTAATCAGCCAAAGCACTCTCCTGTCCTGGAAATATTCCTTTCTTGGGCAGCTAGGGGAAGTTTCCATGCTCTTGGCTACAGTGTCCCAGTCTGCACTTGTCAGTGTATATAGTTTTTACAGTAATTTTACGAGTCATTTTGAAGAAAGTGTTTCTCTTCTCTCATCACTGAATGGATGGATTTATATTAGCCCACTTCATATTTATCATCTCCTCCTGCAAGGCAAGGAAAGCGATGTGTTTCCAGCAGCGATGCAATGTAACTTGATACTGATTTTATGCTGCCTGTGTCCTGCGCTTGAAATGACCATTTCTGAATGCCTATTTTCAACAAAGAAAGTACTGTCTGTAATTTCCTTTATTGAGCCTGTATTTGCCTGAGAAAAGCAGTAATGGGTTTGCAGTTCATAGCAAATCAGCCCTGTTTAGCTTGCTGGAGCTTTCACCAGCTTCTGAAGCCTTCGTGCTGGATAGCTGAACAGTGGAGTCAGCTGGGGATTCAATATCTTCCAGAGGAGATAAGTGAACTAAATTCCACTTGATTGAGATAGTATTTGGAACAAAAGAGCCTGTATCAGTAAGTGTATTAAAGCTTTGTATTGACTCTGCCTGGCCCACTGGGAGAAAAGCAAGATTTGAAGACTGGGCTGAAAGTCAAGCATTCCCACACTAACACTTTGGATTTCTGTAACTTGGAGGTGATCTGAGCTCCCAGAATAGACTTTGGCCTTGGGGTGGGGTTGTTTGCCACCCAAAAGCACCTTGATGTGGGTGCCTGCCTGTGAGCAGAGGCCCATGCAGCATGATGATCAGACTGGGGTGCAGCCCTCTCTCTCTGGTGGTCTCTCTCTGGGGCTCCTCTACCCAGGGGCTGCCATGAGCTCAGCCAACATTGCCAGGAAAAGCATCAAGGACTACCACAGACCACAGACTGATTTGTGTTGGAAAGGACTGATATAGTCTTACAGGTGGCCACATCTTCATCTGTGAAGATATATCAAGCCTGAGGGCTGACCTACAACTTCCCAGAGTGGCTCAATAATAATGAGACAACTTCTCTGTACATGCTCTGTAAAAGAAAAGGGTTTAGTAATGACAAACGCAATAAACATTATCAAACAAAAGAACTATAAGTTGAACACAGTGCAGAGAACACTCTTACACTGCTAAGGCAGTCCAAAAAAGCAATTGAGCCCCTCTATGCAGTTTTTTAAGTACTTGATGGTTCAGGTGGCCTTTTTGGCACCTTGCCCAATGAAATTGGCAACAAGTTTTGAGAAACATTTCCAAAGCCCAATCAGTGCCCCTGTGCTGGCTCTGGGCCAATGCTGATGAGAATGGGAACAGAACTTTCTAGCTTGGTTTCCTTATATGTTCAAACTTTTTTCCTTAAATGGAATCATTTGCTTGGGTGTGGAAATTCACTCCAACAATGGACCTTTAAGAATATTTAATTCCAAGCCTCTGTCACTGGCAGGGAAACCCTCCACTAGAGCAGGTTGCTCCAAGCCCCAAGGCAGGAGCATCTGAATGCTGGCTTCATGACCTGTCCACTTGGGTGAAGCTTGGGTGAAGGCCTTTGGGGATCCTGTCCATGTCTGAAGGGAGGTGAATGACCAGTGAATATCCTTGGAGGCATGGGAATGTCATGTTATGTTTGACCAAGAAGGAAGTAAGGACATCACGGGTGCAAAGTCAAACATGGAGAGACTAAGAAGCCTCTGCCAAAGTACATCTCGGTATATTAAAACAGCAAGAGCATGTAAAAGGAGTTGGTTTTTAATATTGCAGAAGTCGAAAGTTACTGCAAAGCTCTGAAGAAGCACATGGAGGAAAGTCTTTGGTGAATATTATGCCCATGATCCAGAAAATAATCATGAAGGTGGACCCTCCATGGGAACTTGGGTCTTTTGAGTGATGGAGAGTGTGAAAAATTGGGACTCAATATGGGGAGACTGGAAATACAACGAGGCCATCCTAAAAGGAAGTAAGGGACTTGGTGAGAAGATGTATGAAATTTATATGATACCTGAGAATTTAATTTCTGTATTTTCCTAATGCTCCTTGCCACAACTGGAGCATAGAAGTAGTAAATTTGATCCTTCTAACCTAGATGCCAGGTTTGGTTAGATAACTTCCACAGATATCCAGTTTCCAGCATTTCAGTTAATTCAGTTTTATCATCTTAAATCACGAAATACAGGATGTTTATGCTTGGGATTTGCTAACACTGGACATGTCCTGTCAAAGCCAGAATATCCAATTATTCAGGAACAAACTAGAGGGTGGTTATGAAATGTCACTAACCTACAGGTCTTGTTGAACTATATCATGGATGCTGTTCCCAGCAAAGGGGCTGGGGTACAAAATGTTGATCCCCACCCCAGCTCAGTATCCTTTTCTGCATGCTGGGCCCTCAAGCTGCAGAGAAAATATGATATCCATTAGCTACCAGGGGCTGATAAAAAAATTGAAGAAAAAAAGTGCAAAGAAAAGAAGCAGTCTTGAATCTATAGTGCTGAACTTCCATGCTTTGAAGGAAGTGGCTAAATAATCTGCATTTGTCTCCTGCCTTTTGCAGAAGGAGCTGGCATCAATATTAATATTAAACTTTAATTTTCTCCCTGCAAAGGAAATTACGGGCCCTGCATCCCTGACATCACTGAAAATCTGGGACATAATTTATTTGCACAGCTGGCCATCCAGATGTAATGCTGGGAAAGAGGTGGCAGGGCTCTTTCCCCCTTTCAGCAGTGCACTGTGACATGTGTCAAATGCAGTGATGTGCTGATGTCACCAACCCAGACCCTCCTTTTGTCCCTCAGTGCAACGTTAATTAAAATGGTGTTAACCACAGTGCATGCCTGGTAATGACATGAGCTAATCAAGCAGGGCTCAGCACATCTGTCCTGGTAAAAACTACTCATCCATGTGCTCCCTGCCCACTGCAGTGTAGGGAGGCTGATTTCGGGGTGGTGAACCCAAAGTGCAGCCCATCTACTCGGGTTGTCATTGTTTTGCAACTGTGAGACTCCCACTGCAGAAATCCGATGAGGGATTTGATTTTTATGGGGGGGGAAATTGTGGCTTGGTGGTGGGGTTTGTCTTAGACNTGGCTTCGTGGTGGGTTTTGTCTTAGACAATGTCCCTGTATCCCATCACCTCACTTGCTAGGGATTGAAAAGTGGGGGTATATCATCTTCTACAACTTCTGCTAGGAAATTAAGATTAATTGTACAGGTGAGGTGATGTAATACCTGCACAGGTGCAGCCGACCAGCTCAAGAATGGGTTTCACTAGATGGACAGGTTTAACACGGCAGACTCTGTCACTTATAACCTGTAAGTCCTAGCACTTCTCTAGCAGTAAAAAAAATCTCACTAGAAAAACTGTCTGAGCTTTTGAAAGGTCTCTGAGAACTTACAGATTGTTGTGATGGCTGTTTTTTTCTCTTCTCACCTGAAAAATACCTGTATACCAGCACAAAATTGAATATGACTTGACCTCACCCCTGAAAACCGGAACAGGGGCAAATTTTGCTAAGGCTCTGTGGGGAAAGAGGAGAGAATGCCTACGGGTCGTTTTCCCTAAAAAAGCTTGGAATCATGGAATCATTAAGGTTGGAAAAGATCTCCAAGGTCATCAAGACCAACCTCTGACCAAACACGATGTTTCAACCAGACGAGGCACTAAGTGCCGCATGCAGTGCTTGAAGCTCGGCAGAGGGATGCTGAGCTGTCGCTGACATTTTGGCAGCGCCTGTAGGAAGCTCGATTGTCATTGTCATCCGACAGTGAGAAACGCTTCCACGGCACAGATAAGTCATGACGCCCTGTGAGATGATCGGGCACAAAAGGCTGCTCAGGATGACCACGGCGATGTTTTCAGCGCAAACCGGCTGCTCCCGGAGCGGAGCCGGTGCGGCCGCAAGCCCCGGAGCGAGGGGCGGTGACTCACCGGGGCAGGGCGGATTGCAAACCCCCCTCCTGCTAATGGCTAATGCAAACACGTCCTCTGCCTCCCCCCGCTATGCCAAACATCTCCCATCTGCATGCGGGAATGGTAACAGGAGGAAGGTGAAACGAAAGCACTGCTCATACATATTATTCATGCGCAAGCTGTGGATCCCATATTCTTCCTGTTTTTTGTTTTTTTTTGCGAACAAAATCTCCTCTTCCTTTGAGCCTGTGAATGAAATACACCAAACCGAGGGATTCTTAAAATGTTGCCGAGCACAGATCACAACTTACTGTTGTTATTACAATAATGTCCCCCTTTCTGTCCTATTTACATTCACGGGAGGGTAAGATTAGGAAAATATTGCACTGTTTTTTTTTTTTTCTCAGTGCAATAGAGCCGATGGAAATAAAGAATAGCTTTTAATCAGTTTTACATGAGTGCCCTGCATTTCGCTTTTTTTGGTTGAAATGGTGATTAAATTTTTTTTAGTGATGTTTTGAGGGAAGAGTTTTATTGTGGGAAAAACAATTGATGCACAGATCAGAGTTACAATACATTTTTTGTATCTTTTGAATATATATAGAATGGAATGGAATGGAATGGAATAGAATAGAATAGAATAGAATAGAATAGAATAGAATAGAATAGAATAGAATAGAATAGAATAGAATAGAATAGAGATGTGAATAGAATAGAAAAGAAAATATATGTGAATAGAATAGATTTGTGATGTAGTGAGGGAGAGATGGACACAAATAAAATATGTAACAGTTCTGATCCACCCATGAGGAGAGACATTTTTACAGCATTAGTTGTGAGAAATCCCATAGTTGGCAGTCAGTTTGTGCAGGATGAAATGATGAAAGCATAGTCTTCCCTCTAGCTTACAGTTTTTAGGTTGAAACGCCATCAGATCATGAACATCATGTTGTCTGAAGCCAAAAAGGGCTATCAGGGTGCGTAGTTTGGCCACAGGCAAGGTTTTGTAATTTCTCCCAGTTCCTTCTGTGTTGAGCCAACCAAGACATGTCCTTCAGTAAAGTAACCTGTTTTCAAGCCTCAAGTCTTGTTCTAGCATCACTCATCATCCTAAGAAATGTGTGTCTGACTGTTATTTGAATCTGTCTAACTCTGCCTTTTGGCCATTGCATCTTGTCATGCTGCTTGAGTAAAAGGCACTTTTTAACTTGTATGTCTCCCAAGAAGATATATGTGTGTGTAAATAAAGTTGTCACTCAGTCTACTACTTGAAAAGATAAATAGATAGAGCTTTGAGGCTCTAATTTAAGTGTTTTCCTACCTATTGTCAGGGATTTAGGTTGGATATCAGGGAAAGGTTCTTCCCCCAGAGGGTTCAGGCACTGCCCAGGCTCCCCAGGGAATGGGCACGGCCCCGAGGCTGCCAGAGCTCCAGGAGAGCTTGGACAGCACTGCCAGGGATGCACAGGGTGGGATGGTTGGGGTGTCCGGGCAGGGCCAGGAGCTGGGCTGATCATCCTTGTGGGTCCTGTGAGAGACTGGAATGATTGATGTGTTGTTGAGTGAGCTTTTCTGGGGCCTTCCAGGTCTCTTTCAATTCAGGACATCCTGTGACTCTCCTCATGATTTACCATTTTGTCTTTGGTAAAATCTCCAGAACAACCCAAATGCAAAATTCCTGGCTGTAGTGATGTCTCAGCTCCCATACAAATATCTTATCAGAGCAAACAGGAAAGTGTGCATTGCATTGACATAAATGAAAAGTGGCTCAACAGCTTTAACACTTCACACAAATTCATCTGCTCTATGTAACACATGCACATGCATTACGGTAGGGGAGGCAGCATGTTCACAGAGCAGTGTTTTATTTGCAGCAAAATCCATCCTAACTCAGTCCCTCTCTGCCCATGCAAAGTGTCTCCAGCAGTTTTGTTTGATGTGGTGATTTTTGACAGCTGGGTTCACTATGTCCTGTCCAAGAGATGGGTTTGTTTAGGCAGTGGGTGCAAAGATCCATCTCTAGAGTGTGTCTATCAGCTCAGGTTTGGTGATGACTTAGATCTATATAGTATAGGGTGAGGGCTTTCTCATGTTGTCCTGATGTTTCTTTTCTCCTTCCACAGTTTACGAGGTGGTGACAGTGACAGGAGATGTCCGGGGAGCAGGAACCGATGCCAACGTCTTTGTCACTCTCTTTGGAGAGCATGGGATCACTCCCAAGACTCATCTCACCAGCAAGTAAGTGCCTGGAAGGAAATCTTTATCTCTGAGGCCTGTCCTTCAGGGACTGTTAAAGCATTTTGATGAAACATAATATCACCCTGATGGATGTGGAGGGAATAAATCTATATGGTATTTTAAGATCACCAGGGAAATCTGAATTTTTGCCATTGCGTATTTCATACCCAATCCGTTGCAAACCTGCATTCCCTTCTGTAGGTGGAAATCCATGTTATATAAGGCTCATCCTTGCAAGGTGTGGGGATATTTGCTTTTCTGAGAGCTTAATTTTGGAGCTCTCAATTTAGGAGCTGAGAATATTCATTGCTTGCTGGAGTGGGCATGATGGGTTATATTCCCATGCCTAGAACCCACGGAGGTCTCCATGCTAGTCAGGTACAGACAGAAGTGTCCTTGAATGATTCTGAAGAGCAACTCAGTGGATTTGAAGTAATGCTGATAGATAACCACCTACAACCAGCCATAGGAAATATGAGGCAAGCAGAAATGGAAGAATTTAAGCTGACTCCTAATTTAGACTGCTTCCATCCTATCTGCTGTATGCCTTGCTGCACGCCACTGTAGCTGCACATGACTCTGGTGGCCCTGTTCTATTTCCCTCCAGCTGATGTCAACAGCATCCTATGGATGCATCTTCTCATTCCATATCAGAATGTTGAACTTAGTGGGAGCTATATTTTATAATTTAAGATCCTGTTAAGATGCTTTTGACTTTCTA
>VXBB01021514.1:58524-68807 GCA_013399915.1 Illadopsis cleaveri
TTTTTAATTCACCTTCATTAAAAAAAATTACTTGTACAAATGTTTATTTTATGTACATTTGCAAACAAAACTGCATTATTGAGAGTTTCTTGTTGTCAACCCACCAAGAAGTGGCAAAACTCTCATGGCACTGGCTCTGTTGTCTGTGCCCATGGCCTGCAGAGGAGATGAATGCAGGGATTTAAAAATGCTACACTCGAATATGTACCAATTCTTGCAGTGACTTTTGGCAGCCCCACTAACCCATCCAGGGGACAAAGTGTTCTGAATGATTGTACATTTGCAGCACCNGTGCTGCAATTTCCAAGTCATATTTTTCCTGCTTTATTTGTCACCAGGGCTGTGCAAGCCAGTGTGCCTCATTGTTTGGTGTAACAAGTTCCTTATGGTAATCTGGCTGTGAATGTCTCATCCTAGCCCTAGCCTGGACCAGACTCTGACATGGCCCAGCTGTAATTTCTCCCTTTCACTCTTTCTTTTTTTTTTTAGCCTAAATTTCAGTGTAGCCATCCACTGTGGGATATTCCCTCACTCACCCTCTCCCCATGCAACTGGCAGTGCTAGAAGGAGGGACTGGATTTTTCTTTCCTGGTGCTGTTGATGCTGCAGATCAATCTCAGGGGGAAGAGACTTGTCAAAACTCTTCCTACCTTTTGACAGCAAGGCTTCCCAGGGGTTTGACTCCCGGACTATGTCACGTTTTCCAATGCTTCCCCCAGCTGTTTCGGGATGCACTAAGCATCTGCTCAGTGGGCACGTCTGGATGCCCTGCAGAAGGTTTGCTCCCCAGCATCCCTCCCAGCAACTAAGAGAGCCCAGCACAGCAGAGAGGACCGCCACAAACCAGCAGCCAGTGGGGCAGACGCACTGAGAGCTCCGGGCTGATTATTCTCACTTAATACTTTCATGCCATCTCCGTGGCAGTCTGCAGCACTGCATCGATCTCCCAGCCAATGCGGGGAGAAGCTGCTGTCATTACGATGCTCATTCAAGCCTGACAGACTAATTGCCTTGCACTCTGCTGGCTGTTTTCACTCCGGCAGCCAGGTTGGGGGGGGAGCTGAGCTGGGTTTAATTGCCTCTTGTCTTCACGGCAAGGTTAACCATTTTAGCCTTTTTCGTGGCACTGGTGTTGCTCCCGGCACGGGAGTGTGAAATAGCAGAATGGACAAGGAGGAGGAGGAGGAGGAGGAGGAGGAAGAGTAGGAGGAAGGCTGGGCATGGGTGTAGCAGAACACAAAATGACCTGTGAGCAAGGCACACGCAGGTCCTTCAGCAACGTGAAGAGCTGCTAGGGAAGCCAAACCTCCTTGCTGGGATTGTTAATATTCATTAACTTTCTACAGGCAAACCGCTTGTCACTGTGGCTCTGCGCTGCTCGAGTGCTGTGGTTTCTTGCTCATTTTAATGCAACTTCTGGGTTTTGCTGTGTTTAATCATCCGTGGACGTGCTTAGCGGCCCAGGGGAAATGGGGGCCCATCCGGGAGGGAAGGTGGGAGAGGCTGAATCTTCAGATCTTTGCCTTGATGTTATTCATAGTGTTTTCTTTCGTGCTAAATATATGAGCTCAGAACAGGACAGAGGTGCTTGCTAAGGATCACACTGCAGGCTAGAGGCAGAAATGGGAATTAAATTCTACATCCCCTGACCTGGGCAAGTAGACTTTATATTGCTTCTGCACTCCCACCTGTGAAACGCAAACTTCACACTCAACGCTTCACCAAAAAAGTCAAACTGCTTCCTGCTTACAATTGTTTTGCTTGGGAATGGGATACAAACTGTAGGAGGAAGCATCAAAGTTTCAGTAGTTGTTTAAAGAAAGTGATGGGAGATGGGCCTGGAAAGTTGGATGTGGTTGGATGCTTTTATCTCTGGCTGAGCTCTGTGCAGATCTGTGGCCACACAGGGAACTTGCTGAAGCCCTTTGCTCCTTCACCAGGAGCAGGTCTGCCTGGTGCCTGGAGGCTAGGATGACAGGAGAGGACATGTCTGGGAGTGGGACTTTGAGACAAAAAAAGCATATTGCATTTTCCCCAAAGCTTCTGCCTCAGCTTCTGGAAGAACTCTTGGAGTCTGAGAAAGGAAAAAAAGTCTGCCGAATGTCAGTATTTAGAGCATCCAAAACCTGTCACTGGGGAAGAGGGCACTGAAAACTAGGTCTTTCCAGCATTAGGAATGAAACTTCTTTATCCTTAAACGCTAGCACTTGCGTGTTTGCTGTCAGGGCTGTTGGTTTTTCACCTTTCCTTTTGATGCATGTGCATTGCAGGAGCAGCACGGCCTTTGAGAGGAGCAAAACAGATGTGTTCCGAGTGAAAACCAATAACGTCGGACAAATAAAGAAAATAAGGTACCTGCACAACGCTGCTACCACGGCACCTGCTCTGTGAGGTGTTAATAGGATGACAGGCTGTAGAGGTTTAAGCACTGCCATGTTTTATTCATTATTTCTTAACGTGCTCCCATCAAGGTGAAGTTAAGGGGTGGTAAAAGCTTGTTTACTGCCGAAGATTTGAACTGAAGTGTGAAATCACCTATGGTACTGCTTATAAGTATCCGTGCTCCCCACCAAGAATTGTATTTCTGTCATATGCAATCATGGGGAAAGACGTTTAGGACTACTTTTATGTCCCAATGGAGGTAAATGGGGTTTGCCATGCACTTTTGCTAACTTAGTGTAATGTAAATGATAATTATTATGTTTAACCACTGTCTGACTGACTGATATGAAATTTAAAATTAGTGAGTAGTACAAAGAAAGCTGGGAAGAGGTGGTTAAAACAATGCAAGAGGAGAATAGAGCAGGAGGAGTACTGGGTGGGAAGGAAGTCCCTTATGTTTTAGATACAGTGTGCAAGGTGAATGAATGCATATGTTGAATGAATTTGGAGGTGTAGGTATGTCGTGAACATCTTGCAGATAAAAGATTTACAGATTCACCTGTGATCTCTGCCCATATGGAAGGTTGTTATTTTTAATATACTCTGTAAAAGCCCATAAGTACCTTGAAACTCTTTGGATGGACAGCCATAAACGGGAATTATGCGTACAGTTGCTCTAGCCTTGCCTAGCATACAATATTCCACAAAATGGCGGTGCTGGTGGCCAGTTCTAACTACGACACCAAAACAGGGTTGTTCTTCCCCTAGGATTGAGCACGACAACACCGGGCTGAACGCAGGGTGGTTCCTCGACCGCGTGATCGTGACCGACATGAACAGACCTCACCTCCGCTTTTACTTCCCCTGCAACAACTGGCTGAGCAAGGAGGATGGGGATGGACTCTATGTCAGAGACCTCGTTGGCAGCCTGAACCCCATGGATGTGCCTAAAAGTAAGGGTCTGTTAAAAAAAACTAACCAACTTGGCTTTCTGGTGCCTTGTAGGAAAGGACGGGGTTGTTTTTGAGATGATCTCATCGCATAAAAAGTAATTGTGTAGTCTAAGCTAATTTAAGTTTTCTTTATAGTCAGTGGAGAGAGATATAGGAAGATGCAAGATGTCTCCAGAGGGTAATTTCTTCTTCCAGTGTTAGATCTGATGTCTTAGGGTGGAATAAATCACCGTTTGGACAAGCTGCACTCGTTCGTCGAGTACTGAGGGATCTGTGATGACAACATTAAATTAGATTGAATACCTACATGTAGATGAGAGCCATCCTACCCTGGAAGATGCAGCTAGTACCCCTGTGTGCTACCCAAGGAGGCAACGTGGTTGCAGTCCTGCCCATAAAATTGTTTCCAGTCTCTGGTGATGTCCTGCAGGAAATTTCCATAAAGGAGCCAACTCTTTTGCGCTGGTTTTGCTGTAACTCCACGCTGGTTTTGCTCTGTGTGTATGATACCCACACTGAGCTGGCTCCTGTTTATTCAGTCTGATTTTAAGCTAATGATGTTGAAACGAGGACAGCTTGCACACCAGACATGTACTCTCAAATTGGTACCAGCGTGCTGGCAACACGGTGATGTCTGGTGTGTGTAACATGAGGGAGAAGGCAGTGGGGATGTGAAAGAAAAGCCAGCAAACCAGCCTCAGGTGGGATGTCAGCACTCCATCTGCGAGTGCTAATGAGAAAACAGAGTGTTTTTTTCCTGACAGATTCACCAGGGCACTGCTCCTTTCTTGGAGCTTAATTTTGGGCGTGGAAGTGAAGGCCGCCAGCCACAGGTCTGCAGGGAAGGAGAGCTGTGTGGTTCGGTGCTAAAAAGAGGGAACTTGTGCTTTTGTCAGGATCGAATCTTATTGAGAATAGTTAGTAGACCTCTTGCAATAATGTTGCTGACACTGCCGCTTAGGAGCAATTATTTGGTAAAACCAATGTATTCCCAGATTTAAGCAGTGCTGTGGGCATTGCTGGATGTTCTAGAAGGGCAAAGTATTGTTATTTTTATTGAAGTCATGTTAACAGTGAAAGAATACACTAACTTGACCCAGACTTGTTGAGTAATTTTGCACTATTGAGATACAACCTTCTAAAAGAGTGCTGGCATGTTGAATATGTACAAACTAAAGTATACTGCATGTGAGCTAGCATGCACAAATGATATCCCTTGGCAAGAAATGCATATTGGAGCATTTTAAAACATCCCCAGGGTGGCTGCCACAAGGGAATGAGATAACATCTGGAGATGTTATTTGCCAACAACCCACCCAATTACTACTGGGGCTGTGTGTGCTGAAGTATCTTGCTGCTTTTTTAATCCAAATTGATTTGTGAAATGGAGAATCTGAGGACACTCAAGGGGCAGGAGGGCTCTGGAGAAGGTAGTGTATGAGTCAAAGCAATGTACAATTAAGGAGAGGTTCCCTTGTGGAGGAAGTCAACCATTCAATCTTAATAGATCTTTAAATGACACAACACCTTATCTGAATTTATTATTGCCCCTGCCTGGGAGAGATGATTCAAGGGAACGTGTGTGATTTCCTACATCCTGTTCAACACCTGTCTCACAGCAGGAAAGGACTCGTGGGCTAAACCCTCAGCTGGTACAGGAGAGTGCAGCTCCAATGAAATTGCTGAAGCTGCTTTGCATTTCCCAGGCTGAACAGCCAGTCCTGAGCGCTCACTCTTCCGAAGAAGTGGCTCTGGGATATGGATGAACTGCTCTCCACGTGCTTGGCCTGGCATAAATATGAGTGGGCTCGTCTCCTGAGCGTGAAGGAAGAGATTTAGGCAGGCATTAGTCAGAAATGCATCAGCTCCCAGCGCCTTTATCAGAGATAAAGCCCGGCTCCTGAGAGGCACAGGCTGGGCTGTGCAGCCGCCCGCAGGAAGGCAGGAGCTGGGCTGAGGCCAGAGGCATGGGTGAAGGGTTGGACTCCTTCCAGGTGGCAGGTCTGAATCTGTAAGAGGAGAGGGTTAGCTCAGCTATCTCAGGTTGCAGTTCCCCTTGAACCATAATTAATGAAAGATAAACATCCCCAGACTGCTGTGGTGAACTGTCAGCTGCAAATGTAAATGTATCTGAATTAATTCGCCTCCCTCTGGATCCATAAAGGTCTGAAATGAGATTGTGATATGATTTTTGTTCTACATACAAGTCGCTTGCTCTGAATTTGATTGGGTTCTAGGGTATTTTGTTTTTTCTTTTCAACGCATTAAATAGTGATGTTTACTCTTTGAGTATTAATATTTTCTAGGCCCCTAGAGAATGAAAAATGATGTAAGTTTATGTAAGGAAAGATTAATAATTCCCTCCTAAGTCTGTGTTCCCATTAGCAGTTGAGTGCCATATTCTTCTCCTTTCTGGTTATGTCTCTTTAATCTCATCTTCAATACATTTATTTCTTCAGTTTTTCTTTATAAACCACTCAGACACTGTTGTTGCCAAACTTAGCTTCATGCTTTCCTTTCATGCTCCATTTGCTGTCACAGTCAGGAATGTTTTTGGAGGTAATCAAACAAGTTTCCTCCAGGTTCCCTCTCCTGCAGCACCCTCAGCTTTTGATCTTCTCCTGGAGAACTTTCCCGTCTTTGTTATGAGGATTTACCTTCCTCTTTTGAACTGCAGGTCACTGCAGGGACCTTCTATGTGCTTTGTGTGAGAAGGATGTGGGCTTGAAAAAAATAAACTCCTTTTCTTTGTCATATTTTTGCTTCATTGAAAAGGCATCTGAAGCCTATTTGAAGGGGGGGGTTGTTGGTGCTTGTACCAAAACTGACTAAACTATGGTTGGACTCAGCCTTTTTCTTGGTGAGGAGCACAGGTCAGACAGAGAATTCCTGTAAACTGTGAGTTTTGGAGGTTAATTTTAAGGGGGAAAAAACAAAAGAGGAATAATTAAAAAACCCAGAAAATAATATGTGTGGCAAAAACCAGTCAGCATATAGTGGAAAAAAAAAAGCACACACAATCAAACCCCAAAAGCAGAATACTTTTCATGATACAAATAGAACTACCATGGATGTCTTACTTATCAATTGCAGACACCTGAGTGGCTGCATTTACTTATCCAAATAAAATACCTCCTGCCATTTTCCTGTGGAATGCTATGTTTTTATCAAGGAGAAACATCCTTAAGTGTTTCTGCTTGAATGACCCTCTATTCCCTGCATTCACATCCATGGCATCGTTTGCCCACAGGCCTTTGACAGGGATAGTGTCACAGATTCTTATTTACCCAGCAGCTTCTATTGGCAGCCTGGATTAATTTACACTACAGGTATTAATTACAAGGGAGGGCTATTGTTCAGCTTTATGCTGCCTCACTTGAGTTTATGAAGCCTTAGGATTGCATGTCCATGGCTGAGCCTTTGTGCAAGGGACAGGCTCAGAACTGGAGCCAGGTGCTGGTTTTCCTTTGAGTGTTGCCGGTTTTGGATCACTCTGAGGGTGTCTGATGTCCTGCCAAAGTGGTGGGGGTGCATTCATAACAGCTTGCAGCTGCACTGGGAGATCTACTGACCCAGTGGGGGTGTAAAAGGACACGAAATTCAGGAGTCAGTTCACAGAATCACAGAAACCTTTAGGTTGGAAAAGCCCTCCAGGATCACAGAGTACAACAGTTTCCCCAGTACTGCCCAGCCCACACTGACCCGTGTCCCCAAGTGCCACATCCATGAGGGTTTTGAACTCCTTCAGGGATGAGGGATCCAACACTGGCCTGGACAGCTTGTTCCAGTAAAGTTCCCAGCCCATTGTTTGATACTTGCAGAGTGGTCAGGACTCATCTGCGCCACTCAGTGGATGGATCCTCATGTCCCCCACCCCATGGTGACTCTCATTTGCCTGGACCTCGCTGGCTGTTGCCTCCTGGTCTTCATCTCTGCAGGTGGGACACCAAGGCTGTGTCTTTCTCCATCCTTGTGAGTAATAAATACAGCTTCTTATCATCTGGCTGGATAGCAGGGAGCTCTGAGAGCTGGTCTTCATGTGGGTTGCAGGGTTCCTCAAGACATAATACCCAAACATGTCTGCAGGGCTAATTTTGCCCAGTTTCATAAAAAGATGCTGAGGTTTGGTTGGGTTAGATGGCATGTTGTTTATCCAACAATAAACATATTTTCTCTGGGAGTGACCACAGGCAGTTAAGGCTACTCAGCTGCATGAGGGTAGTCTGGGCTCTCTGCCTCTGTGTAACCTGCAGTTATGCTCAGAACAAGGGAAACACATATTGGCTGTTCTTGATTTCCCTTGAAACCTCTCACTAATCAAACAATTCTCTGTACATGCTTTACTCTGAGAAAGCAGAATCGTTCTTTTGCAATGGGGATGTTCACTCTGTGTTCACTCTTGGTCCTTAAAATCCTGGTTAAGATCACAGTGAGCTGAAAATTAATTCAGTCTCCTGTGCAATTTCATCTTATGCTAACCTGTCAAATTTTGGTCAAGTCTTTGCAACCTGCCTGTTACAAATGAGGTTGACAGCCAAGGACTGGTTTTCACCTGGCTTTTTGGCCATCAGCCCCCTGAAATTATTTAGGATTGGACATGAAGGGTTATAAATGTGCCTTGACAGCAACTCATGTCAAACTCTTTCAAGGCTGCATTTTCCCAGTAGGACAGAATTGCATGTGTGGCACCAAACCACAGAACTACTCCAACCTCTACTATTTCTGGATAAAGTTTAACCTTATTTGGTCTATTAATAATGAAAGTGAGGAGTGCATTGGTGTGGCACACCTTGACCTTGAGGATGGAAGAGTCCCAACACAGTTGCATTGTGTTTAATTTTTCCATATTTAAATACGTTGAAAATTGGCCACCTATTGCTATTCTTTATTATTATTGCAATTATATTAAAAAAAGGGATCACAAGAGGTGGTCAAATATAGCTGTTCTTTGTCTAGGGGTGGGTATTTTACACGACCCTTGAAATTTCCAGACATGGTATTGCTGCTTTGGTGAAACAACAAGCAGTTTTGAAAGGGAAAGTTGTTGGTTATGTCAATTCCGGCCTGATTTGGGTCTGATACTTGGTGCACCTGAGAGTTTGCAAGGATATGTCCCAAGGGTAGGCTGTGAAGTCACAATGAGCAGCTGGGATTTGGATTCTAGTAAAACCAGACTAGTGGTGAAATTTCCCTGACTGCTCGTGCAGGCAGAGGGAGATCTTGCCTTTAAAAACATTAGAAAAACGTTTATTATCAAAGCATTAACCTGCTCTAGGTATTCTCTGAGGTTTTCAGATCCACTGTCACCTAAAACTCATGTATTTGAGCTATGAATATGAGCTTACTCCTTTCCCCTCTGAAGGATTCTTGGGTTAAGGCTTCACAGTTCATTGTCCAGAGTTTTAATGTTGGCTGTTGGCTGATTTGAAGGCTCATAAGCACTGACCTGGCTCTGACTTGAGGAAACATCTGGAGCAGCAGGTGTTGGTGCACATGATTCACTTTGAGTCAGAAGCTAAGTCCTTCCTTCCATCCTGGGATATGCATGTCCTTAAGGTCTGGGCTGGATAGGAACTAAAGCTGTGGCAAATATTTCCCAATAACCTATTGATGTTAGAAGCTCAGGTAAGGAGCAGAATTTGGGATGTGAGGCACCAGCTGATGGTGCCCTGTTGGATTTGCAACCTCATTTTAAAAAAGGTTGGGCTTGAGGACAAGCACTGGTCCCTCATGGATGAGTCCTCATCCCTGGAGGGATTTAAAAGCCATGTGGATGTGGCACTTGGGGACAGAGGTCAGTGGTGGCCTTGGCAGTGCTGGGGATATGGTTGGACTCGATGGCCTTGGAAGGCTTTTCAAACCTAAGTGACCCTTGGATTCCCCTGGGTTTTGTTTCAAAATGAGGTCACACAATCTCACGCTTTTGGAAACTTCCATGATGGGAAAAATGAAAAAGGATTATTTCTAAGGACACAGAAGTTGAGGAAGAGGGAATGAAATATTAATATGTGTTACCTTCTCATCAAAATTCATCTTTATTTACTCTGAAAACTGGAAGTGGATAATCAGCACAGGGAAATGCAGATAAATATATTTATGAAATACATATGAGTTGTTTGCTTCTGAGTAATGGCAAGTACCCTCTGTGTTCAGGATGAGGCCTTGCTGCATGGTGAAGCTTTCAATAAACAGGGTTTGTAGAAGGAATAATATCTTTTACCACCCCATTTGTAACACTGGGGGAAAAAAAATGTCATGCTGTCAGGCATAATGAATATCCAGTATTTTTATTTTCTTTTTGATAAAAAATACTTCTACCTTTGTTCTAACAAGGACTTTCCCTGCAAACTTTGCTCAGCTTATTGTCACTGTGTCCAAACTGAGGCAGCTATAGACATTTTACTTGTCACACTTCTTTCTTTTTTCCCTATTGTTTTTTTTTTTCCTAAAGATGGGTAAAAGGGATAAGAAATGGAAATGCAGAAATCAAAAGAAACACTGTTGACTTGCAAAACACAAAAAGTGCACAGAGCCCTGAAATGGAACAGAAAAATAGATTTGTAATTCACATGGAGAGAAAAGATTTTGGAGAGGCAAGAGTGTGTGGCTGATACACAGATCTCTGTGTACCCAATACAAAACAGAGAGTACAGCATGTTTTTGAAGACATGTGATAATTTTGACTAATTATGTCTATATATGGAAATTAATTCAGCTTTCAGTTTTGAAATGAAGTAACTTTAAAAAAAAAAAACTGATCTATTCAAAGCTGGACTGAAGTACAGAGTTAACAATATGATTTTTGACAATACCATAAAATTATTTCACTCTTATTTCTGTGCAAATGTGTTTAACCCAAGAGGATATTCTCAACAATATCTTCAATTTTAATAATAGCAGATCTGGTGAAAGCAGCAAATGGATATTTCTCTTCTGAAATATTTGCCT
>VXBB01021514.1:93417-105632 GCA_013399915.1 Illadopsis cleaveri
CTGCAGTCATCCCTACTAGTTTGTTCACAGATGATGAACAAGAATGTTTGCATCTTCCACAGCTATTTCCCTGTGGTATCTTGTTTTCCTGCAGAAAAATGATGTTGAGGAAGGACAGGAGGTAACTTAGAGTATGTCTAGGATTCCCTGTTGGTTATATTTTCTAAATAAACCTGGTTAAGACTCATGAAATTAATTGATGTTCTTATATTTGAAATAATTTAAAATTATGTAAATGATAGATCTAAATGATTCTATGATTCAATGATTCTTTGACTTTAGTAAAATCAGTCTGTCCATATGTTCTCTCAGTGTTTCAGGTCTTCCTATTTTATCTTTATCTTTCCCTCCTTTCTCTAGCGGTGACACGGAAGCGCGCAAGTAAATACATCGGCAGAAGTACACAGCTGGAAGCTCGAACACCTAAAAAAAAAGTAAAATTAAATGGTGATTTATGGTGTTTCTGGGGTCGTTTCCCCAACTTTTGTGTCTCCCCAGTGATCAAATACCGGGTGACGGTGTGCACGGGCACGGTGAGCGGGAGTGGCACAGATGCCAACGTCTTCATCCGCCTCATCGGCGACCAGGGCGACACGGGCGAGCGCGTCCTCTACAACTGCATCAACACTGTCAACAAATTTGAAAAAGGCAACGTAAGTTGGCCCAGCAGCACCCCAACAAAAGGTTTTTAAGAGATGCTTTTGTTTTTTGGTTTTTTTTTCTTTTAATGTGTGTTTGTAAACTCAGCTGATTTCCTCGCCGACTCAGGCTAGGGGAGCGAGGAGAAATAAATCTTGTCGGCAGAACGTCGTAAACAGGTTGCAGCTGGAGAGAGGCTTGGGTTGGGGACAGTGTGCCCTCTCTTGATGTGTGCTCATGAAAGAGTCTCTTGGTTTGCTCTCCCCAGCTAAGTTCTGACTGCTGAAATTGCATCTTCAGATTGCAGAAGGCTTCCAGGAAATCTTCCAAGAATAAAAGAGAGCCTTTTCCTTTCCATCTAATATAGCAAAAATTTGGCTCCCTGGGGCAAAGGAAGAAAAAGCATCTTACTTAATGTGAAAGTCAGAACTCAAAGCCTAACATATTTCCTTTATAATTTCTCTAGTCTCCCTCAACCATGCTGCACTCAATTTTATGTCTTATTTTCAAACTGATTTTCAATATATTTTTCTCCGTCCATGTCTGGAATGCAGGGGGGTGGAAATGGACCGAAATGAAGACAGAGCTTATTCCCTGGAAAGCTGGAGATAATGAAGCTGAACAGTAGTTAAAGTCTTTGCAGCATTGGCACTATCAGCAAGCAAATAGTTTGCTGATCTGATCTATAGGGTCAAGCTACTTAATATGTGTCCAATTTTGGATCTCTAGGGTCCAACTTAGACTGGTAAATTGTAATCAATATCTCCAGAAGGAGATTTTGAGAATCTGATCACAGAACTCTGCAGATTTCCCATCTCTCGTGTCATTATTTGATTGAAGGTTCAGAGTGGAAAGAAAATGAAGATAAAAGGAGGTCACGTTTTCAAAATAGACCATTGAATTTAGGCTTCTGAAATATGCATTAGCACTTTGAATTTGCCTTTGAGTGTCCAGAATTTCCAATTCTTCACTGAAATCACTGAGCTCTTCTAGACTTTAAAAGAACTTTCTTCAAGTATTTCTTGTGCTTTCAAGATCTGTCTGTGGAAATGTGGCAATTATATAGTGTGAGAGTCCATTCCCCTTCTAAATTATATATAGGTTTGCATAAATGGACTTTGCAAACATGGGGGTTTTTTTGCCTATGCATTGACATTATAGATATTTTAGTTTTAAAAGGTAGATCTAAACTCTAAAGGGTGGCATTTTGTCATTAGATGAAGCCTGTCTTTGTTAAAATGAGTCATGTCTTGGTGCTGAAGACTGTTTCAGTGCAGTCCCAAAGAAAGATCCTTGGTTTGCAGAGAATACAAATATTTTAAACACAGATAATGGCTATTTTATGGGATGTTCCATCCTTGTCCAAGTCCAGGTTGGATGAGACTTGGGTCCACTTGATCTAGTGGAAGGTGTCCCTGCCCATGTTAGGTCCCTTTAAGGTCCCTTCCAACCCAAACCATTCCAGGGTTCTGTGATGATTCTGACATTTATACACAAAAATAAGTTGTAGGCTAACTTGCATGAAGGAAGATAAAAAGCAAAAAAATAATTTTGGCAATTAAATAATGTGATTAATAGTATGCAGAGGACATAAACCAATCTGGAGCCTATTACCAGAAAACTGCTCTCCTGGCATGAGGAGCTGAAAGCTGGTGAATGAATGGGAAGTGGTTTAAGAATTGATCCTGACAAACTTAGAGCTCATATATTCAAGAAGCTGAATGAGTATATCTACACTGATTAACTCAGATACCTTGTTAAAAAGAAATGTTGCCAAGTCAGTATGGTCTCTAATCTACAGCCACTTAAACCAATACTACCTTGATTACCAATTTAACGTAAAAAGTTTGCCTGCAGATGCAAACTAACAGCCTGTGTAGAAAGTAAGATTTAGAGATACCTCTAAATTAGGTGTGTGCTCTGTTGTGGTTCCAGTTAGTTACTTACTCATTAATTTATATCAGCCATTAATAAGTAAGGTAAGCATCAGGCCTAATGAATTAAATTACATTGACTTGGACTGAGTCAGTGAGGTTTTGATGCCTTAAATCCCCAATTCAGCAGTTTTGAGTGTGTAAGTAGCATTGACATATGTAAGCCCATCATTAACACTTTAAGCAGTGGCTAAATGCTTAGCTGTCTTCATCCTGAAGGTCAGTTTGGAGCCCTGAATGATGACATAATTATATCATTTTAATAATTTTCAGTGTTTGCATAAATACTGCCTTGCCACCGTGCTTCCTGGGGGCTAGCTGGATGCATGCCACCACCACGAGTGCCTTTGGGAGATGAAAAACAACCAAAAGATAGTGGTTGTCTTTCTCTTACCTAAGCAATGCATCTCAGCCAGATGGCAACCACAGCAGTCACGTCTCCTTGTTGGGCTGTACACTGAAGATCTGCTGTGTGTTTACACACAGTATTTACCATACTTGTGCCATGTGTGTGCATCTGTACATGGGCCACAGATACTTCTGCCTGGCCTGGTTTCTAGAGGAGTAACTCTCTCTCTTGATGACTTTCTCTTCCCTCATCATCAGGGACAGTTGGTGCCAGTCAGGTCTTGTGTAACAGAGCTCTGCTCTTGAGGGGCCATCCCTTGGGCTAATCTGTAGGTTGGTTATTTGAGCCTATTTCTAGGGGAAAAAAAAATGAAACAAAGACATCAAATCTGTGTGTCTTGTGGGGTATTGAGGGTATTTATCTACTGGGTTTGGTGCACACTGCTCCCCAAACACAGCTCAAGGAGCAGCTGGAAATACCCCTGTGCAGCCTTGCCCATACTGGCGTGTCTGGAAATTAAATGGGGTTTAATTATGCTGGGTAGTCAATGCTGACAAAGTCTGACTTTTACACAGTGTGATGACTTTGAATTGTACCTCCAAACACCTCTGTAGATGTGGTCTGAAGTGACCTGCTTCTGGCTTCTCAGAAAGCTTATATCTGAGCAGGGGTTTGAACTTGGATTTCCTGCCTCTCTGTATGAATTTCTTAATAATCAAATTATTTCTCTTTTTTACAGTTGTGGAGGGCGTGCAATGACATGGCAGATTTAAAATGCTGGTGGATCATATATTTACAAATCTAACCTTACACATCTAGCAGAAATATTCAGGCTTTTTGTTCTTTGGTGAAGTCGTACTTTCTCCTTCATCCTGTGAAGAATTTTCCTGCAGCATGCTGATGATGATGGTTTGATTGCAATAATAAATTTGAGTTGTTTGTTTGCTTTTAAGGAGTAATATTGCCTTACCTTTTTTATTCTCCTCCTCAAAGGCTGATGAATTCTTCATTGAAGCAGTAACGCTGAAGCAGGTGAGGAGGGTGAGGATAGGGCATGATGGCAAAGGAGGAAGCAGTGGCTGGTACCTTGCCAAAGTGATAGTGAGGGAAGAAGGACAGCCAGAAAGTGAGGCTGTGGAATTCCCCTGCTACAGGTACTGGAAAACAATGCTTGCAAATTCAGTCTCTGTCTCTGCATTTGCCAGACTTTGAAGAGCCTTGTTGTTGGTCCATGACTGGAATTTTCTGAGCACAGCTTAATCCTTTTTATTTATTCATTTGTGCATTTATTTTTCGCTAAGCCTGAAAGCAAAGAGTGTGTTTTGGGAGGTTTAAGATACAGCAAACTCCCCTTACCAAATGACCAGCAATCTGGATTGTGAACTTCTCAACAATTAACTCAGTAATGCAGAGAATTTCCAAAAAGACAAAATGCAACCTTCCAGTACCACACCCAGTGTCACTGCGATTGCCTGCTGCAGAAACACACTCTGCACCCTGCTGCTGTCACTGCATGTAACGAGGCTCTGGTTCCTCACATGCACATCCCATCTTTCTGGGAGCAATGGGATGCTATTTTTGTGTTGGGAGCATGCAAAATTATTTTGCTGCCATCTCGAGAGCTCCTTGCATGAGGGGAAATGCATATCATGCAGACAGAGGCAGTGGTAGGGCAGAGGGCTGCAGCTTACCCCTGTGGGTGGGTTATTAGTGTAGTCTTCTCCTCCCTAGACAATCAAGTGCCCAAAAAAAAAAGTGCTGTACTGAAGCTGCCTTTGGGGAACAAGATGCATGATCTGTCCTGGCAGTAACTGGCGTCTGCCTCAACATTGCAGCACAAACTAGAGAGAACTGGGTGAAAACATTAAAGATTAACTCCAGTGTGGTCCCACTTACCCTCTCAGGATGTCCACCCTGTTGGATGGATGTCCAGTGAGCTCCATTTAACAACACCAAATACATGTTCTAAAAATTCATCTCCCAGGGACAAGTGGAATTGAAAAACTCAAACACAATTATTTTAAAATTGAAGACAAAGGTAAAGCCTCTAAGCTGGTTACTTGTCTCTTGAAAGAACTCCAATATAATGAGGGGAGCCAAATACAAAACAGGAGCCAGTCCCAGCCTCTTGGCATTGCCAAAGCCCCGTCACATCAGAGAGCAAATTTCACTGGGGAGACAGCACAGAACAGCAGACACAATGTCATAATGGTTGTGAAAAGTGAGCCGGTCTCTCCCTTCTCAAAGAACAAACAGCCACATAGTCACTTCTGCCTTTTGATCCATATTTAACAACCATATGTTTTACTGAGTCAAGCAAGCAAGCTAGACAGGTTTTTCCTTGGTTATGAAGTGTCCATGTGAAGGGCTGTACTCCTCAGAGATATTCCTGTGTCTAACTGTGCACAGCAGCTGGCTCGTTTTAGAGATTTCCCTTTTGAATTGTCTCCTTAATGTGACTGCTAAACTGGGTGTCTTCCCTCAGCTCAGAGTGATCCCCTTCCTCTTCAGTTTGTACCTGTGGATCAGGAACACCAGTGGGCATTCCCCTCAGGCCAGGGGCAGAAAAAGGACAGAGAGAAGAACCCAAGGCCTTACCCCCAAAATATTCATGGTGTACCTTCAGGCTTTGGGTCACCAGCGACGGAATTCCACTCTTCTTATCTTTCTAAATGTCTCTTTTCCCCGAACCACACCAGCGTTGCTCTTGCGGCTTTATTTGCTGTCCTTGTGCCAGCATTATCTCTTTCCTCTCAGATTGGGAAGGTGACATGACTGATCGCCACCGAGCACAGGGACAGCTGATCCCTCTCATCCCTTTGGTGCCCGTGCCTCCCGGGAGGCTGAGGCACCATCGCAGTGTACGGGTGTCGTCATGGAGTCTGGAGAGATCTGAGGGAGAAGGTGCTCACCCACTGCATCCTCCGAGGGGAGGGACAGACATTTCCCTGGCCTGCAGTGTTTGGAGGTTCCTCTCCACTCCTGCAGGCCAAGGACAGCTTAAGTCCTCACTGCTTTGGCAGGAGCTCAGGGAGTCAGAAAAAGATTTGTCCAAGAAGAGGCAATGCGAGTGAGGTTGGTTAGAGGCTCCATCTGAGGGGTACATTGTGGGTTTGTTATCTTCTTTTCTGTTGTTGGAGCTGGGGTTAAATGCTTGAGAGATGCAGTTTTGTGTTCGGACTCAGATGTTTATCAATTCTTATTTATGTTACAGTCTCACAAACTGTGAGTTCTAGCTAACAAGGTGAAAAATGGCTGTGTCTCTACCTCTTTCCAAGGTCTTTTAAGCACAAACTGTCCAATTATGAAATGACACCTAGTTTATTTTTACTTTTAACCCAATAATCAAACACCTGTGGCCCGCAATGTGGACTTTTCTACCCAGTTACAAATTATCACACAGACCCATGAAGAAGAAGGTGAAAAAGAAGGACTAACCTACATCCTAAAACCTCTATCTTGCCTTATATATATTACTATGTATTAAAGCCTTAAACTCTAAGTTTTCCACCCGGTGACATCACACACTTCTATTCAAACTACACACCCATAATCCCAGTGCTATCAGTCAATTTTAGAAGCCTCTTCCACAGTCTCAATAGTCAAATGTAGTGTTTTCTTCAGGGTCAGTGCCTGTTAGCACAGAAAGGCCAAAATTCTCAGCTTCTAGGATTCCGACAGTACACCAGGGAAGATTCTCTTTCTGCTTGGCCAGTAGACATGTTGCTCTCACTGCCTTTATCTCCAAGAGTTGATTAACTTCCACTGTTCTACACAGCACAATTGAATGGTCTGGAGAAAAAACCTTTTGCTGCTGGGTTCGTACTGAAAGCTACTTCATTGACCTTGTGACACTCAGCTGCTGCTGTGAGACAGCCAGGGGACAAAATGCCTTCCAGCAGAAACACATCTCACCTGTGCAGAAAGCTCCTCAGACTCCTTACCTCTGTGCAAACCAGGCTGCAACACACGTGGGGAGCAGATACTCTGTCAAAAAGCTGCTTAACCAGCTTCCTCTCTAACTGATATCTTTAACATACCCTTATTGATCTTCATTACATAGAACTTGCTGAAGTCTCTCTGCTCTTGTTATTTACATATTTATATACACGACTCTGTTTTGCCTTTTAATTTGAAATCTTTTCCACGACTCCATAGGATCATCTATCACTTAGTAATCACAAGAGCTCTGTAAGAAGAACTGTCTTTGTTGTACAAGGGAGCCAGCAGAGATAAAGAGAAGCTAAGTGGATTAATTGTGAGTTTGTGTCAGATTCAGGAAGAGCAATGAGAAATAACAACTCCCAGGCCTGTGCTTTCAACTCTTTAAACAGTTGGCTTAGAGTCAGTGATTTTTAAAGTGGTCATTTGATCCGTGCTTGCAAGAAGTAAATGCAAGTTACTTCCCCAAGCATTATTTGCAGAATTATTAGTGCATCACTTGGATGCAGCACTATTCCTCCCTTATGACCACATGGCATTATAATATCCATGCTTTTAGGAACTGAATGCTGAATCATTCAGTGGCATCACTGAACAGTTTATACCTTGTAATGCCTGATGTGGTTTAGGGCTGGTGACGATGAATACGGCTGCAAAGCTCGAAATTAAGGGAGTTCAACTTTTGCCCCAGAAATGGAGCCAAACTTTTTTGAAGATCAGAACTGAGTTCTTCTGGTGTCATTTCCTCCTCAAAGCTCTCTGGAAATCCAGGAACGGTCTAGCTGACACGCTCTAAAACAGCCTATTTTTTATAATATTTATATCCCAGACAGAAATTAATTTTCAATCAGACAAAGTCGTGAGTTCGTGATAGGATAGAATTTTACATCTATAAATCATTACAACTCCACTGAAATCTTCAGTGATATGTCATTAAATTCTTTTTCTAAGCATATGGCCCCCATCATCCTAATTTTTCTTCAGCATAAGCATAAGGGAACATTGTTAATTCTCTGCAGAACAACAGACCATGAATGGGATGATGCACTAGGAGACTCCTGCGAAAGAACATTTATTCAATCAAATGCCAAAAAACGTTCATCATACAAAGGAGCCAGAGAAACCTCCTTTTCTTGCCTAAAAATACACTGAGACGTCTATCTCTTTTTACACATTTTTGTATATAGGTTATATTTAAAGGCACACACAAATACATATGTGCCTCTGAATCTAATGGATGTGCCAATCATTCTAATTGCACTCAGGCTGGGTTTCAAATGTTATACATGATATCATATTGTATTTTTTTTCCAGTGGTCGCCTGACTCTCTGATCCTCTAGAAATTCTGAAGTGTCTTTCATGTCTTATTTCTGTCCTCTTTGAGTTATATTGGTCATAAAGCATCTCTTTGAAACCAAGGATGTGACACAGGACACGGCTGCACCCTTGCAAAATCCACAGTGGCATGTGAATTACATTCACTGAAATCATGTAGAGGCTCTGATAAAATAAAAGATTTTGACATGCCTTTTGTACTAGGGATCTGATGGCACTGCACTGAAATATTCTATTTTCTGCAGCCAGACGTGTCAATCCATTTGTATTTGGGGTAAGACTATAAACCCCTGGTTTCAATCTGCTGCTCAGCAATATGCTGTTGGAATTACACTGAAGTGAAATTAGGATATTGATGCATATGTAATGAAAGGAAGGGATGCAGTGGCATTGCTCATCCAAATATTTCCTCTGTCACAAATCTTCTTGAGAAAATAGTGCTTCTGCCACTCCTGGCTGTTCTCTTGGCTGAAACAGCAGAAGGAGCTTTAAAGCCACCTCTGCTGATAAATCTCCCTCTTCCTCCTGCAGCCCAAGATACACTCCTTCCCTTACCATCACTATCTACCAGCACTGGTAGAGGGAATTTCTTTATCTCAGGGTGTGCCCTGATTTTCTGATTCCTCTTCTCCTCTGTCCTCACCGCTGAAGCTGTTAGCATTTTCTGTGCTGCACACAGAGATCTGGTTCTTGCGGGATGTATTTTTATCCTGCCACCTCAGCGCAGCAGAGATTCACTCAGATTTATCCCAGAGACCCCTAAAATGTCAGCAGTGGCGAAGGTGACAGAAAACAGCAGCATGTCCACTGGCAACAGAAACAGCAGCTTGCAGGGCACAAAAAACAGAAGAAGGAGAGTAGGGGTGTGTCTACCTTCTGAGCTTCTGCCTTCCTGAAGGCCATGCTGAGTTCAGTGGTCCTGGGGGGGTGGAATTTAGGCTTGGATTTTGTGGGTCTTCCCAGTTAACATCCATGTATGCAGAAGCATCTTGACTTTTGGGATGACGTGATCCCCTAGCCATTGGATACCTGTCCAAGGATGTGAATCCTGAGCCAGCATCAAGAACTACATAAAATAAAGGTATTGAGGACCAGTTTTAACAGGTAAAATAACCCTATCCCAGCCTAGCCCCAATAATCAATAATGGTTTCCTTTCTTAAGACAATGTGATGTCTTAGTATGCTCTTATTGCAATCTACCCTTGCTCAACACTTGTCATCAGTTTTGTGGTCTTCCCCACAGATTTTTCTGCTCCTCTATCCCACTACACCCCTTGGCCTCCTCTGAGGCACAACCCCCCATCAGATGCCCTCACGTGGTGCTTGTGTGACCATCAAATGTTCATGTGTTTTTCATCTTCATGCTGACCACCTGAGCTTTTAGCCCTGTCCAAGCCTACCTGCACAAGGCTTTACTGAGAGAAAGGGAAGAATTTGGGTGGAGTGCATACCTGACAACCTCCCAGTGTTGTATTGCACTAGGGCATCCCAGAGCATAGAGGGAGGCTGGGGCTGGAGATGTGTGTCTGTGTGGTGGGACTCCTGTGCACCCTTTTTGCATGAGAACACTGCTGCTCGTGCTTCCAGGACTGGCTGGCTGTAGCTCATGTTTGGATTTCTTTCCTGGTGCTGTTTTGGGGGGTTTTTTTGCATGGTTTCTTTGTGCTTATTGTTTTCCACTGGGTGGGAGGAGAGGGGAGAAGATTGAAAATGAAATATTCCTTCAGATACATGAAGTGGAGACGTACTATCCTGGGTCTTCCAGAATATCTGGTTCAACTGGTGATGACTTTGAGCTGTGCTGGCTTTTTACCAGTGAGGTGCCTTGGGTTTGATCCAGCTCTCAGCAGCTCTCTTTGTTCATGTCCCCAAATCCTGGTTCTAAGGATTGTTTTCTGGTTTCCATTCATGCTGACTCACTGTCAAAGTCAGAGATGGGAACTTTGATGGAAAGTGAGCTCCCCTCCTTTTTGGCACACAGGTCAGCCAAGGACAACGTGTGTGTCACAGTGACACTGTGGGAAGCTCACAGGACACATGGGCTGTGTGTGTTTGTGCAGAAGCAGGTCTGCTGTGGTCCAGCATGGCCACCTTTAGAAAGAAACTGTTTCTGGGGATTTTTTTTTTTTTTACTCCTTCTAGTTCTGGAGCCATTTAAATACTCTGCATGACCTGCCAGAGAGTTCTCATTTGTCCTTTTCTCGCCCCTGCTGGTTTGAAACAGTATTTTTAGCTGCAAAGGCACTGGTGCAGATAGATGTGCACCTGGGAACAATGGGCATTCTGAGAACTGCTCCTGCTCTCACAGCACCACCGTGGGAAACCTGACCCTAAACAGATGCTTACAGGAATATACTGAGTGCTGCAGCAGTCCGGGTTTGAAGAGGAAAGTGAGGAGCCCCTGCCAGGGCCCTGGCTGTTGTCATGCAATGGTTGCTGTAGGGCACATGATGGGGTTGAGGATGTAAATCCTTCACTCTGAGGCTGAAGGAGCAGCTGTGAAGGTTTCCAGGTGAGCAGTTAGCTCCCCTCTGTTTTGGGAGGGGGCTTTTAGAAGGGGACTGAAGAGGGAACTTTTGGAAAGGGCATGTAGTGGTAAGATAAGGTGGAAATGATCTTAAGCTGAAAGAGGGCAGAGAGATTAGATATTAAGGAGAAATTCTTTACTATCAGGGTGGGGAGGCCCTGGCACAGGGTGCCCAGAGCAGCTGTGGCTGCCCCACCCTGGAAGTTTTCAAAGTCAGGTTGGATGGGGCTTGTGACAACCTGGGATGGTGGAAGGTGTCCCTGCCTGTGGCAGGGGGCGGCACTGGGTGGTCTTTAGGGTCCTTTTCAACCCAAACCATTCTATGATTCTCCTTTCAGATTTTTTTCCCTTAAGATCATGCTACAGTTTGTTTTGTACCCAGCCCCTCTTCTTAATTAGTCTAGTTGGATCTTTAGCGTTGAGAAACATTGCGAATCCTTCCTTTTTTGCTGACACCAGCTGCCTGCATATACCCAGCCCTGAAAATGGGAATAACATAATTCACCCCTTCCCTTTAGTAGTAGGGGCTGCAAGTCTTTCTGCTCAACATAGGTCAGTGCTTTCAAGACACTAAGACTGCCTGTTCACAGGAGTAACTTGTGGTTGTGGAGTTTGTGCTTTTCAGACAGATGGACATCACAGCAGATGCTTATCTATTGTGAGCAGAGCTCTCATGGTCCCTCTTCTTGGAAAAATGGAGATTAAAAATGTGGCTGCCGTATGGTCTGGTCAAGTCCCTGCTAAGATAACAGAGATACAGAGCCCTCAAAAAATATCTTTTTGACTTGTAGTGCTTGGATATGGGCTATGTGTGAAGCCAGAGTAGATTTTGAAAGGTCTAACAGGTGCTAATTATTCAAAGATAACTTACTTCTGTTTGTAAACCAGATGGCTTGACAAAAATGAGGATGATGGTCAGATTGTCCGAGAATTAGTGCCTGCTGGGGAGTCACCATTGCTGAAAAGTGAGTCTAGCTTGGAAAAAAGAAGGTCTGGGCTCGAGTTGCACATGGATGTGTTTATTTGCTTAATTCCTCTTCATAATTCTTGTCAGTTCCCAGTAAATCTACTGGGCCTTTTTTACAATTCTTATGCAAGAAGCTGCAGTAGCTGAGAGAAATGCCTCCAACTCTTAAATTCTAGTTTATGAATGGGATTAATTTGCATAAAAGAACATAAATGCAACATTATATATGTGGAAAGAAATGTCAATTTTTGAAGTTGTGATTAGTTTGAGAACTCCTGTCTCATATATCTTTCTCTGAAGGATCTTGAATTGCCACTGTTTTAGTAGACTAAATTCCATCAAATAACTGCATTCTCTGAAGAAAATAACCAAAAATATTCTATTGTCCTTTTCTGGAGAACTAGGGCTCCAATGCTACAATTTTCTTTAGAAAATGGTGCTTGCATAGTGCAGGTTGTTTTGTTTAAAAGAAAAAAGAAAAAAAAAAAAAAAGAAGGTCAAAGTTATTGTATTAAATTGTA
>VXBB01021514.1:105660-130790 GCA_013399915.1 Illadopsis cleaveri
AAAAAAAAAAAAAAAAAAAAAAAAAAAGAAGGTCAAAGTTATTGTATTAAATTGTAAGCATAAAAATGGTGAAATAATCCCATTTGCCTAAGTGTATTTTTATGGCTTGAGTAATCATCTAACAGTGAGAGGGAGGCACACAGAATATTTTATGCTTACTAGTGTACCTATTGGATCTCTTATTTTTTTGGTGAATAACTCCAAGGCATGACAGCTTCTCCAGCGTGGCCCCAAGATGCTGGATGCATGAATGGAGGGCAAAGTAGTTTCTGTGTCCATATCTGCAGCCTACCTCAAGTATAAATTGCTTGAAGCCAATTACCTGTCTGGGCTCTGGAAATGCCACTCACATGTCTGTGTTTTGTACATCGATCTTGCTCCAGATGTCAGTTATCACATCAGTGTGAAGACGGGAGATATCCCCGGTGCCAGCTCAGATTCCAAAGTTTTCATCAAACTCTACGGTGAAAAAGCAGACTCCAGCAAAGAGCCTCTCTTAGTCTCTGATAACGATCTAGGCAATTATTTTGAACGTGGTCGAGTGGATGAGTTTACTCTAGATATGATGGATATTGGAAAGGTAAGAATTAATTGCAGGTGGCTCTGTATTTTGTGTAAGTGTCTGAATTCAGGATCAAAATAACACCCCTTATTGAAGGTGATGAAAGAACCTTTGACATTTGCATTGGATATTAAGGTACATTAAGATACATTGGATATTAAAAGACACATTTTTCATAGATTTTATGCCAGCAATCTCTTGTGCACGCTGGCACATGGGGAGCATTTTAAATCTATAGTTAAACACATATATAAATTGTTTACATGAACAGGGTGGAAGAACACCTTTCCAGGGTAAGGAAACTGTTCCACATAAAGCAAATTCTGTTGTGTTGGGGTTTTTCCCTGCCCTCTGGGGTTTTGTTTGCTTTTTTTTTCCAAAGATCAACCGGATCCTGATTGGGCACGACAACGTTGGTCTGCGGTCCGGCTGGTTCCTGGCCAGTGTCCAGATCACAGTCCCAGTCCAGGGAAGGCAGTACATGTTCCCCTGCAACCGATGGCTTGACAAGGATGAGGCTGATGGCAGGGTGGAGGTGGAGGTCTACCCAAGTGAGATTTTGCCTACTGAGAAGTGTAAGAGAACACGTGCTGCTTTATGGCTAAATATGTATTGATCCCGTTCTTCAGGGCAAGGTCACTGCTGTCCTAAACACTAAAACCAAAAAAAGTCACCATTCCTATGAGCTTGTATTGGTGAGGAAAGTAAAATACTCTCCTCATGTTTTCTGAAAGAGTTGGAAAAACATTACAGAGATTTTCATCTCCATTTCCTGAAACCATATGAAAAATTTACATCCTAGACAGCACAACACAGCAGAAGACAATGTACTTCTTGACTGCAATATCAGTGGGTTCTTCTTTTTTCTACATTTATCTGCCCCAGTCCTTTTTTCTCTTTATGCACCAGCACAGGTCCCCTCCTGTCTTTACTACCCTGTTTCCTGGAAAGGAGAAGCTGTTTGATAAATAAGTGCCAAACCCCTACTGGCCACTTGACTTTTATCAGTAGACCCATTTTCTTTTAAGGCTACAGTTAAAATTTGCTGTTGGATCCTGAGAAAGAATGCTGTGTTTTTCCGCTGCTCTCTGTAACTCCCTCCCTTGTACTGTACTAAGGAGATCATTCAACCACTCTATAGTTAGTACTGAAACAAAATTCCCTATTAAGGCTCTGTTTTGCACCCTTCTGACACTGGCTAATACTTGTAAAAGGAAAACTATTAAGTTAGTCCTCAGTGAAGGGTTCTGTTATCTCACATTTAGTTTGGATAAGAGCAAATGGTCGGCTGCGTGGACATTTGTTAAGACAAGGTAATTTAATTTCCAGCCTGAGCCCCCGGGAATGTTGTTATCTGAGTTTCTCTGCTGATTTAATTGCTTTATTTTTGGACTAGTGATAAACTATGAGGTGTCTGTAGTTACTGGAGACGTGCGAGCCGCAGGCACCAATGCCAAAGTCTTCATGCAGATTTATGGTGAGGCTGGCAAAACAGAATTGATCATCTTGGAGAACAGATCCAACAACTTTGAAAGGGGAGCCACAGATATCTTCAAGGTATGATGGAGACAGTCACTGCCACTTCTAAGACTGGAAATGATCTGTCAAAGTTGAGACATCAATAGAGTAACTGGCCCAACCATACAAACAAACAAACAAACAAACAAACACACAAACAAACAAACAAAGCCTTTTTAAGAAAATTGAAGGTCTGGCAGTATCTACTGTCCTCTATCCATAGTTTTGGAAAGCTTTTTATTTCTTTATGGGGTATTGTGGAGGAGCTTACACTTTCTAAGAGGCTACTAGCAAAGGTGTCATTGAAATGTATGATCTAATAGCACTTTTTTTTTTATATTTACTTGCAAAAGGATCTCAAAAGATCCTTTTAAACTTTGGGCATGACCACATGTTATTGCCAATTCTCACTGTGTAGCTGGGGGAAAAACAAAACACATTTGTATGAGGACATAAGGAATCCCAGGTTTGGCTGTGGTCACACACACCATTAACTACAGGTCCAGATGTCAGCCCAGCAGAGATTTGCAGCTGTAATTCCTGGGAATGTGTGAATGCCCCATGGATTTTACAGTGCCTGTAACACTGTTCCAGTGGGCCCTGCACAGCCCTGGCACTTAATATGCACAGCTCACTCCTCCAGGCATTAGGATGGTCAGAATTCAGGTTTATGCTGCAGAGCCCACACATCTTTCTGAGCAGCCCAGCAGCAAAGGGAGTGTTTGAAGGGTTGAGAAACCTCCAACATAACTCAAGGGAGTGACCCAGGACTGGGATAATCCAGCAAGATGTCTTGGGCTAATGAGGCTGAGCAGCAAGTGTGGATCACAATGTGGCCAGGCATCCTCTCCCTTTGAGACCAATGTTCTTTTCTGCCTTGTTAGCTTGGGGTTTCTGCCCAGAGAAGGCATGGTTTGGGGGACAGGAATGGTCTTAGCACTTACCCTGATGTGGGATCAGAGGAAAGACAGGATTCTTTGCCAGGACACATCAGAGGCACATCCTTCTTTACTGAAGGAGAGACCAACACCTGGACAGTGAAGCAGAGAGTCCAGTTGGAAGCAGGATTTAAGGCACATCTGTCATATGTGCTCACAGCACAAGACTTGACACAGCAGTGCCTATGTCTTCCTATGAATTTGCAGTCCCACAGAGGCTGGATCCAGCTCAGCACAGTTAAGCTTGGTGCTAATTGCTGAAGCTCCCCTGAATCATCAAGGCTGGGATATCCTTCCTGCTCTGAGTGGCCAAATGGAGGTGCTTTCACCCACAGCTTCACCCATTTTATGCTGTGTATTTTTGAGATCAGTTCACCTCCTCCTGCCTCATTTTCTTGCTTTACATAATGGAGCTACTGATGTTTATTTATTTTTAATGAGTTTTTGGGGATTTGAAATGACTAGTACCTTATAAATGTTTGCTTTTAAAAAACCCTCTCTATAATTTTAAGATTAGGTTTCTCTGATTTTAAAGGAAATAATCTCTCTAAAATTTATGAGTAAGAGAAATTAGCCAATATCAGATTTGTAATAAAGCCATATGTACAGTGTTCTGTTTACATAGCTTTGCTTATATCCTCTCTCTGATATTTATTGCCAGATTTGAAAATTATGCCCATTTCTGTGATTTTTTTATAAGCACACAAGGCAGAAGCTCTGAAGCATTGACAAATAGATCGTCTATCTCTTTCACTGTATGAATGTTTACAAAAAGACACGGGCAAAAATAAGGTTCTGTGAGCTACATGATAATAGGAAATGCCATCAGTCATGGATAAGGCATGCAGGATGATTACAGTAAATCCAAGGGTAAAGCCACGTAAGGAAAGATACATTCTTTATGTCAGGACAGCGGGATCAATTTTAGTTTTCTGATAAGCATCTTGTGTGCAATTGATTTTGTTTTAATCTACAAAACGCCTCTAGACTGAAACCTTACATGCCAAGTGCCAGATTTCAGCCTGAAGCAAATGTTTGCAAGTTTTATAACAGAAATGCTGGATAACAGCATAAGCAATCATCAGCAACAAGTCATGGGTTGTTGAAGGATTGTGTGGAGTAAAATCTTCTATCCAACTTCATTAGGGAGTAATCCGGACAGATAATCTAAACCAAGAAGGTTTTGTGTTTGCTGTGCTGACTGGAGGGATGTAAGTCTTCTTACTGATCAGCCTTCTGCCATTGAAGCACTGTAGCCACTAATGACTGTATCCTCTCTGCTCACCAGCAAAGTGAGAAAATATTTCTCTAATTTTCCAGATGAGAGGGAAGGAGAAGGGCACTCCAAACCCACACTCTGTGTCAGAGATCGGGTTATATGAGTTAACTGCCTTTTCACTACACCATTATTGCTTCTTGCTGGGTTCATATCCTGTGCTGAGTATGAAAGGAATCTTATTATTAATTTTCAAAATGCCTCATGCGCTGAGAATCTGTAAAAACCTGGTGTGGTATTATCATATATTCATCTTTAGTGACAACACAGAGACAATGCAGGTAAGGAGAGCAATGAGGAAATAGGGAGCCCAATAAATATGGTTTTAGCTCCTCTCCTCACCATGACTACTCTGAATGTATTCAGCTTAATC
The DNA here is from genome assembly GCA_013399915.1 of Illadopsis cleaveri. NCBI lineage: Eukaryota > Metazoa > Chordata > Aves > Passeriformes > Timaliidae > Illadopsis > Illadopsis cleaveri. The sequence continues at coordinate 110,328 of VXBB01021514.1, forward strand.
CATTCAGATGAGATTTGGTCATGGAAAGTATGAAATAATAAAGCAAGAAGGAAAAAAATAAATGTAAACTTGCATTAAGAAACTGTTCTTATCCTTGCTTAGATATTTTATGTGACATAGCCCATGCTTCTCAGTTTTAAGAAAGCACTTCATGACATTAAGATTGTCTTCTGTCCCCCCTGGGTGCTGACCTTCCCTTGGTGGCAGAGGGAGGCTGCAGATGTTGGCAAGATTTATAAGATTCGGATAGGCCACGACGGGACGGGCATTGGGGATGGCTGGTTCCTGGAAAGTGTCACGCTGAAGCGCCTGGCCGCCAAAACAAAGGAGTCTGACAAAAAGAAGAAGAAGAAGAAGTCTGATGAGGAGGAAGAGGAGGAGACCAAGGAGGAAGGCGGAATGGAGGTCTATACGTTTGTGGCCCATCGCTGGCTGGCTAAGGACGAAGGGGATAAGGAGCTGGTGGTGGAGCTGGTGCCTGATGGAGAATCTGACCTGGAGGGTAAATACCAGAGGGGATGTGTGTGTGTGTGTACCCTCTGCATGAAGGGTGATAACCACACTGTGCTGCTTGGCAGGACCATTTATCCCCCACAACCACCCCATTCTGTGTCTCAGGTGGATCAAGCTAGGGAGGAAGAGGATGGTGGGTAAACTAAGGCAGAATACTGAGGAAACAGCCTGATATTGGAATATCCTAAAGGATTTCTATAGGATTCATCAAAGGTGGTCTGATGTCGTAGACAGGTAGAAGAATTGCAAAAGAAAAGCCCCATAAAATCAGGCCTGCTCTGTTAAATTAATAGCCAGCCTGTCATTTCTTCCAAGTGCAGCTAAGTAATTTGCAAGTTCCCATATGAAAACGATTTTGGTATGAAAGGTTCATTAACACAACAACCTGTTCTTAGGTTGAAAAATAAGTATATGTGTATAAACAATAAGATCTATTCCATGAGAACCCATTAAAAAGACATTAAAACAACCTAAATATTAGCACATACACAAAAATCACCTTCTGACCAATAAATGAAGTAGTAAGAAAACTATCAATAGGTATCGCACACAAAGTCTGTAAAAACTGTATAAAATATGTTATGTAAATAAAGAAAATTAGCTTTTCCCAGGTAAAGAAAATAGTGTCTCAGCTAGCTTATTACAACAGCCTGAGGCACTTGGATCAAGAATCTCAGAGGCTACCACTGTGGCCGAGAGTTTAGCAAGTTCTTATGTCCAAGGAGATGGGCTGGAGCAAGACAGAGCTGCCCACATTTTAAGATAGATTCCAAGGGTTACACACCCCTGCAGTGAGCCACAGATTTGATGAAATACGGCCATTTCTGGGGCCCTTCTGACCTGCCTTTGCAATTTTACTTGCAGAAAATACTTATGAAGTCCACGTCCTCACCGGGACTGTGTGGGGGGCTGGGACAGATGCTAATGTCTTCTTGAGCATCTACGGCGTGGAAAGAGGAGACACGGGTGAGCGCCAGCTGAAAAGGTCAAATAACCTCAACAAGTTTGAGAAAGGACAGGTAATGCATGAACTCCACTCACTCAAGCGAGAAGGAGGCTGGCAGGGCTCTCTCAGTTGACATGCTGGCCGCTCAATACAGCTTCTTCTCACTTCTCTCAAACTTTGTTTTATTTCTGGAATGTGTTATATAAAGCAAAATGCCTCAAAACATTTTCCAGGGGAGATTCATTTGAATTATAAGCTGAACACCAATTCCTTGTTGGAGCCACTTTCTGCCTCTGCTTCCTGTGGGGATTCTGATAATAGTGCTTCCTTTCAGGGATACTTAAAACTTACAATCTTTAAATTAATATTGGAGAGTATTTTTGGGGCAGTTCAAGTATGTAGATATATATATGCAAATACTCTTCTAAATATTCTACCCAACCAGCTAGGGAATAAAAGCAATATTACACAGTGTGCTGTAATTACGTTATAATCCAATCCAATTGAAGATCATCTCTTGTATGTTGAGTATTTGTAATAAAAAGTTTATGAACAATTAACAAGCTACTGTTATAGCCAGGAGTTTTTCAAGGAATAATTCCGAAGAACAAAACATTATAGAAACAAAAAGCAGCTGTGGAAAACTTGCAACCACAAAAAAAAAAAAAAAGAGCCCTAAGGTTGTTAAATAAGCTGTTAGCTGTGATTTATGAGCTTGGCACTGCTGAAACTGCAACCTGCACATGGTTCTTCATTCAGTGGGAAGAGCTCCAAGCTGCAAATGTAATGCTCCTTACCCTTGGGAGTACAAACCCAAAGTCTACTAACAGATTAATCACATTAAGATGTTTAAACTGTTATGATAACAAGGACCATCCTGTCACACTAACACAGTTAATAAATGATCCTCTTGGTTGTGGTAAATGACAAAAGGAAGAAATTCTGAAATATCTGAAATAAAGCATATGGGCTGTATTTTGGGGTTGTCTTGTGCAAAGCTAGAAGTTGGACTCAGTAGTCCTTGTGGACCCCTTCCAACCCTGGATATTCCAAGGTTCTACACAGAAGTGTGCAGGAGAATTTCCATGGAGTCAACACGTTTTTTTGTTCCAGATTTAGTCTGTGGGAAAATACTAAGCCTGAAAGGAATGGTATTTAGCAGAGGGGAGTAAAACTCTCAGGAAGCTGAAACTGGGATGAGGTAAAGAGAGGAGTGAAGGGGTGAGCAGCTCCAAGGCTATTACTGCCTTGTAGGAGCCAAACATGAGTGTTAATGGGAGACCTCAGAGCTCTGCAGTTATTTTTGTACACCCACACAAGGAGTACAAAGAGAACTTACAAATGGCTATTTCTTAATGGTGAAAAAAGATTACCCCTGGCCATTTACTGCCTTCCTTTCCTTCTTTCTTGGAAACACAGCCATCTGCCTCTTGCCCCCTGTGCAGGTGGACGTGTTCACCATCAAAGCCATCGACCTGGGCGAGCTGAAGAAGCTGCGGATCCGCCACGATAACTCTGGTGCCAGCCCCAGCTGGTTCCTGGAGAGGGTGGAGATTGTAGACCTCAAGGAGAGCACCACGTGAGGAGCCTGTTACCCACTTTTTGTGTGGTCAGGGAAGGGGCCACCTTCTCAGGGGCCTGCAGAGCTGTGGGGAGGCAGAGGAGATGCAGAAGGGCATTGTTGCAGCTCCTCAGCAGCTCGCAGGGAACGGGCATCCTTTGGGAGCCTTGTGGTCACTGGGCCATGAAACAGAGCATGGGGCCATTCTGGAGTACCTGTGAGGGATTTTTGCTGCCCCAGCACCTCTGTAATTTGGGAACCAGCAGTGTTTGGAAGGGACCCTCAGCTTTTTTCTGTTTCTCCTGGGATGGGCTCATCTCTCTCTCCTGCAGCAGAGGTTGCACTCAAGCATTTCCCTTCTAGGCCCCACTTTTGGAAGTCTGAGCTCACGTTTTGTTTGGCTTTTGTACTTAATAGAAAGATCTGGGCCAAAATAAAATTCTGATCTAAGCAAATTCTCATGAATTCCACAGACAGCTGGATGAGCAAAGAATAGTCTGTTCAAAACCTGAAATATAGGCTTGCCTTTGAGCTGGAACTTGCTGGAAATCGTGTGCTTAAAAATTGCACAGTGCTCTCATGGGTGGGACCACTCTTAAGGACAAGATGGGTCCAGTCTTCATAAACATGAAATGTCTGGAACACTGGAGGTTCCTTCAAGGTACTGAACTCTTTCTGAGAGTGAAATTAAAGTGAATCAACCATGTGGGGCTGGCAGCCCAGAAACAGCACTCAGTAGTATGTGCTGCCTAACCTGTTTATGGATTTAGCTCCCACAACACCAGATCTCAAGGATGAAAACAGATGTACCGCTCAGCCTTGAGTAATCTTGTTGTTTTATTATTTTTTTTTTTCCTTCAAGTAGCCTCTGATCTGTGTTTGCTTATGTTGTTAAAGCCTGTGAAGTCCTGTGTAAGCACTGGGTGCTGCTGTCATTTTGCAGGTATTACTTTCCTTGCCAGAGGTGGTTGGCAGTGGAGGAAGATGACGGTCAGATTGCCAGGGAGCTGGTCCCAGTGGATGAAGCATTTGTAAAGAAAGATTCAGAAAATGATGGCCAGTCTCCTGCAACGTTGGGCCTGGAACAGAAAGGTGGAATTTATATGTTGGCCTTGTGTTTCTTCCAGTGTGGGGTTGGAAAGGAACCAGTTTGTTAGTGCTGTTGAGGGCATTAGCAGCTAGCAGTAGCAGTTACTGGGATGTGAGTAATTTTGCCCCAAAATGAAATTTTCATGTGTGAATGAAGTGTCAAGCGTGTGTCAGACTCTGAGGAGTGGACCTTCCTCATTTTTTCTTTATTTAATCATCTTGCAGGATTGGACCCAGTGTAACAAAGCTAGGAAGATGGGTAATAGGTCCAGTCATCATTTTTGAACTGAAATGCATATTGGTTGCTAATACCTAAGGAATAAATCTCATTCATTTCACATCATGGACTGTAATGGTTAAATGTTCCAACATGAAACTGAGCAGAGAGGAAACACACTCAGAGAAAGAGAAGGGGCCTAAAATCATCTCACTTTCCATCTTGCTGCTTGTGTGTGTTGTACTCCAAAATGACTTTGCCTCACTTGTAAATAAATTTACATGGTAACCACAGAGCAGTGACACACTCCTGGGCCTAATCCTGCAAGGTGCTGAGTGCCTAACATTTTCACTGGTTTCATAACCAGTGAAAGGTTTTAAACTCTCCCCTATTTCCCCATCAGATGCTTTTGAACACATGAATAATTTCTGCAAGCTGCATAGTCAAAAAAACTGCACGAAGTGTTTATCCCTTTGGTTCACAAGGACATGCTGGTTGACCAACATCTTGGAAAGATATGTCCAGCTAGGGAGGAAATATTCCATTTTGGAAATCTTGAGGTTAATAGCAGAAGAGTGAAGACCATATTAGACTTTTCCATTAGATTTTTTTTATGAGTTTACTGCACTTCCCAGATGATGGTGCAGTAGAAACATCCCTACTGATGCTTTTCTGAGAGGTGTGTTTGTGAATATGAACTGTATGTCAGTGTAAACACTTTCTGGTATGTGTTATATGTACATGTATTATTTGATGGCAATGAAATAAGGGGAGGAGAGGTGTGTATGTGGATTTTTAAAATGAAATATTACAGTCAGAGGCAGCTTTGAGTAGGGTTACAGGTTCCCAGGAAGCAAATGGGAAAGCTTGAGCACATTTCTTATCTGTAGATATGCAGGCAATGTGCTGAGTGACAGGAGCAGCAGAAGATTCTGGAACCAGATAACCCAGCTCGCCTCAAGGGCTACCAGACCACAGGACAGGAATTAGGGATTACAGCATGGCTGTGATCAGTCAAAACAAAACTCAAACCAAGCACACATTTATGCAAGGAAAAGTAGAGTTAACTCCTGGTCAGGCTTCACACTCTCAAATTAAGGTATTTTATCTGGCAGCTAAATCAACGACATACACAGTGAAAGTGAAAACGGGGGACAAGAAGAATGCTGGGACAGATGCCAACGTTTTCATCATACTCTATGGAAGTAAAGACGACACAGGTATGGCTTCAAATGATGGAAAAGGACAGCAACTCCCTCTTTGATACCTGAAAAGACAGATCATGGTTTCTTTTCATTCCCTCAATATCCATTTCTCAGTCCTTTCAGTGCAACTTCATGTTCCTGCAGTCGGTGCACACGTGGTGGTAGCTCGGAGCACAGCACCAGCTGCTGTAAATCACTGCCAAACTTTGCGATGCTGATTTGCACCAGCTGCTGATCTAAAGGTTTTAATTTCAATTATAGAAACAGCACAGTTGACTGGGACTACATTATCGAGTAGTGAATGCACTGGATGATTTGCTTTCCTCAGCAATGAATCAGCAGGCTCCTGAAACCCAACCCTCCTCTGCCTCTTTGAGCGGCCCAGAAGTATTTAATCAGCTGATGAGCAAATCCTCTTGGAAGCAGCTGAGCTGTGTGTGCAGTGGCTGGGATGCCTGTGAGAATGACAGGGAACTGATGGGTAGCACCAGCTCCTTAACTGCGAGCACAGCACGACAGCATCGTCCCTGTAGCACTGCCAGAGGATCATTCGAGGGAGGAATTCTGTGTATTTTGGGTGTTGATACAGACTCAGGATCAGAGTGGGGGGATAAAGCTCAGATCTTGAGATGAAAAGCCAGTTTTTGCATTTTTAGCCACTTCCCTTGCTCCACTGTTGACATTCCCAGAGGATTTGTTTCACATGCTGAACAATGTCCTTTTGCATCGACACAACAGGGATAGTCAGCCTAAAGGCCTCAAAGATTAACAAGAACAAATTTGAGCGTGGGAAGGTAGATGAGTTTACACTGGAGTCTGTGGACATTGGAGACCTGAAAAAAATCAAGATAGGCCATGACAATAAAGGTAAGATAATCTGCTTTGTAATGCAGTGTTTCTAGTGCACTGGGCGCATTGCTGGATACAATAACCTGCCTCCAAGACTCCAAATGTAATTTACCTTTTGGTGACAGATCCTTGCTGTCACTTTGGCTGTTGCTGGTACTGTCTTTGCTGCTGATTCCATTCCCAAGTGACATTAGGAGCCCAGTGGTGCCAACTTGGAGGTAGCTTTGCATCCTCTCCCTCTGCAAGTTCTTATAGTTCTACAGCCGCATGTTTAGAGAGATTTCACAGATATCCCCAAGCCCTGTATTTGCTTTTATTGCATGGGACCCATAGACTTGTCTCACTGCTTTATTAAGTTTTTGGTGGTATTTTGATCATCAAGTCTTGGCTGCTTTTTAGACAGAATTCTGTGTATCTGCTACAAACAAGGGAGGCAGTGGAGCTATGCATGGATCTCTTCCCCTGTGGATCATTAAGGGGCAGGTTTGTTGATAACTGCTCTGTATTATTACAGAGGCCAATTGCTAAGAGTGATGCAGTAATTAGCATTTCCATGTGCACATCTTTAGCCTGACACTTATAGAAATGTGAAGCCTCAGTCCTGGGCAGTTGCATCCAATGATCTTTACGCCACATATTCTACATCCCCGTTGGCAAAAGACAGAAAGATTTATTTCTCGGAGGTCAGGCACGCAGTGATTCATTTGCTGTTGTCTTCAAAGGCTTTGTGGGTTATTCATTGTCATCTCTCCACCACAGGTAATTCCACTGGCTGGTTTTTGGAATGGGTGGAGATTGATGCCCCCTCCCTGGGACAGTGCCTCAAGTTCCCTTGTGGCCGCTGGCTGGATAAATCGGAGGATGACGGAGCTGTTGAGAGAATTATCTTCCCTGCAGAACTGCAGACAGTGGAGTACATCCCATGTGAGCAGAGTGCCATTTCCCCAGGACACACCCCTCATTACAGAAGATAAAAATCTCACAATCTCCTGCAGTTTTATAGGTTTCGGCTCTCCCTGGAACTGGCTTTGGAAAATTTATAAGTGGATCACATGCCAGCTATTCAAATTACTACAAGAAGGTTCCTGTGGGTGCTCTAGATTAACATTTACTGCATTTGCCAAATCAGAGAATCATTAGAAGTCATGTGGATGTGGATGATTGTCTTTTTCTTCCTATTTCCCCATCCCCTCCAAGTCCTCTGCTCATTCCAAGCTGTCTTCCTTGTCTCCAGTTTCCCTTTGATCTTGCTCCATTCTAATATTGCCATTTCTGTTGCCAAAGCAGACACTCTGGCCTTGCTTCCAAGTCTCAGTTCTTCCAGTGCCTTTGGCATTGCACACCCGCCTCCTGCTGAAAGACCCTCTTCTAGAGTTTCTTTGGCTTTTCTAGAAGTGTTGTATCAGTCTGCCTTTTTTAGTGTTCTCCAATTTTTCTTTGCTCTTCACTCTCCTCCAAATTAATCTTTTGGGTAAACATTTCGCCAGTGCAGCTCCTTCTGAGTGCAAGCTCACATCTGCTATGGCAATTCAAACTCTTTAGTTCTGGAAACTTCTTTTCCTGTTTGCTTCTGCAAACTGAGGATCAGAGAACATGGTCTTCTTGAAATAAATGACATATTTTGCTTATTTTGTAGCCCTCTCCCTTCTGATGCTCCCCTCTCAAGCATCTTTGACAGTGTGCAGAGTACAGCCTTGGGACTGTATTTGACTTGTCCCCCTCTGATCTGCTTCATTTCAAGTGGTTAATAAATCTTGCTCACCTTTAGGGTACTGTCAGAACTGCCTTTTCCTTACATTGGGTTGGATGCTACAGTGATGAGGGATGAGGTCTGACACCTAGGAGATGATTTCCTGACAGGTTCTTCCTTGGTCATTCATAAGAAGAGCTACAGGATTTCACATGGAGGCTGTCTCCCCTCTCATTTTATCCCCAGTGTATGCACTGAAGGTATCAAAAGCCTTACTGCCTGCAATTCTTTATTTAGATATCAAAATTTAGAGCTGCCCAAACTCCCTTTATCTGCCCCCGGTTCCTTCTTCACAAGTAGTTGTGGGAATAACCACATGCAAGGCCATCAGCTGTTTTGCCTCCTTCTTTATGATGAAGACAGTGGTTCATGTTGAAGATCCCTCCCATGTCCAGAACCCCACACCCTGCAGTCTGTCAGCTGAAATAATTCTTCTCTGAGGATCTGCCACTGTCATGTCTTTGTGCTTCACCCATTCTTCGACCAAGGTATTTTTATTTCTCACACCTAACCTTCTTTATCTGAACTCTCTGGAGCAGAAAAAAGGATTCTCTTTGCTCCCCTCCACACTTTTGCCAGTGGAAGAAAAAGTAGATTCACAGAATTGAAAGGGACCTTAAAGCTTATCCAGTGCCACCCCCTGCCATGGGCAGGGGCCCCTTCCACTGTCCCAGGCTGCTCCAAGCCCCATCCAACCTGGCCTTGGACACTCCCAGGGATCCAGGGGCAGCCACAGCTGCTCTGGGCACCCTGTGCCAGGGCCTGCCCACCCTCCCAGCCAGCAATTCCTGCCCAAGATCCCATCTGGCCCTGCCCTCTGGCACTGGGAAGCCATTGCCTGTGTCCTGTCCCTGCAGGCCTTGTCCCCAGTCCCTGGGCAGCTCTCCTGGAGCCCCTTGAGGCCCTGGCAGGGGCTGGGAGCTCTCCCTGGAGCCTTCTCTTGTGCAGCTGAACAGCCCCAGGTGTCCCAGGCTGGCTCCAGAGCTCAAGCCCTTGGAGACTCTCCATGGTCTCCTCTGGACTCCCTCCAGCAGCTCCATGTCCTCTTTTGGGGATCCCAGAGCTGGGTGCAGTATTCCATGCCATTGTGTCTAAAAAATAAATTGATTATTAGATGCTCCTTTTATAGGAGTGAATATAACCGAGACTCAGTACATGCTTCTCTTCTGTTTTCCCTATGTTATCCCAACTGATGTATATTTTGATGCAGATGTTGGCTATATAATTTATCAATACCTCTGAATATTTTAATGATGTAGGAGCTCCTGGCATGCCGTGCCTCTGAGCACATAGCTCGTGCTATCCTGATTTTTGTCAGCAGTCCACATCCAGCCTTTGGAAGCAGTCAGGCCTCTCTGGCAAACAGTTTGCACCAGGCCCACTGTCAGCTCAGGCTTTCTCACCACTGCAACCATCCCCACTGTGCTGTTTACTACACTCTGGTTTCCTAACAATTAACCTGTGCATTTCAGTTTGCCAGAGGTAACTAAACCGGCTTGATTTGTTTTATGATGACTCACGCCAGAATTGTTTCACGATGAAAACATGTCATCCACAGCCCAATTAAAATCATCCCTGTGGGGATACAGCTTTAAAAATGCCATGCAAATGAAATGGGCATCTGACAGCTGAAAGTTGTGCTGCTGGTGACTTTGTTAGGGCGCTGCTTTGCTGATTCAGTTCTAAGCTGATGTTAATATTCAAGCAACAAGACAAAGTGCTACGGCCTTCAGCAGAGAGGATAATTTTTAATTCATAAAGCATAGTGTGTGATTTTTGGTATCCAGGATTCTTTTCCGCCCCCTCTTATTACATTCTGGAGAAACTACTCCAGTTTACTTGCAGCACAGCAGAGTGAATTTCACTGGCTTGGGCAGGAAGAATATTGAGTACCTCCAGGCTGACTCTCTGTAGAAAGAGAACTTCTTCATCTGTGGCCTCCTGAGAGCTGTATTTAGAGAGCCTGAGCCTTTAATGAATGATTAGTCTCTCGTATGCATAATCAGAGTTACTCCAACAGTAGCAGAGATGGTGCTGGGGGCCTTTTCCCTACCCTAACAGAGATGCTGAGTCTGAAACACAGTGCAAGCTGCTGCAATGTAAAGATCAAAAAACTACTGAAGTCGTGGCAGAGTAGGAGGGTGAGAATGACAAGCAGCTGAGAAGATTGTAGTGAGGGATGGGAAAGGATGGAAGGGTTTTAGGCATGTATGGGAGAGGGATGGCCAGGAGCAGATCGTGGCAGTGGCAGAATCCTGGTGCTGAAGGCTGTGCTTATGGGCAGTGGGACGGAGGGATGGTGTCTTCCTGAGCCAGGAGAAGTCCCTGCAGCTGTTCAGTGATGCCCAAGCCCTACCTTGTGTTTTGATTTCAGAAGGGAGTTTGGGACAGGATAGAGTTTGCTCGATGGCACACCATGACAGTGGAGTGTCTGAATTGCCATCGTGGTTATTTGGCCACTCAGAGGCTGGATCTGGGGAGTGATTCAGCTAATCCCAAGGAAAATGCCTTCATTCCTTGATTAAGTGTTTCTTCAGACTGCACTGACTTTATTGATTACATCTGGATATGTACACACTTGTCTGATGAGCATCTGAACCTTTGTTTCTTGCTCTGTGAGCTAAACACCATCTCACCTTGAAAACAGGATATATTCAGCAAATCCACAGCAAAGCCAGGAACAGAGCCCCTGTTCCCAAATTCCTGGGTCAGCCTTATTCCTGAGCAAGTCTGAGTCATACTCCAGCAGGAGTCAGGACTGAGAAGCTGTGAAGACAGAACAGAACAAAAGGAGGCATCAGATTTTGGGGTCATGGGACATTCTGGAGAAACCACAGGAAAAGAATAGGGGAGTATTTATGGTCTTGAACATTACTGTTCTGCATTCACCAGGGGTCTGGGTTGTAACTTAATCTGTTTGCCTCAGTGTTTCAGAGGAGGCGGTTCCAAGTGAAAAATGGAACAGAGGAGTTATTAACTTCTTTGTGATGGATTTTTGTCATGTGTTTAGTAATGGAAATATTAGGACCTTTTTATCAATAAGACTATCTTGAATATTTTTCACTGCCTCCAGTTGTCTTAACTTCATCTATCTTCCTAAATGCTCAAAAATTAGTGAATTCATGTTTTGCCTTTGAGCTGTTGACTCTTGAGCTGTTGAAGTAAATCTTCTTTCAGTAACCTTGGATGCCAGGTATACTGAATGTCATGTGATTAACCTAAAAACTCATTACATGACATATCAAGGTCAATTTGCCTTATAAAGGAATTCTTTTGGATTCTCACAGGACTGACCAACTTGATAATTTAACTGATCACAAATGTGTGATTGCTGCCTTCTCCTCTTTCAGTGTTGAGATTTATAACTCAATTTTTGTTTCATTAATTTCTTTTCTTAGGAGCATCACTATGCTGGCCCCTAACTTCTTTTGGCTTCTTTCTGTTTTCTGTTGTTTCCTAAACCAGTTGTGCCTTACGAGATCACAGTGTACACCAGTGACATTTTTGGAGCTGGCACAGATGCAGATGTCTTCATTGTTCTTTATGGAAGTGATGGGATTTGCACTCAGCAAAAATCCCTGTGCCTCAACAAGAGAGAGCAAAGGATGTATTTTGAAAGGAATTCAGTGAATCAGTTCATTGTGGAGGTAAGAGGGAAGCATGGGGAGAACTGGGAAGCATGCAATGGTCAGGAATAGACTCCCTCAGTCCTCTGTGTTCTTGTACTGTGAAACCATTGAATTTCTTTAATCAACAGAAAGTGCTTCAATGCCTGAGACGAGTCTTGGAAAGTTGTGGGAGGTCAAAAAATGTAGCTGGCCCTGTACAGAAAGAGGAAGGTCATGTCAGCCCCTGTCCCTCTCTCCTCTCACCTCCATTGGCATCAAGGATGTGTTTCCAGGCTTGGGAGGGGCCAAAAGAGGTCGTTTCCAAAATGACAAGGAGAGTGGAAATCTTGACCAGGATGTGTCACCACTGCTCTGCTCCTCACTGGTCTCACCCATCTCAGTCACTGCTCTGGGCTGGGGCAGCCCCACCTCGAGTGCTGAGGGCACTTTTGGGTGCCACAATACAAAAAAAGGCATTGAACTATCAGAGAGCACCCAGAGAAAGCCACAAGGATGGTGAAGGGCATTGAGGGGAAGCTGTGTGAGGAGCAGCTGAGGTCTGTTCAGCTGGAGAGGAAGAAACTGAGGGGAGAGCTCATTGTGGTCTTCAGCATCCTGGTGAGGGAAGAGGAGGGGCAGACACTGATCTCTGCACTCCCATGAGCAGACAGGACTTGAGAAACAGCATGAATGGGAAGTTTAGGTTGGATTTCAGGGAAAGACTCTTCCCCCAGAGGGTATTGGGGCACTGAACAGGCTCCCCAGGGAATGGGCACATTCCCCAGGCTGCCAGAGCTCCAGGAGGGTTTGGACAATGCTCCCAGGGATGCACAGGCTGGGATTGTTGGGGTGTCTGTGCAGGGCCAGGAGCTGGACTCTGATCCCTATGGATCCCTTCCAGCTCAGGATGTTCTGTGATTCTCTTGCAGTTTGCAATATTTAGAAGCATAATGCTTTTTCTTCTGTATCCTCAGGCAGAGAAACCATTTCTTTCCTGTAGACAGTGTGATTTTTGAATGCCCGGGGTAACTTTTTGAAAGAACTTACCAAGTATTTCCTGAAGTGTTTGCACAATTGTATGCAAATAGTAAACCAGAGCACATCAAAGAGTGAGCTCATTTACATTCACAGTATTAAGAAATTCCTATTTACAGTATATTCGTGTTGCTGAGAATTTGTAAGAGGCAAAAAATACAGGCAGACCTGTTCTGGCTTATCCTGCTGATGCTACTTCATGTCCTTACCTTCCCTTCCTGGCTGCAACACCAATACTGACTTCACAGAGAATCTTACAACTTCTCTCTCTTTTGAGTCTGGTTTGTTTTTGTAATTGAAGGGAAATTTTAAACCAATTCTTTTTACAAGTTAACATACCTGCAGCCCACATTGTTGTTATATGTCATGAATCACAAAATAAATCCCCAGTGTGATTCCTTTAAAAGGAAGAATAAGACTTATTTCAGTGGAGTTTCCACACAATTTTTCATAGTAGAGGTTGCATTAATCCACAGGTATAAATCTTAAACTGAGTGTTCTGGTTAGGTCTTTATTACATAAGATTTATTTCAATTTTGGTGGAATCTGAAACATCAGTACTTTTCTTAGATTAAGTGAGAGAAAATGCAGTGTTCTACCGATTTATAACATCATATTAACCTGTCCCCAAACTTCATTCTCACTTCACCAGCTCCTCTTTCTGCAGGAGATGGGAACAAAGCAAAATATATTTTTCTTTCACCTGCTTGTGTAGAGCCATAATTTGGAGTTCAACAGACCTTAAAAACAATTTGGGGGATTTCAGAAAACACAAACTGGGAATTGTCTGTTTGCTTTGTAGTTTTACCTGCCTCTATCATTTTGTATTTTGCAAAAGAGGCAGAAAAGATTAGAGACTGCTCTTGGCTGTGCTTCCAAGTGATGATTTGCAGGAGATGCCTACAGCAGGGTGAAGCCCACTTCTTCTTTAACCTGGACCTTGACTACTCAAGCATCATTTTATTGCTATGTATTGATTAAAAGTCTCATTGAAAGATGAGTATTTGGACAGGACAAAAGAGGAAAAATAATTTTTCCCTAATGTATACTTGTGTGCATGTGTGTGAGTTTTAGAAATGAGTTTGGATCATTTAATTATTTTGCAGTGAATCTTACTCTGTCTAAAGCTGCAGCAGGGCTCATGGAGCCAAACCCAGTTTGTTCAGAGTGTGGATTCTTTGGGTCATGCAGTCATACTGACTTATGGAGCCTTTAAAACTACTGCTGTCTTTGCTTCTGTGTGGGGCATTTCTCTTGGCTGGGGAGAGAAGGGAGTAGTCTCCCGTGATACAAATTGATATGCTCCATTTTCTCACATTTTCCAAGAAAATGAGACTCTAAAGCCCCAAGAACAGGAGGACAGTTCAGTGTTCTACATGCAAAGGTCTGAGGCCAGCCTTGGGTGTTTGAAGGCCAGCTTTACAAAAGTTCGCACTGGAATAACCAAAAGCTAATAGTTATGAGAAAATTTTCAATTTTTCCTGTTCAAGTCTTTGAAAGGGAAGTGAATTAAAAGCAGTACACTGGTAACAAATTACCCAGTTATTAGGGTGAGCAATAAAAACCCAGTAGCAACTTCATAAGATAGTCATCCTGTTGGCTTTCTCAGAATGGCAGTGGGATTCTGTGGCAGAAGAGGAGTGAGAATATAAAATGCCAGGCTGCTTGTATAGTGCTTTCATCTCAAATTATTCTTCCAGTGTTAAGAGAGTGTACACAAGTGTTTAAAAAAGAAAGAGATTTAAAAAGAGCAATTTAAGATGCAGCTGCACTGCAGTTTCATAGAATCACAGAATCAATTAGTTTGGAAAAGACCTCTGAGATCATTGAATCCAGCATATGACCAATCCCCAGCTTGTCACCAGAGCAGAGCACTGAGGGCCACATCTGGACATTCCTTGAGTACCTTCAGGGACAATGGCTTTACCACCTCCCTGGGTAGCCCATTTCCATGTCTAATCATCCTTTCTGTGAAGAATTTCTTCCTAATGTCCAAACTAAACCTCTTCACAGCTTAGGACTGTGTCCTCACCCCGTCCCTGTTCCCTGGGAGCAGAGCCCGACCCCCCCGGCTGTCCCCTCCTGTCAGGGAGTTGTGCAGAGCCACAAGGTCCCCCCTGAGCCTCCTTTTCTCCAGGCTCAGCCCCTTTCCCAGCTCCCTCAGCCTCTCCTGGGGCTCCAGCCCCTTCCCCAGCTCCGTTCCCTGCCCTGGACATGCTCCAGCCACTCCATATCCTTCTTGAATTGAGGGATTCAGAACTGAACACAGCACTCGAGGTGCTGCCTTACCAGTGTCAAGTACAGGGGATATTTCCAAACAACTGCCTTCATTCCCACCCATGTGGAGAATCCTGGGATGCAGGATTGCTGCTGTGCAACCAGACTTGTCTCGTATGGTGGGTAATTTGTGCAGAGCAAGGTTATCTCCATTTTGGAGCAGAAGTCCAGGGAAAACTTTTAGCCAAACTGCAAATTAGGACATAGCTCCAGAGGGGAGCATGGAGATGCTGCCAGGGCTGGAGCCCCTCTGCTCTGGAGCCAGCCTGGGACACCTGGGGCTGTTCACCTGCACAAGAGAAGGCTCCAGGGAGAGCTCCCAGCCCCTGCCAGGGTCTAAAGTGGGCTTATGAAAAAGAGGGTGAAGGATCTTTTATATAGGCAGATAGTGACAGAACAAGGGGCAATGTTATTAAACTGCCAGAGAGCAGGGACTGATGGGATATTGGGAAGGATCCTTCTGTGTGAGGGTGATGAAGCCTGGCACAGGTTTTCCAGAGAAGCTGTGGTTGCTCCATCCCTGGAAGTGTTCAAGGACAGAGCTTGGAGCCCCCTGGGATAATGGAAGGTGTCCCTGTCCTTGGCAGGAAGGTGGAACTGTATGATCTTTGTGGTCCCTTTGAACCAAAACCATTCTAGGATTTTATTTTATGACTCTACGATTGACATCAGCACTAATATTTTCTCCTCTGGGACTTCAAACAGCCTAGAAAAATATGAAACAAGGTAAAGAAGTGGAGTCTCAGAAGCTCAGAAGTCACCAGTTGTTCATGCTGTAATATTTCACTTTTTAAAAAAAATTTTTTGGTTTTCTGTTTGTTTGGTTTTGCTGTCGTTTGGTGGTGTTTGTTTCTTTGTTTGGTTTTTATTTCCTGTTGTTTGCTGGTGTTGTTTGGTGGGGTTTGTTTGCCTGTTTCTGTAGCTGGAGGACGTGGGTGACATGATTGAGAAGATCCGCATAGGACACCGCGGCGGAGGGCTGAACTCAGGGTGGCACCTGGACCGTGTCACCATCCGCAGGCTGCTGCCAAACGGGAAGGTAGGCTGTGAATCCCAGCACACCCCCAGCAGCTGCCTCTCCCATCTCCCAGATTGCATCTTCTGTGTGCAGAGTGTGATTAACACTGAAAAACGACTCCCTGAAGAGCAGCGCGCTCTAAACGGGCTCGCTGGAGCCTGGGGATCTGGGGACAGCAAACACGTGTTAACATGTTTTCTTCTTCAAATGTTGATGATAAGGCTCTGCAATAACTGCTTTTTTCAAAGCTCTGTGTTTTCATGTGTAGTTCTGTGTTGAGGGATCACAGGGAAGGAAGTGGAAAGTGGGTGTACTATTTTAAAATAAAAAGTATTGTTGCCAAACATGGACAAGAAACAATTTTGTCAGTCCCTTAATTCTGGAAGAATAAATGCAAAGGAGCCAGTACAATTAAGGCAAGTAAAATGCCTGTCAGTGCAACTCCCTGAATCATGTTAAAAAAGTCAAGTTAGATGACAGGATTTTTTTGCAGTTCATGTGAACAAGATTAACACAGTACAGTCAGATTGGTAATCTTGATCCTGTCCATGTAAGAAAGTGTTCTTCAGCCCTGCTTCAGATGCTGGCTATACCAAAAGGGATGAATCTGGCTGTGGGGAAGTTCAAAAGAAAATCACCTCTTCAGGACCAGTCCAGAACTGGAGCAGTAGCTGCACTGGGGAAGACCTGGACTCTTTCCCCTTATTTTATCTCCCCTCAGGTCTGCCTGCTGTTCAGATGACTCCTAACCTCAAGATCTAAAAAAGTTTGTTCAGTCATGGTGAACCTACTTCTCATCTTGCTTCCTCCTTCAAAATTTACAGGATATGCTTTATTCTCTTTGCTACACAGTCAACTCACAGGTCTTCCTTGAACCCTCCCCACCATGGAATCATGGAATTGTTTAGGCTGAAAAAGAACTCCAAGGTCATCAAGTGTAACCATTCCCCCAGCACTGCCAAGGCCATCACTGACCCATGTCCCCACGTCCCACATCCACACAGCTTTTAAATCCCTCCAGGGATGGGGACTTCTCTACTGCCCTGAGTAGCCTATGCCAGGGCTGGGCAGCTCTTTCTGGGAAGAAATTTTTCCCAATATCCAGTCTAAATCTTCCCTGATGCACCTTGAGGCCGTTCCCTCTCCTCCTGTCCCTTGTTCCCTGGGAGCAGAGCCTGACCTCCACCTGGCTCCAGCCTGCTGTCAGGGAGTTGTGCAGAGTGAGAAGGTCTCCCCTTGTCTCCCATTTCCATCCTCCTGAACAAACTTCTCCACAAGCCAGTACCCTCAGATTGTTCCTTGTTATCACCTTACTGCCAGTTAGATATTATCAGTCTCTCAGTGTACTGCCTAACCCTGGCCTGGCTTCGTTAGGTTAATGAACGGGTGTACAGTCTTTTCAGAGGTATTGTTATTGGTCACAGGGTGGAGAAGATGGAGAGGAGAACGCCCAAATGTGTAGAAACCAAGGGAGAAGAGGTTCCTGGGCTGCCTCTTTCTACACTGGCCTTAAAGTGAGCACTTTGGGAAGTGCCTGGGAGCTCAGTCCTGGGTGCTCCTCAGTTTGCCAAGAGAGGGTCTGGGGGCTGCACCCCCTCCTCAGTCATTGCAGCAGCTTTGAAGGGCAGGTGGAGAGAAACCTGAAGGTGGAGGAAGGGAGGAAAGCCCTGAACGACTTGGGAATGGAGAGATTTACAATTCTGCTGATCTTTTGATTATGGCATGGGGAAAAAAAGAAGAAAGCAGAGCACTGCATGATGCCGCTGATCAGCCGCAGGATATTATGACCTGCCACAGGATAGCAATATGCTGCCAGCGCTTCTAAAAGCTGTGCTACCTGATTAGACTGCTAAGATGTGTCTAGATGTATCTGTAGAGCTGCAAAAGAAAAAAATGAGGTCAGAAACTTTTCAGATTAAATTGAAAGCACTTGGGTAGGAAACTAGGATTGTTGTGCGCTGAAAAAACCATCTTGGCATGCCAATTATATTTGATAATTGTATTTCATTTGTTACAACTTGGAGGGGGGAAAAGCACTGGCTTTTAGCACGCTATCATACCCTGCTTCTAGCTTAGGTCCATACTCAGACTCGAACAAAACAAATTCTGCTCGGGGCAGCAAGAGGATTTTAGTGTTGGTAATATAAACCAGTGCAATTTACATCACTTAAATATTAATACAATCACTAATGGGATAACCCCAATAAAAACCGTGGCAATGGCGAGGTGATTATCGATAATGACACAATTAACTCTTGCAGTTAAGTGCACATTATGCCCCACCGTGCTGTCACTCCAGTCCCTAGATATCTTGTTACCAAATAAACAGTGTTTGCATCAACGGCAGCAGTATGAATGCGCAGGAGCTGTTGAAAGCTTCAGTGAGAAACGTGACTGAAGTGGGATCTCTATCAGGAGGAGAGCGTTTCAGCTCTGAAGCAGGATTCTGGAAAGCCCTCTCTTCCCAGCCTGCAGGTGTGGAGATAAGCACTGTTCACCAGCTCGGCACACAGTGAGATAATACAGGTTAAGTGGTCAGACAGCCAGCGCAGAAATGAGGAGGCAGGAATTATTAGGTGCTGTGTTCTGCCTGTATAGCACAAATAACACTTGAAAGTGAAAGATGTGAAATCACCTGAAGTGCTGCTGGTTTTCTTTGACACCATTTTGTATGCCATGCTCCAAACCTCCTCGTGGAGTTAAACATCTCTGTCTGGGGTTAAACAGTGGTGCTGCAGGGAGCAGCAGAGGGGAAGAGAAACGGTGTTTCATTAACAGCAGAAGATTTGTACTGTGTGTACTCAAAAGTGTGATTCTGCTGCAGACTCAAAACAGTCACACAAGCCCCTTGGAGGGGTTCTGCTCCCACAGACCGGCTTCCCTGGGATCTGTTCATGGTGACACTGTGACCTGTTTGTTCCAGGTTAGCTGTGATCAGAGTGCACATCTCTCTTGGGTGCACAAGCTGCTCCTCCCCAGTGAGGGTGCCAGGGAGGGCAGGATCTGCAGTTCCAGGCAGTACAAGTGCTGTAATACTGTGGTAGCTTGACACTGGGGAAGTGATTTTTTTTTTTTTTTTTCAGGAAGTTATAGTTAAACTAATTAGTGACTGGTTTTGAAATTAATAGCTACTATGGCCAATAGAGGAATTATACGTGTTTGTGGACACACAGGGTTAAATATTAGAGGATCTTTTGGAAACTGCCCTTTTCCCTTTCACATAACCCATATGCAGTGTTAGGAAAGCTGCTAATGGGAGGGACTTCACAGAAGAAGGTTTCTCTGCTGGTTTGGAGTGGCTATTTTTGAGTTGAGACCCACAAGAGAACTGTTCTATGTTGTCAGTGAGGAAATTCCATAGAAGTTCTAAGAGAGACTCCTCTCCTAAAAAACTGATGAAAGATTATTTTTAAACAGTGAAACTGACTGAAAAATCGCAAGTTTTGTCTCTTTGTGTTATTTGTAGGAATGTGAATATTTGTGGGGAGGAGGAAAACTGTTTTGAAAGTTTCATTTTGATTCTTATTTTCTTCTTTTAGTGTGTGTTAATAAATCTATCTTTGTACCCTTTAAATTTGGGCCTTTGCTTTGCTTTTCTCCTAATGCTATCTCACAGCAAAAAAGACACTCAAACCACTACATTAAATTTGGCAAACAAAGACAGGCAAATGTAAAACCACTACAAATACACAGTGACAACAGTGTTCAAGATTGCTACAGTGAGATCTATCCCCTTCCCTTACCATGTATTAATATTTTAGTATTTAAATAGTAAAAGTAGTGAAGAAAGGGCCCTGTATTTGCTTGATAAGTAATCACAGCAGAGTAATTAAGGTGGAAATTATTCCTAAAGGGTGTCTACAAGAGAGCAGGAGAGGAACTTGGGACAAGGGATGGAGGGACAGGACAAGGGGGAGTGGCTTCACATCGACAGAGGGCAGGGCATTAGATATTAGAAAGAAACTCTTGACTGTGAGTGTGGTGAGATCCTGGCACAGATTGCCCAGAGCAGCTGTGGCTGCCCCTGGATCCCTGGAAGTGTCCAAGGCCAGGCTGGACAGGGCTTGGAGCAACCTGGGATGGTGGAAGGTGTCCCTGCCCATGGAAGGGGCCTTGGAACCAGATGATCCTTAAGGTCCTCTCCAACCCCAACCCCTCTGGGACTTTCTTAACATCCATTGGTATGTTATATATGAAAGTGATGGCACACAGTATGCTGGAAAGAGCAGGAAGCCCCTGTGCAGGGTAAGAGATAAATGATGAGCTTGTCAGTAAAGAAAAGGCCTTTTTTCTTTTTTTCTGTATTTATTTACTGTGAGATTAAAACTAACTTCCCCCTTTTTTTTTTTTTTTTTTTTTTTTTTTTTTTTTTTTTTTGGTTTTGGGCCTTTTTTT
>VXBB01021514.1:130797-171130 GCA_013399915.1 Illadopsis cleaveri
TCTCTTCAGGCTTGTGGCCTCTGTATCTTGCATGGTGGCTCATGCTCCTCTCCTCATGGAGTCATAGCCTGGGGTGCCCAGCATGCAGAAAGCTGCCTGCATCTTACCATCTTGGAGGCCTTATGGAAGTCTGTTCTTAATGAACAGTCTGGGATTAATTTTGTTTACCAAGTAGAAAACACATGTTCTATTGTTTTTGTCTGTTTGATGATATAAATCATATTTGTTTCCACCAAAGTGAAGTCAAAACAAAAGATCAAAAATTAAATCAGTATTTTTCTCCTCGTATTGCATGTATGGGAATTGCCTGTAACCCAGCTTGAGTCACAGAATTATAAGGGAAATCATGAAGTATTGAGCTCAGGAAAAAAATAAAAACCCAACAAAAAAAGCCCTACTGGCTTCAAAGAAAATGCTGCCTGAATAAGGGTTGAAGAGGAGCTGCAGAGTGTCAGTAAAGCACAGCTTCAGCAGGAATGGTGCAGTCCTGAGTAGGAATTTACAAGCTTTAATACTGGGAAGGGCAGAGATCTACTGGATAGTACAGCCACTCTCACACACCCACTGGGAATCCTGTTTTCTGCTGCATGTTCAGTGCTTCTTCTGAGAGCCCTCAGATGTTTTCTTTCTGGAAGAAATACATTTCTGTGCACTATTTTAGGTCTGCCTCTACACACACAAGCACATGTACATGAGTTGAAAATCCTTGCTTGCATGTCGGAGTGTTTTCAAAGGGGAAATGCTAGCATGTGCTCATGTTGTTTTGAAGAGATTTCCTCTGTGATGTTTACTGCAGGGCTCAGAAACTGTCACATTTCCATGTGAAAGATGGCTGGCAAAGTCTGAAGACGATGGTGAGACTATCAGAGAACTGGTGCCATCTGATATTTTTACTGAAAAGCTGATGAAGGATGGGACACTCAAGCAGATAGAGGAAGAAGTTGAAGACCCTTTAGAAGGTAATATAAACTCTAGGAGTAGGTAGGGATGATTTGTCTGATTTTTTTGAAACAAAACATTTGGATGTGTGATTCAGTGACCTGCTGGTACAACTGTTCACTTTCCCTTCCTGTTCTCTGGCCTCTCTCTCTCCTGGAGCACTTCTGTGCAATAACATCATTATTTTCCTGTGGGGCTTTTGAGAACCTGTCACAGACACTTTTCCACACCCATAATTTCCATATTTCCTCTGATGCCTAACAAAATTCTTATATCTTGTCTTTAAGGCTGTGTTAACCTCTTCGCTCCTTTGCCCAATTTCTTCTGTGCTGTGCACTCTGCCTCTTCTTTGCCTGTCCTATGAGTCTAATTAATGCTCCTCTTTCCTCCCAAAGTTGTTTTTCCTGCTGCCCTTCAGGTACATATGCCTAACCTTTAGAAACTTGGGTCATTGCATCCACCTTCACCTCATTAAAGTGCCTTTCAGGAGGAGAAAAAATTCTTATTCAGTTCTGAGTTCATCCTATAAGGTGGTGACGTTCAGTGTTTGGCCTTACTGGTAGCTGAAGCAAGTGAAAAAGAACTGTAATTTCACCCCTAAATCATTGCTTCTCTTTATGTGCAGCTGTTTGTGCCTCTTTTTCCTCTAGAAAAGAATCTCCTTTTCTCACCCAGAGCTCATTATGTCCTTGAGAGAGGTCATGAACTTCCTCCTCCTGAGCCGAGCAAAAGGATTTCAGATGCCGTTTTCATTCTTGACTCTTGCCTCTGACAACAAGATGATTCAACAGAGAAAATAAGTTCTCTCACTGTTTCTTTTCCTTCAGAGTCTGACTTGCATTTACTGTAGAACATTGTCAGGGTGGAATTAATGCGGATTGTTTTCCATTGCTAAGGGAAGAGATTCCTTGCTGGAAGGAAGACTGGTGTTCTCCTTCCTCCTGTTAAGAACTACATGGTAGCTTATGGGAGATTTCTTTTCCTGCAGGGGCAAAGACAATTTTAAAATCAATTACTAAGTGGAAAAACACTGGAAAGAGTGGCCCAGGAAAATGTTGAATGCCCCATTCCTGGAAGCATTTGAGCTCAGATTGGATGAGGCACTGATAAACCTGGTCTAGTGGAAGGTCACTGCCCATGGCAGGTGGGTTGGACAAGGTGGCCTTTAAAGGTCCCTTCCAATCCAAACAAATTGATGATTCAACGATTCTGTAACATCTAGGTGCCTGCATGACATTTTCCTTAACTTGTTAATTTCTGTTGCTTTACCTTGGATCAGTTACCATTTGTTAATTAACCCAGGTGACTCACTTTTCCTTCTGAAGGCTAAGCCTTAAAATAAGTTTTACAGTCTAGGGAATAGATTTTTTGTATTATTGAAAGTTACTTCTGGCATGAAGCTAGGGCTAAGTTTGGGAACTTCTGCTTTAGACATAAAATATCTGGGACAAGAATTAAATCTTCTGCATGTCTGAGTCCTCATACATCTTGGGCACTGACACGGTGTAAATGACAGTGATGGAAAATCAGCTTGTGGTATTCTGAGGATCATCTTTTTTTATAATATGGTGTGTTACAGTCCTGGAGGCCTCTAGAACTAGCAAGGAGAGGCCAAGCAGGGATGCATTGACTAATTAGAAGATATATATTGCTTCCTTCCTTACTGAAGTAGCAGTTGTCTCTCAAACATGGCGCTGTAACTCTGCAGGACATCTGTGAAGAGGCAAGCCAGAATATCCAGCACTGCACGTAGTCCTGCTGGATGTTCTCAGGTGACAACTCTGATCCATTTCTCAGAGAAATCAATGAAAATCTTTCATGGATGACAAAGCAGAATAGAGTCTGTCTTACTGTGAAAGAAGAAAAAGACAATATAGTAATTTTCTTCAGCACTGTTAATATACACAGAATCCTAACTTTGTGCCTCTTGCTCATTTGCATTGCCCTGGGATTTGCAGGGAGGCATTCTCCATGGCTCATATGCCACCAGGGTAATCAGAGACTTGTACAGACCCTCACTGTTTTCCTGGAGAGGGTGCTTTCAGTAACTGTTTGTTTTCCCCATATAATTGGGAGAAGAGTAGCAAAATAAAAATAGGAGTATTCAACAGGTTTAGTAAAGCACATTACTAAAGGCTTGATGAGGTTTTACTGTCTCATCATTGAGCAAGCTAAAGAGAAAGGGTACTTAAACAGCACTGCTCCAGCCCTTCCTTAATTAAATACTCTCTCAGCAAAAGGACCCAGAAACCTGTTCTCTGTCTGTTTGGGGAATTTATAGAGATACATGCCATTAACTCCTGTAGTAATTGCACATCTGAATTCCCAGTCTTTGTTTATGGAAGATGGAGTATTAAGGATTCACAGCACTGAATTACTTGTTCCCAGATCTATGTCCCTCGAGCCTCTGTATGAAAAGGTGCTGAGTTCCCTCACCTCTATTGACTCCCCATTCAGTAATGACCATAATGATTCTTTGCATTTTTAACTGTGAACTGTGTGATCAAAGCAACACACAGGCATTGATTAGAGGAGAAAAAGGAAAGTCAGCAAATGCCAGCCCAGGGATTCTCCAGTCTTTGGACTGGAAACCTGAAAGAAAAATCACATGGGATTTAATACCTCTACAAGTGATGAACAGAAAATCTGAGAAACATTTTCTTAGGTAAATTCAGTACCTAACACGGGACTTAATATTTCATCTGACCAGAAACCATCTCTCTTTCTTTCTGCAGTTCACACATACAAGATCAGCGTGTTCACTGGGGATATCTACGGTGCTGGGACAGATGCCAATGTCTTCCTAAATATCTATGGAGACCTGGGGGACATGGGAGAGAGAAAACTCAGTAAATCTGAAACAAACTTCAACAAGTTTGAAAGAGGACAGGTACAAATGCAAAGGCTTAATGACACTTTCCATTTCTCAGTCTTTAACCTATCAAGTCAATGACTGCCTTTATAGGCTGAGTTTTCCTATGAGGGATGAATTGATTGATTCCATTTACCACATTCATTACCTCTTAAAATGCTTTGTATGGATTGTCAGCTGGGTATTACATCTGACAGGCACTGCAGCAAACAGGCAGATGTTCCTATGAAGTCACTGATGGACAAATTATGAGCTTGGTCATGGAAACTGGCTGGAGTTGTGAGCTGCAGATTCCCACAGTCCCTGTGCAACTGATTTGCATGTACACAGTACATGTTGGAATCCACCACAAAACTTGTTAAACTGATGGGACCTAAACTTCAGCTGTGTCTGGGAAAATAACACCAAATGTGATGCTCTGTGGTCATCCCATGGGTCACTTGGATATAATGGTGGCAAGGATTGTCTTGTCTGGATTGTTCATATAAACCTAACTGGATTAGAAAGGAAAGCATACTTTAAAATCTCCCAGGATTTCAATATTCCAAAAAGTGGTTGTAAAAAGTGGTGTTTCTTGCAGCCCCCCTCCTAGCAGAAGCAGGCTTTAAAACACTTCCCTGAAGAACAGTTTTAGCTTACAAATATGCTTCTATAGACTTCTGCAAAGCTTTTAGCCAAACACCATCCAGCAAGATGGAATTTAAACATATGTGTTCTGTAGTCTCCCTTTTTTGCCTTTTTCCAGTGGATGATGTGTTGGGAGTTTGTTAACAGAAACAACTGCTCTTGAACACCCTGCAGGAGGACACATTCACAATACAGGCTGTGGACCTTGGCATTATATACAAGATCAAGATTCGTCATGACAATAGCATGTTCAGTCCTGACTGGTTTCTGGAAAAAGTGGAGATCCTGGATGAAACCACAGAGGAGTCGTTCGTTTTCCTGTGTGAGCGCTGGCTCTCCAAAAAGAAAGAGGACAAAAAGATAGAGCGTACACTTTATGAACAGGTACAGCCATGGCTCAAAAGCAGACCCCACTGCTATCCACAAAAATAAGATTATTGAATATCTGGTTGAAATCCCAGGCAGCTCATTAGAGACTCAGAGGGCTTTTGGCTTATCCAAAATTAATTTCTGATTTTTCAGAGGAGAGCTGAAAGTAAGCCACTCTCAGCACATTATCATTAGCTCTGTAATTTGCAATTTCAACAGAAAAATCAAAGATTGTAAGTGGAACCCTTCAGATGAGAGTTCACTACCTTGCTGATAAACAGCATTTCCCTGCTGCTGTCCTTGCTATCCCCACAAAGCAGGTTAGTAATGGGTCCCACTATTCAAAGTCCTCCAACCAGAATATTAACTCCTTTGACTGCATCCTCACTTGGACTAGGTGTTTATTTCTGTTCAGAGCCCTATTCCACCACTGTCTGACATAAAAAGCCAGGTCTCTGCTACCACTCCAAGCACCAAATGTTTTCTAGTGAAATGTTGTTTCTACTTGCACACTCTATTGCTTATCGGCCTAGTGCAACTAATTGGAATTCGAGGTACATGCTCTAATTAAAATTAGCAAACAAGATTAATAGACTTCTCTTACTTCTATACAGTGAGACATAATAAAGCAGCTGATTATAAGTTCATTTTATTTAAGGAGTCCACTTTGCAAAATACAGAGAGGCTTTAATTGACAGTTACTACTAAAATGATCATCAATGGAATTGGCCCAGGCTCATCCTGGAGGCAGCAGAGCGGATGTAAGAGGAGTTACACCGTGGATGAGTGTTGCCATATGCTGCCTCATAAAACTGCAGCACACAACCCTGTGAATGCCTGTGGACAGGCTTATCCTGTTGCTTGTATCAATTCGTAACGAGGAAAAACTAATCACTCCGTTTTTTCTTTTAATTATTTGACTGTGTGGCAAAAGCCTCACATTTATTGGACAGTGACACCAAGTGCATTGTCAGTGACTCTTCTAACACAACTGGTGCTTCGCATCACTCAGATTTGCAGAGCTCTGCCTTTTATGATATTTGACCTGTACCTAATGAGCAGCCCTGGGAGAAGGACCTGGGGATGCTGTGGGTGAGAGCTGAACCTGCCCCAGCCTGAACCCCCCGTGCCCTGGGCTGATCCCCCAGCGTGGGCAGCAGGGGAGGGGGATTCTGCCCCTCTGCCCCTGTGCTCAGCTCAGAGCCCACCTGCAGAGCTGCCCCAGCCCTGCCTCCAACAGCACAAGGACGTGGAGCTGCTGCAGCCAGTCCAGAGGAGGCAGCAAGGTGATCAGAGGGATGGAGCAGCTCTGCTGAGGGAATTGGGAGTGTTCAGCCTGAGAAGAGGAGGCTTCGGTGTGACCTAATCGTGGCAATCCAGTAGCTGAAGAGAGCTGACAAGAAAAATTGAGACAATTTAAAAGGGCCTGGAGTGACAAGACAAGAGGGGTCTGAGTTCAGATTGAAAGAGAGTAGGTTTAGATTTCATATTAGGAAAAAATCCTTCCCTGTGAGGATGGTGAGGCCCTGGCACAGGGTGCCCAGAGAATCTGTGGCTGCCCCTGGATCCCTGGCAGTGTCCAGAGCCAGGTTGGAAGGGGCTTGGAGCAACCTGGAATAGCTGAAGGTGTCCCTGCCCACGGGGGGTTGGAACAAGATGACCTTTAAGGTCCCTTCTATGATTCTATGAGCTCTGGCACTGCTCCATTGATCTGAATTTCAGACAATCTCAGACAATTTCAGACAGCACAGAAAAGGTCACAACTCACACGACTCTTAGGTCTATTATATTTTCTTCTAATGCAACACACATCCAAAATGGCCTGTCAGGGTTACCAATGAAGTAAATTAAAGACCACTAGTACAATACAAGCTACATTTACTCGAGCTGTGCTGACCAAAAAGGTACCTGGGGAACTACAGGGATTTCTTCTCATGTCATTCTTGGAGGCACATGGGAACAGCTGACAACCCCAGCACTCAGCCTCATTGAACTAATGCACCCCCACCTTGGTGGGTGTTTCCATACAAGGAAAGGTTTAAGACTCACCCCTTGCTGTCCTAATAAGGTAAAGGACCCAGAAACTTCATGTTCTTTTCCCAATAATTGGCCAGGTGCCAGTGCAGGGGCACTGGTTGGGTTTTGTAAATGTACCTCAAAACCTCTTCCCAATTTCATTGGGCAAGGTGCCAAAAAGCCCACCTGGACCACCAAGTACTTAAAAGCCTGCGCAGAACTTCTCAGTTGCTTTTTTGGACTGCCTTAGCAGTGTAAGAGTGTTCTCTACGCTGTGTTCAACTTACATTTCTCTTGTTTGATAATGTTTATTATGTTTGTCATTATTAAACCCTTTTCTTTTACAAAGCATGTCCAGAGAAGTTATCTCACTGTTATTAAGCCACAGTGAGAAGTTGCAGGTCACCCCTCACACTTGATACCTCTTCAGGGAGCTTATTGCACTCTGGCCAGGTGTGAGATTGTATCACCTCATCACCCTCCCAAACATGCCTCCCACCCAGAGTTACGAGGGCGAGCGGAACAGCCTGGATGCCTCCTCTCTCAGCATTTCCAGC
Organism: Illadopsis cleaveri; assembly: GCA_013399915.1. Classification (NCBI taxonomy): domain Eukaryota; kingdom Metazoa; phylum Chordata; class Aves; order Passeriformes; family Timaliidae; genus Illadopsis; species Illadopsis cleaveri. The sequence goes on from VXBB01021514.1 coordinate 138,178, forward strand.
CAGGACAGCAATGCCAACCTGAAGGAACCCAAAAAATCCAGGCTGGTCAAGGCAGCAGAGGAAGGCTCACGTGAGTGGTCGTGCCTGAGTGTTTGGTTGCATGCATCCATGTGAGATCTTGGCTTTCAGTGCTTAAGAAGCTGTGTTCATCCTGCTGGAGAGAAAGAAGAGGCAGAACAACAAATTATTTCTCCTTGTGCTGTGACTGTTTTGGGACAGGCTGGATCAGGGCTTGTGTTTCTGTGTTCACTGCTTTTCCTGCAGTTCTCTGACCTCAACAGTGGAATAAGTCATGAAGTTTCTCAGCAAATTCAGTGTTTCCAAACTGTTTCTTTGACTTAATTGAGATGGTATTTCAAGAAGAAATATTACTTAATTTGAGTTTAAATGTGATTTATTTTTAGAACTTCTCAGGTTTCTTTTTCCTCCCCACATGTAGTGTGCATCACAACAGCTGTTGTGTGAGTCTAGTGGAGGGTGCCCCTGCCCATGGTAGGGGGAGTTGGAATGAGATGAACTTTAAGGTCCCTTCCAACCTTGTTTTTCTATGATTCTATGATTTTATGATTTATATACCCTTTTTTTTGACTACCTCTGTGTTCCAGGACAATGATTTATCGGCTAAATTGAACCTACATGGGTTCTTTGATATCCTACATGGGATTAAGATTTTAGATTTGTGATTACAATACTGTGTTTTATTGACTAACTGAGCAGCAGCTGTATCACAGTTACTGTCTGTCTGTGTGCTCTTAATCCACAGCAAGTGCAAAATGATTAAATTTATCTTAAACTTCCATGGTAAATGAAGTGAAAATTATGTAATTTTCCTTAGAAGTTTGAGATAGCTCTCCAGGGGGACTCACACAGGGTCCAACAGTGGTCACACGGATGGTTTGCAGCTCCCCTGATGTCCAGTAGCTTGTTGTGGTGTGATCCTTGGGTTGCACATCCCACACCCTTCATTTGGGGAGCAGATGTAATGCTGCACGTCGCCAAACCTGGCCTGCAACCCGTGTGTCTTGGGGGACCCCTCCTTTTGTAATCCCACATTGTGCTCAAATAAAAAGTAAGTGATTTCCATGTTCCTCCTGATATTACTTTTGTGCTGTGACGATGGATAACATCTGCCATGTTGGCATTATGTGTAGTTTCAGAAATAATGGGTAAAATACCATCATTTCCCATGAGAACCCTTCTCCAGCAGAGCTAGGACAGTTCTCATCATCCCCATTGTGCCAGGGTGGTCTTTTTCCCTCTGAGTCCTGGAGCTTGTCATCACCACTATCTCTGCTCAGTGACATGGCCTCGTTAAGGAAACTGCTTCCTGAAGGAATGGCAGATGAGATGGACTGGGTGAGCCAGGCAGCCACCTTCTGAGCTGGATAAAAAGCCAGCTCAGCTGGTTCACTCAGGAAGTGGTACTGGGAGTTGGCTGAGAAAGGGAGTGACTTTTGTCACTCAGCCCAGTCATGACTGTGCTGAGATCAAATTGGGAAATGCCTTTGAGGGGGCAGGAGGTGGAGGATGTGAGGATGGAGCTCAGGGAAGGTCCTCTTGGCTAGAATGATGCTTAGATCTGAACTGGGAACCTTCTCCCATTCTGTAGGGCAGCCCTGCAGATGGCATGGATGGATCCCCAAGGAAACCCACCCTCCTGAGAGGGGAACACGTGGCCTCAAGCAGCCTGAACCCTGTGCTGGCACCCAAAGACAAAGGGATATGGGCTAGAGGACCTGTGGTGTCCTGCTGTGGCCACTTGCTGCAGGTTTTGCACACTCCTGTGTTTGAAAAAGGGAAATATGAGACCCAGATAAAGTGGGAGATGACAGGGAGGGAAGATAAACTAATTTAAGGATCCATTTTCCAGTTTTCAGAGGAAAGAACAGCACAGGATGTTTCCTGCTCTCTCATAGCAAGATACTATATACCTCTGTATCCATTATTTAAAGTGGGAAATTGTAGTTACTCAAAGTTCTTATTTCTTTTTTATAGGTGTTTCAAGCTTAAGGATCAGCTAGAAATGCTGGTAGTTATCTGAACTTACTCTGTCACACCAGAACAGGACAAAACCTGTATAAACAAAAGTGTTCCTATCCAAAATACACTTTATTAAAAGTCTGGAGATGTCCTAAACATTACCCCTCAATATATTCTTCTTATATCTGCCTTAACTACAACTAAACCCGTTTCCTGCTAAATGCATCATTGTGCTGATGCACCCACTGGAATGTAAATCATGCCATAAATGGGGGAATAAATCATGCCTAATCATCAGCTCATTTTGTGTTGGTACACAAAATTCTCAAATTGGGGCTGAATGAATCTTTTTGGGTTCTGCTGTGCCCAGAGGTAAGGACAGATTTGATCAGCATGAATTTATGCCTTCCCTGATGTTGCACAAGTATTCTGAATCTGATGTGAATTTCTAGTACAACCCCCACCTCAAAAATGTTGCTAGTCATCATAAAGCAAAATTAGGTGTTAATCTTGGGTAATTTGAAAGCCAGGCAAGGATTTTTTTTTTGTCAACTTATAAACTTTTGAGTTTTTTTAAATCAGAAAAGTGATGATGAAGCCAGGCTGTTTCGAGTCTGTGACGAAGCAAGTTTCAGAGCTCTGAGTCTTGTCAGAACTGTTTGAACAGCCCTGCACAAATGTTCTGAGAAATCAAACGAGTATTCAGCGACCGGTTCTGCACCGCCTGCTTGGCTTACCCAAATGAGCTTTTGGAAAGCCCTTGAAAAGCAGTCTGGCACTTCCTCCCTTTTAACAGCTGAACTGAAATTTCTGAAAACCACAGAAAAACCACCTCCTCTTTTACCAAGCCTTGTCCTGAAGGTTTTTTCCCCAACCAAAATTATTATGCAATGCATAGAATTATTGAGTGACTTAACCTTTAATACAAGGATTGTTCTGTCTGGATTTGTACAGGGATGCTGAAACCCTGAGCTGCCCCATAGATCACAGCAATCCTTGAATGAGGCACAAAGGAGAGCGTTTGTGGTTGTTCTGGGACTTTCAGTCAGTGATGGCTTACCTTGGAGTCAGCACAGATTTATTTGTCTTTATTGAACGGGGAATGTAAGATCACTTTGGCCTAATAGCCTGTTAAAGATTTAGGTGCTCAGACTCATCTTCAGGAAGGTCTCTTGGTGTCAATAAGGATTCAAGCCTTTTGCTGTTCTGCCATGCATTAGGGAGAAATCTGGACTTAAAACCTCCTTGCAGCCAGTAAGGTTGCCTGGGGAAATTAACCCTTGCAGAATTCAGTCCCAAGCGTGCTGTGGGAAAGTAGCCTCCAAAGCACACTTGTAGCCCAACAAAGCATGATGTTATCACTTCTCCAAATGAATTCAATGGGATGTGAACCTATTTGGCACGCACAGCTGCTCCCTCTGATGGGATGGTTTTCTCAAGTCTGGTACAAGTGCATATGTGTGTGGGGGGGTGGTTTCTGATGAGCAAACCTCTCTGTGTCACAGTGATCCCCTACCACATCACCATCACGACAGGCACGGAGTACGACTCCAGCACTGACAGCCGCGTCTTCATCATCATCATGGGCCCCCAGAAAGTGCAGACTGAGAGGCTGTGGCTGGATCTCCCAGAAGGAAAGGATGAATTTGCAGATGGCTCTGTGGAGAAGTTTTCAGTTTGGGGCCTGGATGTTGGGGAGATCAAGAAAGTGGAGGTATGTTTTGAACGCAGCGCGAGTGCTGGAGGCGTTTGAGATATGTGGCCAATGAAAGCATGTGGTTCTGTTATTCTTAGCAGTGAAGGAAAGGCTCTTGGGTCTAAAAGGAATGTAAACAGGACTGTGCTGGTGAGATTTCTCATGTGTCTGAACCTGTAAATAAGTATGCTTTACTTTGCACAAAACCAGGATCCTCGTGAGGCGGAAGATAATTGTGATTTGTGAAGAAGTTACAACATGTCCCAGTTTTGTCCCATCTCTGGCACTACTTTTTCTTACTCAATCCCTTCTATTGCCAGATGCAGTGAAGCTTCCCAGGATGCAGTTCTTCATGGGTCTTTTTCCTTGTTAAATTTTTTTTTTTCACTACTTCCAATTGGGTTTCATAAATTGTGAGAAACACATCTTGTATAATTTCCTAGCTAAACATGAAAATTGTTTTCACAGCTTCGAGGACACAGGCTTAGAGAAGAAAATTAATCATAATTTGTGAGTAATGTGCGCAAATAGATTTCAGTGCAGGAACCATTTTTTCTGTTGTGGCTCAGGGAGACACAATTTGCATATACTCTCCATCACTGGGCTTAAACTTCACATGAATATTCCAGAGTGTTTGTGTACATCATTGTTGTTTCAGATGGCAGTTCCATCTCCTTAAAGCTTGCTCCAGCCCCTCCAGTACTGAAACCCACAGCACCTGAGGACTCCAGGAGCCTATTTTATTTAGTTTTTATCCCTATCCCTCTGTGGAAGTAAACCTACCTGTTGATGTGTGTGCCTGTATAATTGGAAAGAGACAAGAAAGAAAGAGGAATCCTAGCTAATAAGAAAATCTTTGCATCTGTGTGTCCTGCTCTTGCAGCTGAGAGACTGTCACTTGTGCTACCTTTCACTCAAGCAGTGAATTCTGACATCTTGAGAAATTTGAGTTTATTATCAAGCCATTTTCTTAATGCACTCCCAGTGCCTGGTTATTATGAGTATTAGTGGCACTTCCTGTCTAGCCCATCCCGAGGTCAAACTTTTATAGTGAAGCAAGTGTATCAATCCTTCTCTCCTGGATTGTGCACACATGGAAACAGCCACGGAGTGGGACAGAGGGAGGAAAATGACAGTATCACCCTTCAGGGTCAGAGAGACAGGAAGAGCAGCCTGAAAAAAGAAATAGAAAGGGATACAGTGAATAGGGTAGGGAATGGGTGGAAAATAGGAGAAACTAGAAGAAGACACTTCAAAATAGGCAGAGGCAAGGCAAAAATTAATTTGGAAAGGAATACAAATGGGAAAGAAGATAAAAGGTTGTAAATAAAGTGTAGAGAGCTGGAAAAAGAAATAACATATATCTTTCAGGCTGGCAATGTTCTTCTGCACTCTTTCACCCCAGTACTCAGTGATCTCACCAGTCTAGTGCCTCACCCCAGCTCACTTTCCCCTTCTGGTTTGTAACTCCCCAGCTCGCAGCTGAAGGAGCCACCTGCTCCTGGCCTTCTGCGTTCCTTTCTGCAGTGCCCTCAGCTTGGAAGGTCCCTTCTTCTCTTGGACCCGTGTCCCAGGGATGACATCGATGTGCTAGTCTGCCGTGGTTGCCATGGCACCAGTCCGCATTTTCCTTCTAGAAAATTGCAGTGTTCAGGGACATTGCAGAAAATTGCTGGTTATCTACTTGGGGAGAAGTGGGGAACAGTTTGTTCTTGGATTTGGCATTTGTCTGTTTGTGTGGAAGGTGAAAAGTTCTGAATGTGAGCTGCCATGTGAAAATAGCATAGTACGAGGATTAAGTTTCCAGGAGCCCTCTGTACAACCCAGGCAGCAGACTGTACTATTTAGCAGGACTGTGATGCTACTTCAAGTTTGGTGTTATGTTCCTGCTACAAATATACTCCACTGAAAGCAGGACAGGTGGAACACAAAGTAATTTGAAAGGGCCCCATTTATTCCTGTCTTGAAAGCCTACAGATATAACATTTATTACTGGTGGACTTCATTAGACACTCTGACATGAAAATAAATAATACAAATTATTCGGTGTAGACACTTTATACTGTGTTTTCAAAATAATTTTTAATATTTCTTCTCCTAATGAATGGAAGTATCTCTGTTTCTAGACTGTTGTTGCAGCAGAGAGACACAGGTATGTCTAGGAGTGTCCTGCATTTTGTTTTCATAAACCTCTTCTGGTTCAGAGCCTCTCTCCACTATAAACACAGAGGAAAAACAAGACACACAAACGTTGCAAATGCAAGTCCACTCCCCCAGTGACTAGGGACCTGACCCTTAGGTGTTTCTCTGAACCTTCTTTCCACAAATACTGTCAGATTTTCCCTCTGCCACTGTGTTCGGTTTCAATGTGATCCCGAGCTGCTCAGTATAAATTGTGAATCTCAGTCTCAGTGATGTGCAGTCCCTCAAGGACAGTAGGAACAAGTTACAAAGGTTTTCAAACAGCCCAGGTAAGGATCTACCTGCCTTTGAAATTCTGTCATTCTACTTTAGTTCAAACATCTCAGCCCAAAACACTTGTTGTGATATTGATATGCACATCCAGGCTACACTGCTGGTGTGGCCATGCCTTGGCATTATTCACTGTATTGGCACAGTCTGTCTGAAGATTTGCCTGGAATTGAAAGTCATATGCTGCTGCTCTGCTCCTGAAGTCCAGCCATAGGGAGGACTTGGCTGATACTGACTGAATTTGTCCCAGAATTTACATTGTTCTTGAGGTCCTTGGAAATCTGTTTGTGCACAGGTTCCTCCAAGGCAGCTGGATGCACAGGTTGTTTCCCTCTGGATGTCACTGATACCAAAGAAGTTAAAGTTTGCTGTGAAAATGTGGCACCTAGCAATGTCTTGGAATGAGACTTTGCCCAGGGAAGCTGTGGATATCCCATCCATGGAGGTGTCCAGGGCCAGGTTCGATGAGGTTTGGAGCAATCTGGGATGGTGGAGGTGTCCCTCAGAATGAGATGGGCTTTAAAGTCCTTTCCAGACCAAACTGTTCTGTGATTCTATGGTATGAGCAGGTGGGGGTGTGTCATGAACCCAAAATACTGGCAAATTTTATTAGGCTCATTGGGATTTTCCCTCCAGCTGCTTTGTCACTGCAGAACCATGGCCCTGAACATTTCCCCACTGCCTCATCCATGCCATCCTGCAACAGAGCTGCACAAAGACTCTGGGCTTGGAGAGGCTCAGCCAAGCTGGCAGGGAGGGAATGGGAAGGCAAGTGTTATATTCCCATTCACCTCACACCCCAAGAATCAGAGGATTAATGCATCCATTGTAGGCTTGAATTTCCCTAGTGGATAAGCTCTAATTTTCTGCAGCTGCACAGACCTTAGTACAGCAATAATACTCCTAATAGCAGTGATGGCTGAGACTGTCAGACAGAAAAGATCACTTGTTTTTGGGGAAAAAAATAGATACCACAGATTTATCACGCAAGATGAATCTGTTATTAAAAACTGCTTTCCGAGCCTCCCTAAATATCCTAATAATTTCAAAACAAAAACCAGTGAGGTTTTTGGACTAAGAACCTCATTTTTCTAGAAAAAAACAAGAACAACACTTTCTCTGTAATTAATGAAGTGCAGTTAGGTCTTTTGTGGACAGGTAGCTCATTGGAATGACTGACCAAGGTTCATACACCGACCTGGATACATAATCTTGCTTCCAAGTCTGCCCTAGGCTGAATTTCCAGCCTTCTTTAACAGGGACATGCAGGTTCTTGGAGAAATTTGCACTGTCAACATTGTTTTGCTGCTGATATACCTGCAGGAACCCTGGTTCCTGGCAGATTCAGTTCCAGGTGGGCTCTGGCTTTCATAAACTCATCACTGCACACTTGTGCACTCTCTCTGCATTTCAGCAGGACCTCTGCCCCTGCTGCCACCTCTAGAATTCTTCCTTTTTGCCATTTAAATTTTTTCAGGAGCTCCTTGTTTATCCATGGGGGCCTTGTGGCCACCCTTGTGTGACTTCCTGGTCTCCAGGACAGATCATTCTTGAGGCTGCAGGAGGTGGTCCTTGAAAACCAACCAGCTACAGATGCAAGCTCCATCTGTTGTCTCCTGTACAAGGACAGAGCTTTTGCAGTCTAAGGGGATGGGAAGCAGAGAAGCACCCTCATACATTTAGTTGACTTATATGTGGATTTGTGAGGGAAGTGCTTGTAATAATACATGTAGGTGTTTGCTGAGCTGCATCTTTCCTCCTGGCTATAAAGCTTTGAATAATCACTTGCCAGTGTAGTGACAGAAGTGGAAAGGCTTGTCAAGGTGGAGAGATGTGTCTGCTGCCGACTGCAAATGGGCATATAGAGGGCAGAGTGACAAGAGACTGGACACATTCTCATGTACATCAGTCCAGTCTGCCTCGGGGTTTTTTTGAGACTGGGCTTCCCTCATGCACAGCAGTTGACTACCTGAACTCCTTTGCCCATGACAATGGCATTGTTTCAGGGTTCCCTCCATTCCCTGGAGGAATGGTTTGTTGTGGTGATGTACACAGACTCTGAGTCCTTCCTTGCCATGTGAATCACCCTCATGCAGAGAAATCCCCTTTCCCCCAGGAGGTGTTTTCTCTCTGGCCCTCACAGGTGGGGCATGACGGCGCTACCCCTGAGAGCTGCTGGCTGCTGGAGGAGCTCACCATCGTCGTGCCCACCAAGGGCGTCATGTACAACTTTGTCTGCAAGTGCTGGCTGGCCAAAGACAAAGGTGATGGGCTCACCTCACGAACCCTCAACATCCAGGATGCAGAATGTGTTAACATTGGCATCAAGGTAGGCACCAGGCTCACTTTGTGCCTTTAGCTGCTGCAGGGATCTCTGCTGACGTTGGTCATGCATCAGCGGCTCTCAGACTTTGACTTTTGCAAGTGGCTTGAGCCTTCTCTTTGCTTTCCTTTCCTATATTATTTTATTAACAAAATCTCTTGGCATGGTTTAGGATCATGACTGTTTAGAGCAGTGTTCAGTGAGGCTGGCTGGGTGCAGCCATGGCATGGATGGGAGGGCAGAGTAGGCAGAGCACAGTTCAGCAGCCTGTCCTCACCTTGTCACCCACTGAATCACCTGGTACCCGTGGAGTGGGAACAGCTCCAAGGTGAAGGATTGCTTCTAACTCATCAGATTGGAGCAGTGGAAATATCTTAATGTTTTAATCTCTCCACAATGAGGCTAAGTACCAAATTTTCCAATAGGGGATAGGGAAATTAACAATTACTGGGAGTTGTTGAAACATGAAAACATTTGTAAGCCTAATCTTTGGTGAGAATAACTGATGAAAGTTGAATCAGTGATGAATAAAACTCTATAGTATTTTCATTCAAATACATGAATTTTGAAGTAATATCTGCTATGCCATATTTCAAACAAGTGCAAATTGGAAAGCTGAGCTATGCTGATTTTGGATGTAAGATTTGTAGCAGAAATAACAGTCTGGATGAATGTGACAATAACACTGTGTTTAAATACCTGTGTGGCAATTTAAAATCTCCATAGATGTGCTTCTATTTAGAGTCAGGTTACACTTTCATAGTACATTATTTTTTCTTTATGCTGCTCTTGATTCCCAAGCTAAAGATATTCTCCTGAAATCTTTCTTGTTCCCCAGACACCCAAAAAATTGATAACATTTTTAGCATTTGTGAAGGATTCAACAAATCAACGCAGATTTCAGTGGTGGAATTGACCTAAAGGTATAAAAAACCTTCCTCAAACTTAATACCAAGGTTAAAACCAATCTCATAAAAATGTCCCATCTGTCGTTTAACCTCCTGGATGAGGTTTCCAAGCTCCTATTGGTGAGCTGATGGCTTGCCCATAGATTGAAGTGGGTGTTAATGAAGACTTATGTTCAGTCTTCCTTTAAAAGCACAATCCTGAATATTTATTTTCATAAGTACACCAAAAAGAGACACGTCTAACGAGAAATTTTTTTCCTATGATGTGTAGGTCAGAAACGTGATGGGAAATTTGAAGGAAATCTGGGGAGATGTTTGGGACATGAAACTAGAAGTGAGCATTTCACTTTCTGATCAGTCTCCTTGTTGAGGGAATTTGGGACTGTTCCCTTGTAAACAGCTGTAGTTAGAAACTGAGTCTTACAGGCATTTTAGAGTTCAAAGACAACTGATATCTTTAGCATCATTGGGAGGATTAATACTTTCCTATTTTATTTTTTTTTTCTGCCTGGCGTTTGTACAGCCATGTGTACCCATTTCAACTTAATTTTCTTCTTGGCTTGATATTCCCTCTTTTTGCTTTAAATTGAGTATTTGCTTTTATTTGCTTTCCCATAGTTGGAGAAATTACTCAATGTCCACCACGGTCATTAGAAGCCTTCAGTGTATTGGTAAAAGAGTTTTTTCTCCTTCCTATAAAAAACAGGATGCATTGCTAGGATTTAAAATACGTGTGGATGAATATGTGATCAACAGGTTACTCAGGCTCAAGCAAATGTGAAAAATAATTTTTTGTATTATGTTATTCCTTTGCACTGTTCATTTATGGGCAGCCAAAATTCAGGCAAATAAAACTAGGCTAGCAGTGCACTATTAGAAATAAGTTTCTGGGAGCTGTTTCTTGATATTCTTCCACATCTCAAAGAAGCCTTGGTACCATTGCTATGATCTTGAAAGCATCTAAGTGGTCTAGAAGTCTTAAAACCCCTGATGGCCACTGGGACTTACACTTTTTTCACATATTTATTCTGAGTCTTATTGCTCCCATGACAGGAGAAAAGAACAAAATTGGGCTAGTAAGGTGAAAATTATAAAAAAAAATCTTTTCACAAAGTGGCATGCCTTCAGTGCATGCAAGATCTGGGAGGACTCTGCAGCTGATGCAGCAGTGAGCATCCCCTTGGAGAGCAGGATAGCTGAATTTTTGTACCACAGGGAGTGTCTTGATGCATAAACCTCCATACTGTTAGTGATATTGGCATAAACATTGACCAGATAAACACTGAACTTTTGGGGGAAACATTTTGCAGCCAAGAAAAAAACAATTGTTCTTATGGGAGTTTTTTTTTTAAGATTAGCAAGAATTTGATGCAGTACAGAGGTGGAGTGCTGGAGGTCACCAGGCAGAGACACTGGTAGCAGAGGGCTGGAGACCCAGCTATTGATGTGATGGTTGTGATTCCTGTGAAAAAGCAGCTTAAGAAATCTCATCACTGATGTTGCAATAGGACAAGGGATAATGGGTTTAAGGGTTGAGGGAAAGTTGACTTGGATTAGATAAAAGGGAGAGATTTTGTACACTCAGGGTGATGAGGCCCTGGTACAGTTTTCTCAGAGCAGCTGTGGCTGCCCCTGGATCCCTGGAAGTGTCCAAGGCTAGGCTGGACTGGGCTTGGAGCAGCTTGAGATAGTGGAAGGTGTCCCTGCCCATGGCAGGGGGTGGAACTAGATGAGCTTTACAGGTTCCTTTCAACCCAACCCATTCAGTGATTCTGTAATTCAGATATTGTCACAATAAAAGTGTCTCTTTCAAGGTTGAGCAAATCTGTAGAAAAGGTCACAGAAGTCCTGTAGTAAGTTTTGACGTCCAACTTTGCCTCTGAAAAAAGTGGTGTGGACAAGAACCAAGAAGCTGTGTTGGAACCTTGTCTGTCAAGGAAGTAGATCTCCAAGGAAGTGTGTTGTTGCCCTATTCAGGGTGGGTTAAGGGCAGCTGTTTAAATGAAACACTCTGATTGTTTCCAATCCTCACCAGATCCTCTACGAAGTCACGGTTGTCACTGGGGACATTGAAAGTGGTGGTACTGATGCCAGCATTTTCATGACTGTCTTTGGATCCAATGGGAACACTGAAGAGATGCTGCTGGAAAAAAATGGACACAGGTACAGTAACTTTTGTCAGTAATTTTTGTTGGTTAGAAGTGGAGTGATGACAGATTTTAGTGTCAAGTCAAGAAGCACTCAGGGCTTTGATCATGCTCCTGCTGGAATACAAACATTTACTCCCATTGACATTATAGATTCAGACCTGGGCCCCCTGTGTTCCTGTCAGATTTTTAGCAAAGCAAAGGAAAGGCGAGCCAGGGAAACCACCCTCTGTCATTTGTGCAAGTTTTGTTTTCCCTGTTCCTCAGTGGCTTTTGAGATTAGCATCTTGAACAAAAGTATGAAGTCCTGCATTGTCTCCAAGAGGAGCTGTGAACATTGCCCAGGAGAGCACTGGGAAATGGATGGGTGGTGGCACAGAATGCTGCACTGAATGCCCTGATTTTACTAAAAATGTGGAATCTCATGTTTTCTTCAGCAGAAACAGCTAACAAACACTCTGACCCTAGCCTGATGCCAGCACTTCCATAAGCCAGAAAACCCACCCACACCACCACTCATCCACTTCCCAATGCTTTTTTGTTCCTTTCTAGCACCTTCCCTAGTACAGAAAGCTTTGGCCTGCTCAAGAATGAACCATCTTTTAGTGACATTATACTTAAATTTAATTAATTGCCTAGCTCTGATCTTATTCAGCAATAATATCTACAGAGCATCAGAAGGGTGGGAGCTTTTTTGCCACACAGTTTGAGCTCAGCTTGCTGAGGGAATGCTGCATAACTGAGGAGAGGGTGCACCTTGCATAGAGGTGTTTGCTCAGGGAATGCTTTACTTGAAGCTGTTGTAGCAGAGTGGGTGTCTGGACAAACACAGCTAAGACTGAGAGCTTCATGTGTCTAGTTAGTAACAAGCACGAGCCTTGTTTGTTGTGAAGAAAATGCAGCAGAGGTGCTGCCGACTAAAATATCTGTGAGAAACACAGCTGAGTCATGCAGAAAACCACAGTTTTTGAGGCTTGCTGCTCCCCATCACAGAGGAACATCCAACACATGGGGCAGTGCCCCTGGGTTACCAGTGAGTGTGGCCATCAGTGACACCCTCTTATAAGACCCTGGGCAAGCCCAAAGTGGCCTGTTTTCCACTCATTTAATCCCAACACTCAGTCCTAGAAGGAGGGAAAATGGACCACTGATGTTTGGATTGAAAGGAAGCAGATTCCACATCTGGGTGTGTCAACCAAAAATCTCTAAAGACATCTCCAGCTCCTCAGGAGCAGGGTTGGAGTTTTGCTGCATCTGGGGCAAGCCATACCCCTAAGCTTTGTGGCCTCTAAAAACACATCCTATTTGTCTACATGGGTAGGATGGACAATCTCTGATACAAGAGTGTGAAAATGCAATACAGGAGAATAGAAAAGTCCCCGAGTGGGCTATCATCTGACAGTAGAGGACCTGTGAAAGGTGTTGAAAAATCACTGGGGCTGTGTAAAGGAGAGGAAGTGTAAGGCACAACTCTTATTATGTTAATATCTCCAGGATGCTGTGCTGTTCTGCTGGCACATCTCTGCTAGCTGGAGGTGCTCTGTGTCACACCTCCAGCTGTACAGAGCTCTTGTCATCTCATTAGCACCCTCTGCAGAGGACATTCATGTGCCCAAATTCACATCCTGTCCATTTCCACGCTGCTGCCACCAGTCTTCATCCAGCTGTTAACAGGACAGGCTTTCCTGGCTCTTTTCCACATGAAAATCTCCCCAGCCCTTGCACCAGCAGAGCAGGGATGGGTGAGAGCTGCTGCAACCCAATGGTAAAAAGCACTTCATCTTTATTGGGGCCATCCAGTGCCAATTCACTCACAGCAGCTTAGTGCATTATGAAGAACCAAAGAACCGTCTGTCTAACCTGCCACAGATTTAAGGCAATTTTCGCTACATTACACTTATTGCCAAGACCCCTGGGCAATGGAAATATTTATAAGGGCAGGCATGGGTAGGAAAGCTTAATGAAATCTTTCAGATAAATGGTTCAGTGTCCTGAAAAGGGAATAACAGCAGTCAGCTTGTCTGGCTACTTCTTCCCTTCTCGATTTTTTTTTCAGGTTTATGTTCATCTTCATATAAATTAGGGATAGCAAAGAGCCTCTGGGTCACCCAGTTTGTCGCTTTGACAATCACTTCCCTCTAGGACTTCCCTCTTGGAAGCAGCAGATGAGTATCAGTGTCACAAACTTCAAACAAGGTATTTGCTGAAGATAAAGAATGTTTTATTTTGCTAGCAGACATTTTAGCTTAGAGTTGCTCAGCCTGGAAAGCCTCAGAGTGACAGATTTCTAGGAAGCTTTGTAGGTAATAGTGATTGTAATAAAAACTGATCATAGGATCACAGGGTAATTCAGACTGGAAGGGTCACACCTTTTTGTTAAATAGATGTGGAAATCAATCCAGTCCAGGGACAAAAGTACATTCTATTTCTCAGAGTGAGACACGCTGCCTCAGTATCCGGTACCACAGAAAGACAAATAAGAAGAAAAAGGACTTTTTCAAAGAGCAAACATAACCCTTAATAACTAGAAATGGACTGGGACCAAAATGCCCTGTCTAAATGCCTCTGGGAGTGCAGAGGAAGCAATGCCTGGATGAAAACTGAGAGGCTCGAGCCAATCCCTATTACTAACATCTGCAGCTATGCATGCTCAGATAATGGTGTGAGTATAATCACATTCATCCTGCAGGGGGTAATCTGAACAGAGGTTGGTGAAGAAAATTTTTTTTTTTTTCTCCACATTCTGGCACTGCTATGGAGGCTGTGTGCATTGCCAGGAGTGAGATATCATCATTATGGATTGTTTCTGTTATGGCAGTGCCCACATCTTGCAGGGCTCTTCCCAAACCCCTCAGCACATTCGGGTAATTCCCCCACAAGAAGAATTTTGCATGTAAGAGAAACCTCAACAGCAGAGTGGTCACCACGTGCTTGGTAGACACCCTGGATTTGGCTGCCATTCTCCTTAGCAAGGATTAGATTTCCAACTTCAAGACCACAGCAGGTGTCCAGGTATTTGAGGGAGCAAACTGGAAGATCCACTTGTTTAGAACAGAGTAATACTGAGCCTGAGGCAGCACTTTCACTGAAGCAAGGCTTTCCTCCCAACACCAGTGATGCCAGGAGGGAGGGAAGGTGCAGTCCTAGCCAATGTAATCTTCTTTGGGAAGCACATGTTGGCTGTTTTTTTCCCTTCTCCTGCTTTCTGCTGATTGCTATGGATGAGCAGCTCCTGCACATCCCCGTGCCTGTACAAAGCAGCCACGCACCGGGGAAGGGCTTTCACACAAGCTTACACAAACCCACCTCGGTTCTTACCAGAGGCAGAGACAGTCTGCAAATCCAAATCCCCCAATTTCATCAGGCTGGTTTTGTCTCCATTCTAACACAATATGCCTGTGCTTACTAAACTTGGGCGTTGGGCTTCAATCCTGGCGCTGTGTTCATCAGAGCCGCAGCAGCTGCCTCTCTGCACGGCAGACACAAAGTTTTGTGCTGCACCTCAGGGGAAGGAGATGTGGCAAAAATTATTTTGCCTTCTAGCTGGAGCAAGCCAAGGACAGGCAAGTGGGTAGATGCCAGGAGGGAGGCGATGTGCAGAAGCCTGACTGTGAGTCTCTATTGTTCTGGTTACAAACAGAAAGGCAGTGTATGCTACAGGCTGCCTGGAGCAGCTCCAGGTGGGCTGTGTTTCCCAGGGAAGGAGGAATCCCTGTCAGATCTGCACTGAGGTGTCTTGCCAACAGCATAGTAGCTGGCGACTGCAGCGCAGGAAAGCTCAAGTCCAATAAAGAACACTCATAAACTTTTGATTTGACGCTGTTGGCGTGGCCAGGGCTGCGGCACGGGATGGAGATGCAGAGAGGCTGTAAAGCAGCAGGAAAAAAAACACCTCCGTGGTCTTCCTTCCACCCCCTGCAGGTTTGAGCGGGGCCAGGAGGACAGTTTCATCATGGAGATCGCCGACATCGCACCCCTGAGGAAGATGAGGATCCGGACGGACGGGAAGGGGACGCGCCCACACTGGTTCATGGAAAGGGTAAAGCTCTTGGCACCACAGGTCTCCCACAGCCTGAGTGTCCTGGAGCCTCTCAGCCCCTGGCAAAGAGGAGAAAAGCTCCAAGGGGCTGTTTTTTTATTAATTTTCTACGTTTTTTTCTCTTTGGTTTCTCATGGTTTTTCCCTGCAGGAATTGAGCCAAGAGAGAAGAGAGCAGAGGGACAAGCTGTGTTTTAAGAGCTCTTTTTTTTGTGTGGTGGAATCACCATGTCTGGAAGCATTCAAAAGGCTTGTGGGTGTGGCACATTTGTGGGCTATAGTTTAGCCATGATCACTGTGGTTCTGGGTTAATGGGTGGACGTGATCATATTGGACATTTTTTCCAACCTAAATGATGCTATGGTTTCACCACAGATTCTGCTGTTAGATCTCACTCTCCTCTGCACGAGCCTTGGTTTGTCACCAGGACACCTGCAATATTTTCTGGTCCCTGGGCTGTACCCTCAGCCAATGCAGGTCTCTGCCATGTGGGAATCTGAATCCCTGGAGGGGAGGGTGGATGTTTGTCTGCCAGATGGAGACACATTGGGATGGGTGGGACATTTCCAAATAATCCATCCATTCAACTGGGTCATCCCATCTCTCCTCTTTCCTTCTCCTCTAGCACACATATTTATTTCTTTCGTTGTCCATGCAAGTAAGGTGTCATTTCTATCTTGCATTTTGAATGGAGCATGCAAATTGATGGTGCTTTTCCCTGATGTCCTCCTGCCTTGCACAAAAGTACAGTGCTTGCCTTTATTTTTGCTGCCAAACCACCAGCTCCTTGTAAGGATCACCTCTGTCTGAGCAGTCAAAAGCAGTTTGCTTGTTGTGGGTCGCTATAATTATATTTCTAAGATAGAGAGGGAATGATGTGCTGATTGTAGACCATCAGAAGTCATCAATGGAGAAACACATCTCTGCCATTTTCCTTTTCCATGCTTTTCCTGGAGTCAACATCTTGCTGGATTTCTGTATCTTGACCTTTTTATGAGAACAGTTTAAGACCTAGTAGCTTAACCATGGTCGGAGGGAACACTGCATGATTTTTAAATGGGACTCTTTATCCTTTTTGACTAATTTACAACAGTCTTTTTCACATAGATAATGTGTTTCTAAACACTGATCCTACATAGCCACCAGTTTTCAGTGAAATGATGGACTCCTCTTCACTGTCAGAATTTCTGTGCTGCAGTACCATTTTTACTTCAACATTTCCTCTTCTAAATTTTTTCTCAGCAGCTGGGAAAGGAGGGGAACTGAAAGAGAGGGAATTCAGGCTGGATATTAGGAATAAATTATTTACTGTGAGGGTGGCAAAATACTGGCACAGGTTGCCCAGGGAGACTGTGGCTGCTAGAATTGTCCAAGGCCAGGTTGGATGGGACTTGGAGCAATGTGGGATAGTGGAAGGTGTCCCTCCCCAGGGCAGTGGGTGGGACTGGATGAGTTTTAAAGTCCTTTCCAACCCTTAACATTCTATGACTTTATGATGATGCTTCTGCAGCCTCTCAAAGGATTAGACCTCCAGCACATATCTTTAGAACTGATGCCACAGATGCACAGTTTTTCTCTCTGTGCCTGAGGAATAACTCGATCTTGTTGTCTGATTTGATTCAGATGTCTTGGTCAAATCCCCTTTGTAATTTCCCACATGCTTTCCCCTGAGTTTTATAAATCATAGTCATAAAAAATGAAATCAAATAAAGCTTATTCATCCAGAGGCATTCCAGGTCTTGCAGCCATGAATCAGCAGCAGCACAAAGGCAAGGGATGGCTGCATCTTCAGTTGTGCCTTCCAAACTTTGTTGCCTTGTCTGTCCAGGCATCCCAAACCCTCAGCCTGCTGGACTGTCCTACCAAAAGCAAAGATTCCCCAGGGAAGTGGGCTCATTTAGACCTACCCAGCAGGCTTATAGCCACCTTCCAGCTCTATAGAAGTCACAGGTGGACGGTGCAACAAGAACAGGTCTTGATAACAGACTTAAAAAGGGGCTTGTAAAAGTGAGGGAGAGCAACTTTTTACATGGGCAGATAGTGACAGAATGAGGGGAATGGTTTTATGCTAAAAGAAGAGAGATTTAGGTTAAACATTAGAAAGAAACTTTTGACTGTGAGGGTGGAGAGGCCCTGGCAGAAGTTGCCCAGAGCAGCTGTGGCTGCCCCTGGATCCCTGGAAGTGTCCAAGGCCAGGCTGGACTTTGGGTCTTGGAGCAACCTGAGATAGGGGAAGGTGTCCCTGCCTATGGCACAGGATTGAAATGGAAGGTCCTTAAGGTTGCTTCCAACCCAAACCATTCTTTTATAATTCTGTGGTTTTAGAAGCTTATGGAAATTATGTCTATAATTTCTATTTTTCTCTTAGATAAACAGATCACAGAGGATTTTTTTAACTCCAGTGTTACGTAGAGTACTGTATTTATTGGTTTTCCTTCCCACCTTCCCTGCAAAGGTAAACACAGCATTTCCATTCCCAGGCAGAGGGTGGCTTACAGAAGCATTCTGGAAGATGGGGAGGAAGGATTTTTGTTCTCTGATTTGTATTCCAGCCTTAAAAACTTACGTAGCCTGGTGTGACATGAAAACTGATCGGAGCCCATTTCCATTTCTGTCAAAAGTGCATATTAAGACTGCATAATGAAATACTTGTGGGGGTAGTGCTAAACTCTCAGACAGATGGTTCACAGTTAGTGCTAACTAGCACAGTGAAATGAGAAGCTAGATTAAGCCATCAACCCCGTAATTAACCATTTGTTGCTCCATTTATCTACATGATATTCTCAGTTTTCTTGTTCTATTAAACTAACAATAAATGATCTTTTTAATTCTCTTTGGTCTTTTGGTAAACTGTTGCTAGCCATAATTTATACTGCTTTTAGTTCACCAGATATAGAAATGCATAAATACCAATTAAAATGCATGAATTATCAATGATTCTGTACACAGCCAAAAGATTCAATTTACAAGCAGGCAAGTAGTCATTTTTTTTTTCTGTCTACATAAAATACACTAAAATTTCATTCAGAATCTGAGCAAAGTAATGAACTTGGTGCTGAAAATTCAGATTGCACCACGGAGTAGCAATAATGCTATCACCTAAACCTCTAGGGGGAACAAAATTTGATAAGTGATGTTTTGCAACAAAGTGAATGTTATTGATCATTACTATGCCCAAAAAGGCATCGTGAATGTTCTCCAAAGCTGAGCAATGCTTTCTGATCACACCACTGCTGGGAGGGACAGAGAGTGGGGATCTTTTCCACTGATCTAATGCTAAATCTCATGTTCTTCAACATCAAGTTACCATGAAACTGGTCTGTGTTTCTGAAATAACAGGGAACAAAATCATAGAATCCCAGAATGGTTTGGGTTGGAGGGGACCTTAAAGTTCGTCCCATTCCAATCCCCTGCCATGGGCAGGGACATCTTCCACTGTTCCAGGTTGCTCCAAGCCTCATCCAGCCTGGTCTCAGACACTTCCAGGGATCTAGGGGCAGCCACAGCTTCCCTGGGGACCCTGTGCCAGGGCCTCACTCACCTCAGCATAAAAAAAATTTTACTCTGATTAGGAAACTTATCTAAATGCATGCTTTAGAAACCTCTTCCTGGGATAGCTGCTTTCTCAGTCCCTGTGATGATTTCACCTGCTGCCCAGTGTCTTAGCTATGAAGTTGAAAAGCTAGAAACAAGAAGAGATGAAAGCTCAGTGAAATAGCAGGAATTATGAGACTGTTGAATTCTGCAGAGTTGCTTCCCTCAGAATTTTAATGTTACTTTGTGCTGTCAAAGCCAGACAGATAAGAAGCTGCCTTAATGAAGCACTAATTGCATTGCATTCAAACGTCACGAATAATCCTGCATGTGGGACTCAGTCTTTATTCAGTCCTTTCTCCTTTGTATAAAGGAGATTAAGAGAATTTGAGAATTATTATTGAGAATTGAGAATTATATAGCTGAAGCTGACTTTTATTCTTTGCAAAAGAGTGAAGTCTTTGTTTTACAGTCAGAAGTTCCTGGGTTTAAGGGAGGAATAATGACATGCAACAGAAGCAAAAAATCCTGTGTTTGAGCCTTCAAAGGTGAATGCCAGGAGCTGTGTATTTTGGTGTCAGCAGAGTGGGAGACCCTGTGGAGCATGTTTTACATGACATCTGGAAAAAGGCTGGGTAGGGGTAAATCAAATAATCGGACATGTCAAACCTTTCCATTGCAGGAGACAGTGTGCAATTAATTTCAAATTGTTGGTTTAATGTTCCTGTCAACTGCTGTATTTGCTCAGCTACGAAGCAAATTATCGATGTGTTATTCATACACACTTCTGCCACTTTTCTTTTCCTGGCTTATTGGTGTTCTACAGCCCAGTTAAGCTCCTTGCATAATTAGCAAGAAAGTTTGAGCTGAAAAGCACACTGGATGCCCACAGTAAATTCTAGGTATCCTAAAAAATAGCTTAGGTGCAATGCAAAGTAGTGGTTTCATTGCCAAGCAGTAGCTAGTTTTACTGAGAGGAGCAGGCAGAAATTAAATATAGTCTCAGCTCAGCTCACTGAGATGACTTTCTTGACCCTCATGATTGAAACCAAAATCCTGCATCATCCTCTGTGTGTGCAACACCCACAAACATCTCCTTTCAGGATGGGATTAATCTTCTGCTATTTTAGTCACTGAAAAAGGCTACATTCAGCTTTCACCCCTTCCAACAAACTACTCAGGCCCCCTCTGAAATCATGAGAAAGGCAGACCTGGGAGAGAGGGCAATGCCTCAGGGAGCTCCTTACGTGCCCCCAGTGCAGGTGGGATGTGGCTTCCCTGGGGATACCCAGGTCCCACCACTGACCACATGATGTTCTTGGGCTGGATGACCACCATTTAAGGGGGCCATGCTGGGGACGTGAGAGGCAATGCAACCACACTGTGACCCAGAGGTCAGTTTGACACTGCTGTTGCTTCTGTGTCCCTTGCTGTGACCATAGAATCATATTTTGGGTTGGAAATCACATTTAAAGGTCATCTCATTCCACTCCCTGCCATGGGAGGGACACCTTCCACTATCCCAGATGGCTCCAAGCTCCATCTAACCTGGTCTTGGACACTACTAGGGATAGAGAAGCCACATTTTCTCTGGGCACCCTGTGCCAGGNTGCAGTTGGATTTCTGGGCAGACATCCCTTGGGCAAAAACCACTCATAAAATGAATCTCCTTCCCCTGTCTGCTCCTCCCATAGCACCACCCCAGAACGAGATACCGGGGCCAGGCCTGTGTTTCTGTCCTTACAGAAATCTGTCCTCAGCTTACAGTGAGCTACACACAGATGCAATCACACATCCTGGGTGAGGGGCTGAGGGTGGAAAACGCTGGCATTTTGCTCCAGCAGCTTTAGTAGTCAGACTTGTTTTCTCAGGCAGCATCTGGAGCTCTGAGCATGGGCTGGGTAGGCCTGAGCATTTGTGAGAGGCCTGACCTCTGTGTCTGTGAGTGCTCTCCAGCTGACAACTCTTTATCTGCTTTGATCCCCACTGCTTCCCTGGCAATTCCCTGCAAGCTTTGCTCAGGACATTTTGCTACTAACAGTGTCACTGCCATTCCCAAGCAGGGCAGAGGTACTGCTGGCTGAACCCCTTCCGTAAATTAGATAGATACATTAGGTAGATTAGCATAGCATAGATTTTATGCACTGGGGTGGGGGGGAAAAACAGACATTTTCAGTCAACCTGACATCACTCATAGTCCAATTTTACAAAGAAAACATTCTGGGTTGGACTCTTAAGAGGATGCAGGTGTCATTCACTCATCCTTGAGAGAGGACACTTCTGTGCCCCAGCAGAAAGACCACCAGCTGGGGTGGGGGAGACCTGATTTCTGCTTGGTTCAAAGCAAGGGTCTGATTCAGTATCTCTTGACTCACAGAACAGTTTTTTTGACCACAAAGTAATAGTGTCACTGGCTATGAATAAGCAGCTTTTTAGAAAAGTGGGACATCTTCTATAGCCAAAAATGTCCTGTACCCCTAGGACAGGGGGGTGAAGGTGCTATGTTACAGATCCCTCTTTAGCACCAGGCAGACTGAAAACCCCAGATGAGTGTTCTACCCACAGAACCATTCAATGGTACAAACACCATGGTTTACTGCTCACCTTCAGTGTAGCTACTTCCCTCTCTAAAACAATTTTTTTATAACCTGGAGCAGGTTTTGAACTGCTGAAGACTGCAGCAAGGCTTGGCTGGGATCAACAGAAGGCCATAGACTGGGACACCTGAAGTTTGAAGACAGAATTTGAGCACATTTTATCTCAAGATAAATTTTTCTGAGGTTTTTTTTTCCTTAGGCTGATAAATGAGCGCTCAGTGGAAAGGCACTGAGGTAGTCAAGGGGCTACAGGAAGCACATGGCACACTAGGAAAGGCTGAGGAAAATAGAGCTTTTAAGCCATGACAAGAAAAGGCTGGGGGAGAATCCAATCACAGTCTTCTGTTGCTTGAAGCGAGGTTACAGAAACCATTGATCCAGACTTTTCTCAGAGGTGGACAGCAAAAAGCCGTGAGGCAATGGACATGAGTTGCACTGAGGAAAATCCTGATCAGATACATAGAATAAAATCTTCCCAATGAGAGTGATGCAGCCCTGGGATGAGGACTCAGAGGGTCTGGGGAATCTACACCCTTGAAGACTCTCACAGCTCAGTTGGACATGGCCTTGCGTGGCTTGTGGAGCTATGGACCTCCAAGGCAGCCTTTTTAATACAACATTCCCCACCACTCCTGATTCATTCCTCCCTCGTAA
Organism: Illadopsis cleaveri; assembly: GCA_013399915.1. Classification (NCBI taxonomy): domain Eukaryota; kingdom Metazoa; phylum Chordata; class Aves; order Passeriformes; family Timaliidae; genus Illadopsis; species Illadopsis cleaveri. The sequence goes on from VXBB01021514.1 coordinate 160,527, forward strand.
TATGCCACACTTCTCTGACACATCTGGGCTCATATTTCCATGGCCTTTGCAGAGGCAGTGTTTTCTGATGCACTGCTGCACACAGGCACAGTCTCTGTTTGTGTGAGATGGTAACACAAATGGCAATTTACGGCGCTGTCTCATCCCTTCCCTCCAGCTCCCCCAGTTTATTGAGAACTTACTGCTAGGTTTTTGCTCTAGGCAGGTGTAATGCTTTCCTCCCATTTGACTGATGCTCCACTGAGCCCACACACAACAAGAGACATAAAGGTGGGTATTTTATTAGGCATTTGTTGGAGTAACTTGTTGAGTTGCTCTGAATTCATTCCCATTCTGTTCTTATCACCACAGCATCTGAGCTGCTTCCATGACACGTTAGATAGTGTGACTAATATCTGTTGCATACTGTTTGTTCTGTCACCTTTTCCCAGAGGGAGAAGTGTGTGAAATATTAAGTTTTTGCTGGCCTAATTTTATCTTGTGCCTTGTTTTAACTTGTTTGGGCTTGTGTCTCTCTACAATGATTTCTGCTTGTTCACGCACAGGAGACAGGGAAAAGAAAGATGATGAGTGCTTCAAGGAGAGGTAGTGAAGTTTTTAATAACTCTGTTATTTCTTTGGAGTGAATCCCATGCTGGCACACAGGAGAGGTGTAATTCTCTTAGAGATGAGCTTCATCCATAACTTAGGTCAGAGGAGCAAATTTCTCTCTTTGGAGAAAGATGGTTGAAAAAGCATGATAATACTGTTGAAGACCATTTCTCAGGACAAACCAGCACAGCAAATACTGTCCATAGGACAGAGCTGCATTTATCCCAGAAGAGTTCAGCAAGGGCTTTGGAGCTGTGGCCAAGCTCTCCCCATGTCCTATCAGATCATGGACTTTATAAGTTTAACATTTGCCCTCTTTCAAATGATAAGTTTTCTTTCCCCATTTTGGCTCTTCACAGATCACCCTGAAGAATCTCACTAATCAAGAAGTGGCCACATTTACCTATGAGGATTGGCTGTCCAAGCTGAAAAACGCCAATGGAAGCCTGGTGTGTGAGATGCCAGCTGTCATAAACGACGAGCAGATGATGGAGGACACCACGTACACTCTTCAGGTTAAAACCAGTGACATTGGAGGTTGGTTCTTGCTAGATACTTTATGAATTTTCTAGTATGAAGTTTGTTTTTTAACAATGGGAAAAAACCCCATCTGCTTTGTTTGAAATTACATTTGAAAAAAACCATAGTTTAGCTGGAATACAACTGTTTTGGCTGGCTGCTCACCATGGCAGTATCTAAGAGACCCATTCTCATCTGAGCTCTAGGAATAACATATTTAGACTCAAGGTCCAGGTCTGACTGCTCTGTGATTCCTCTGAAGACATCCTGACAGAAACTATTACCAGACCAAGCTGCAGAGGTCAGCAGCCACATTTTTCTTTTTTTGGTCAGGTCCATCCATGTAGGGTGGTCAGAGCTGGTGTGCTTCAGGTTTTCAGTCAGCACTGTCTGCCTGGCCTAAAGCAGACAGCAATAATTCACCCACCTTTTCAAAGTGTTTTGAGACCATTTATCTCAGGCTGTGAAAACAAACATTCCTAAATGCACACCAGATAGAAGAGGTGGAACAGAGTAGACAGAAAGAGCTTCAAGAGCCAAGAAATGGGGTTTCAGTGTCATTTCCTGGGATCACTGCCTCTTTTAATGGGAAATTTTGTCAGGCTGCTGGATGAAATCTGCTGCCCCATACCAGATGAATCATGCTAACATGGGGCAAGCCACACATTGTCTTGAAGACACCTTGTTTCAAAAGTTGTTCCTCAAGTGAGATTCTGTCACACCAGTGGACATAACCAACTCCTGACCTCTAAATATCTTTTCGTTATTTCCTTTGTTGCTTCTTTGTTTCCCCCCCCTCCCCGCCCCCCGGTTTTATCAGTGGTAATTTATGCAGCTCCTAAGTTTTGATCTAAGAACATCAAAATTTCTTTAGCAGAGCATCTTCATGCCACTTCACCGCTTCTTATCTATCTTCTCTGCCAGCTGCTTGTCTGAAAAACATGTAGTGAAATACAAAAAACAAAAGAGAGAGAGGGAGACAGAGGAAGATTTGTTTAAGTATCTAGCCATCCATCTAATATAATGCTGGATCTTTCTGTGACCTTTTTTGTGAAAACCAGCCCTAACTCACGAAGGCGATGGAAATAGAAATGAGAAGGAGAATAGAAAATGACAGCAGCAGCAGACAGATCTGCCCTTCCCACTGAATGAAGGATGATGGGTATTAATGAAGAAACATTTTATTTCATTATGAACAGCGACAACCAGTAGGAAAGAGCAGATTACAGAGGGGTTTCAGAGAGTCTGTTTGTGATTAGATCACACAGCTCACTGACATAATGCTGAACTTTATCCAGCTTATCTAAAGCAGGTGCAAGTCATGAACCATCTCCCCTCTTTGATCATTATGTATTCCACAATTACTCCTGGCTGGACCAATTCAGGAAGAAAGGTATTTTATCCTTGGTGATGTTTAAACATGTTATATCATCTCCTGCCACACTGACATTGTTGAGGAGCAATACTGCACAAGGACTGGAATCAAATGTGTTTATTTCTAGGTATAAAGTTTTTCTTTGCAATGGCTTTCAACTTTCTAATGCATAAGAGTCACAAAAAAAAAAAAAAAAAAAAAAAAAAGAAAAAAAAAGGCAGGGAAATAATCTCGCTTATTTGCCACTCTCTGAAAAATTATATTTTTGGTTTTAGTTTCTCCTAGCCTAGACTGTCTCTGGTCATCCTGTCTGGGAGAGAAGTTACCATCAGTGGTCTGGATAACTCTCCTGAGGGTCTCTGCCTCTTGAGTTTTTTCTTCATCAGCTTCAGACAGTGACTTCATGATTAAGTCAGGTTAGATGGCTAGAGTTAGGGAAAGTGAATCCCACAAGGAAGATTCTGCAGCAAACTAGGAAGCATAAGATATTTCCTCCCCACCACACACACATGTTTAATGACAGCATTGTTTTACATTTTCCTCAGAGAAACCTTAAAGTCACAGTTTGTCTTTTGCAAAGTCACTCTACTCCAGGGAAAATATACCCTACAGAGTTTGCAACAGGGAACAACCCTGCTCCTGCAAAGCTCAAATCACTTCTTTTCCACCACAAGCAGTACCTCAGATGGCTCTCAGATTACACAGATAAGAAGATGTTGCTAGGGCATAAACTTCCCAAGTCAGATGGGTAATCTTTGGTTAAAACCAAGGTCTTGATCTCAGATGTAAAGCACAATCTGATTTTTCTTCAAAGCAGGACCCATAGGCATGGATGCAATAGAGGCAGGCCACCTGATGACTCTTTCTGAGGCACAAAAATGTCTTTTGGCTGGTTAATTTTTACTTTCTCTATGCAGGCACCATATACATGTTAATGCAGTGAAGATGGAGAGTGAATAAATACTGCTTTCTATCTTCCAAGCATTAATGAAGCAGAAGGTTTTTATCTCTGCTGTTATAAGATTAATTAGGATGTTGTCAACTCAGTTCCAACCTACAAATTACATAATTTAGGACAGTTGGTGTCAGTTCCTAGTGCCTTATATAGGTCTTTTTTGTGTCAGAAGAAGGACATTCTTTAGCCTCAGAAGGCTGTGACTCAAGCCCAGAGTTTGTTTAAAAATGAAGCATCTGCTCAGTAAAAATCACATAATCATAGAGATTTATGTTGAAAGGGTCCTCTGGAGGTTATTCACCCATTTTCCTGCTCCAAGGGCTGTTCCCAGCACCAGGCCAAGCCAGCTAAGAGTGCCCAGCCAAACACTGGACAACTCCAGGAATGGTGATGCCACCACCTCCCCAGGCATCTATCTGCACCATATCCCTGAGAATTTGGGGTTTTTTCCTCATTCCCAGCCTGAACCTCCCCAGCAGCTTGTGGCTGTGCCTTTTTGGGGTATGACGTGGCACAATGCATGGCCCTGCCATCATTATCACTGTCCCTGCACGTGGGGCCCTTGTGCACCTGCCCCAGCTCCTCTCAGGGCTTCTCCTCACAGTGGTGTGTCCCAGCTCTTGTCCACCTTTAGTAGCCGTCCTCTGAGCTCTTCTCAGTGTCTTGACACAGCCCAGGAATTCAAATTGGTGTTTTGCACCGAACACTTCCTGCTGGTTTCCACAGGAAACTTCCTGCTAGCTTGGATCCAATCAGAATATAAATGGTACTGCTGTAAACTTTTGCTGCCTTGGGAAGGCTGACNCCCCCTTTCAGAGTTACCTTCAACCTCAGGCACGTGCAAGGTTTATTCCAACCCAGACAGGGGACTTGGCATTTCTCCTTGCTGAATTCCATGGGATTTCTGTTTGCCCAGTCCTCAAGTTTCTCAGGGTCCGTCTGGGTTGGAATTCTGGCATTCAGCATGTCAGTCCCTCACACAAATCTACTCTTAGCTGGAATTCTGCTGAGGAAACACTGCCATTGTTTAGGGTATTGATGATGAAGTTCAGCTCAGTTCTGCAGATCCCAGTATCAATCCATGAGCTATTGCACTCATTGCCAGCTAAGGCTGGTGCAACCACAGTACCTTTATCTCTTCATTTGTCAAGTTTTTTACAGTTCCTAAATGTGCCTAACAGTTTCCTGGAACTGGCAACAACAACAGCAACAACAAAAAATATCAGAGACCCAAATAAGTGAAATGTACATTGATTTAACGTTTTTGGTTTTTACTTTCCCATCTCCTGCTAATTGCTTCTGAGGGAAATGTCACAGCATGAGACCTTCATAAGCCTCTTCCTGCAGGGACAGTTTTGCTAAGAAACAGTTGGTTCTGTGCTTTTTGAGACCTGGCATTAATTAGGAGCCTGCTCCTTGCAAGGAAATGGACTTCAGTTTGCTTTGTTCCTCACCTCAGCAAGCTTCAGGGTCATAAAAAGTACTGCCAGATGAACTGCCTGGATCCCTGATGCTTTCTCTTCCTACTTAAACCCTTCCCAGGGAACTGCTGAAAGTTAGCCCCAATTTAACTTGGGCAGCTTCTCGCATGGACACCACATGTTGCTTTGCCTTTCCTCTGTATGACTCTTTTCCTCCTCTTCTTCTTCTAGCAATTTTATTTTCCAGCCCTTCCATAAGAACAGTAGTGATTTCCTCCTAACTTCTGTATTCCAGTAATAATCCTGTGGAAGTGGAACATTTCTCCAGAAGTTTACAGTCCCCCTGAATTTGTCTCTGCATTGTGTTTGAATGGAGCTGTGGGGAATACTGTCTGTGTGGCTCAAAGTGGATTTGTGACACTCTTGTGTAAGAAAAGGCCTGGCAGGAGGTGAGACTTTCAAAGCTGGGCTGTCCAAACGAGGGCAGCAGATGCCCGAGTTCCTTTGTAAGGCAGATTTGAGCTTGATGGTCTCGTTTTCCTTTTCCAAAATTTAAGGGCCTTAGTACTCACACAGCAATGACTGTCTGCCCATGTGTGATCTTATTTCTCTCCGTGAATCTGCTTCTGTATTACGGAATCAAAATTAAAATGCAGTTGTTGTGGTTGGGCTATACATAGTGCCAGGTGAAAATGTAACACTTACAGCTAAATTGTAAGGTCACTGCAGGTGGTGGTTTGGCCTTGAACTCCCCAAAAGTCAGGAAAACAGCATGGCTGTTTTCTTTGGAAAAATATGGACAGTAGAGGACAAATGATGCTCAATATCAGGTAATAAAGATCATCTTGGAAATATTTGATTTCCTGAATATACACAATGAGAAGGTGGAAGTTGGTAGGAAGTTGCATGAGAAACTGGGACTTTTTTCATTAATTGCTGCAGGGACAATATTTTGAGAAAGAGCAATATAGAAAGAAGATGTGTTGGGTGTTGAGAGAAGTGAGCCATGAGGTGCTGCAGTGGCTTGGCTGATGATCTGTATGTAGCTCTGAAATCCCTGTACCATCAAACACAGGGAGAGCAGGAGGAGATAGACCCCAGCTGAAGGATCTTGAGTGCCATAATTGCTTGGAGAAGGTTGTGGGATTGCAGAAGGGAATGACTGAGTGTCTAAATGGAACTGTGCTTCAGTGGGAAGCCCAGGACAACACTTTGTGGCTAGAAAAGTTATAAATTATGTTCTTTACCACTCCTTAGTAGATTGCTGGATTCTGCTGGGTAAGTCACTTTACTTCCCAAGCTACCTTGGATTAATGGGAGTTACTACCCTGACATCCCCCCCCTGCAGAGGGTTGTGATGGACAGTCCTTCACCAGGAACATAAAATTCTGCTTCCTTTGAGCATTGCCATCACCATGGTCACCACATCTCAAGTGCCAGGGCAAAGCACCCAGCTGTATTTGTGGGATGGACTGGAGGAGCTGGTTGTTCTCCCTGCAGGATCCTGCACGAATCCACTGAAAGGTCTTGGCAGTGCCCAGAGAAACATGAGCCCCCCTGCAGCCTCTTCCAGCCTGCCTTTGCTGCCTCCCCATCCAACTGGGGGCTGGGGGTCAGCCCAAGGTGGCAGGGTAACCCATGGCATTTTTCTCTGCTCTCTCCTTCCAGGAGCAGGCACTGATGCCAACGTGTCCTTGATCCTGTTTGGGGAGTATGGGGACAGCGGCACCCTGCCTCTGAAGGAGTCCAACAAGTCCAACAAGTTTGAGAGGAACCAGATGGATGAATTCAGCTTCTCTGAAATGCTCAGCCTGGGAGACCTCTGCAAAGTGCGGATCTGGCATGACAACAAAGGTCAGGGCAGTGACAGGGATGGTGGGAGAGTTTGGGACGTTTCCACTTGTTTCTAACAAGGCAGGCTGAGGGCAGTGTCCCCAGCTCTGCTTCAGGCTGGGAAAATCACCTCGATTTTACCCAGATCCCAGCTTCCCTGCCTAGACACACCCCCTTCATGCAGGTGACCCTCTCCCTGGCTGCATCTGCTGCAGCAGGTCCCCAGCTTCATTCTGAGCTTGCAGCCACCTCTGCAGCACCAGGGATGCCTCCCCCAGAGCAAAGCCACGCAGCCTGCTGTCCCAACACACTGACTCCATCCATGAAACACCTCTCACAAGGCCAGCATGGCACTCCCAGAGCAGTTTAATGTTCTCAGCCTGACACTGACATGCAGGGAAATGCGGCCTGGCATAACACAGTGAGCCTTAGAAGACAGGAATAAAGAGCTGTGTCTGGCTTTATTAAGATCACTGCATCAGCCAGTGAGCACACAGCGTGCTGCTGAAGGAGATTCTGACATTTCTCTGCTGCTGGACACCCTGGTTGGTGTCACAACCAGCAGAGCACAGCTCGGTACGACTGTCATCATCATTTGTGTTGTCATTCAGGCACCAAGAGGTGTCTTGTAACAAGTGCATCACTAGCACTGCTGTGGTGACACCCCAGCCCATCTCCATGTAAAAGAGATGATGCTGCATTAGCAATGGCTAGCTCACAAGTGGCCAGCCCTTGCTGCAGCCCAAAGGTGAAGCCCCATAGCTCCAACAGGCTCACCTGAGCCACTGTGAATAAAGCAGTTTGGCAATAATATTTATCACAGTCTGGGGAGGAATGGCAGTGGGACTGCCCAGATTACTCAGGCATTACCTGGTGGTACTGGGGCAGCTGGTTCATGGCTGGGATGGGTTTCATGCCAGTGTGGATGCGACCTGGCCACCACCCCCTCAACTACTCCAAGCTGTGGCAGGTGGGGAAGGCTGCATGTCACACTCTGTTAATAAAAGATGCTATCTCTGGATTAGACTTTCCCACTGGAAAGTCTTTGAGAGAGAGGAAAAACACATCTAATTGTAGCCTCTGTCTGCTGTGAAATATGGGAGATACATCCACCTAACATGATTGTTTATTCCCAGACACTGCAAGCTCTGAGCTCATATTTATCACTCCCATAACACAGCACAATTTAGTTGATTAAACTCTGTAATATCATATTATATAGCTGGTGCTGAATGCAGTAAGGGAGCTGCTTTCACCTGATTACTTTGCCAAAACACTAATTCCTTAGATCTGCAGTTTAGATGTAGATATGGAAAGGGCTATTGAATGAGAGTTTTAGCTCAGTAAACAGGCTTTTTGGCAGGACCAAGAGTGGTTCAGACATCCCTCTGACAGCACCAAGAAATCAGCATGGACTTGCAGATTTGCTTTCAAACCTATTACCAGCTAAAATGTGTGCTAAAATAACTTCTTCCTCAAGTGGCATCATGGGTCCCTGGTGACTGGCCGTGCTAACAGGATGAAATTCATCCTCCAGAGCAAAGCTGGTCCTTAGGGCTCAGGCACAGGGACAGACTGGGATGCAGGAAGGTGAGACCTGGATCAGATTGAGGGTCTGTAGAGCCCAGCAGCCCTTTCCAACAGCAGCAGCACTGGATGCCTGAGGAAGAGGGCAGGCTGAGCAAGTGTGTGTAATCCTTTCACAATCCTCTGCATTTTGCATGATGAATAGCTCAGGGCATTTCCTGAGCTGGATATCATTTTTGTCCATTAAATAATTTCCATTGAATTTTCTCATTCAAGTTCTTGCCCAGGCCCTCCAGGAGACGTTTGCACCCACACACCCTGTGGCAGTGAGTCCCACGAGTCTGTTGCCTGCTGTGTGATGAGAAAATCCTGTTAATCCAGGAGGGTATTGCTGCCTTCTCCTTCTTGCACAAGTGATCATGGCTCACCTTCCCAGTGCCCCTGATGATGCTGCTGACACAAGTTGGTAATTGCTGGCTGTGTGCAGCTGGTTGGTGGCAAAGGGAGGTAAACAGTTTAGCCTGAGGCTAAGCAGCAAATAGGCTCAATTAGTTTAAATTTGCTCTGGGCTAAGAACATGTACCCAGATAGCCACCACAAGTCAGCTAAAATATTAAGCTGGGTGTCTAGAACCTGAAATATGTATATAAATACACATGGCAACCTCATATCCTCTTTCTTTATTTCCTCATAATACTGGTTTCCACTTATAAATACTAGTTCTTTCCAGACCTGGCTGACAGCAAGGTTAATTTAAGCCTCGGATAAACACCATCCTCAGGTTTTGTTCAGCAAAAAATGTACTTTCTTTTCCCAACAGAAAGAAGGAAAACTGTTGTTTAAATCATAACATATGTTGTCTACATCATTCTTGCATTAGTCATGTGAAAGGCATCTCCTATCTAAAACTTCATACAATTCAGCATGACAGTTTGTTGGGTGGATAGAGTATTTATTACTGCCGAGATCCCAGGATATAGCTATCCTTTGAATAGATGCCTGCTCCCTATAAATAATTTATATAAATTGGCTGTGGCACTGGCTAGAAATTCCTGGCTCTATTTCTTTTAAATGAGTAGTAGGGTCAGGGATCAAGTGTGTTTTTTGTCAGATGTGTGAGGGACTTCGGGTATTAAATAAAANGCCCCAGCTGCTCTGGGCACCCTGTGCCAGGGCCTGCCCACCCTCCCAGCCAGCAATTCCTGCCCAAGATCCCATCTGGCCCTGCCCTCTGGCACTGGGAAGCCATTGCCTGTGTCCTGTCCCTGCAGGCCTTGTCCCCAGTCCCTGGGCAGCTCTCCTGGAGCCCCTTGAGGCCCTGGCAGGGGCTGGCAGCTCTCCCTGGAGCCTTCTCTTGTGCAGCTGAACAGCCCCAGGTGTCCCAGGCTGGCTGCAGAGCAGAGGGGCTCCAGCCCTGGCAGCATCTCCGTGGCCTCCTCTGGACTGGCTGCAGCAGCTCCACGTCCTTGTGATATTTGGGGCCAATGACACCACCACATCATGTGCCCCATCAAGGTTAGTCAAGGGAAATACCAACCATTTAAAGGCTTCTTTTTCCTTGTCATACCAAGATGCCAGTCACCTGCCTGCCTGTATTTCAGAATAAAACAGATTTAAATGCCTTTCCCATTGTGTTCTCTGTGCCGTGCACCACAGCTCAGCATCCTTTTCCCCTGGTGAAGCCTTGCTGCAGTGGCTTTGATCCCAGGTGTCATCCCACTTTTGTTTATCCTTTCACCAAAATTCAATTGCAGTGGGGTGTTCAGAGTTGAAGAGACAGTAATTGACACAGCAGAACTATCAGAAGGTCTTTAAATTGCAAACACCGTGTTTTCATCCTCTGGAAAAGCACAACAGTTTTATGGTCCCACTATAATGCTTTTAAATGCCATTTTCCCCACAAAAACTGCTGAGTGACATCTCTGTCTGAGACATAAAGAAGGAATGAAGCCCCCATCTAATTTCTCTAACTTCAGAAAAATGATTAGGGAGGAAGTTGTTGCTCATTTGAAAACAGGCTGTTTAAAGACTTCACAACTGCAGTTTCAAGGAACTTGTTCCTAATTTTTTTTAGATGTTTAGAGCTCACCAGCAAGATTCTGGTAACAGCAGAGTGACGTGAATGAAACTTAGTTTTAATTTTGCTCCATGTCTTTTTATCTTGCCCCTGTTTACTTTGAGATACTGATGTTCAACCTAATATATTTAGACTCCCTGAGCAAATTTAATCACCTCCAGACTCCCCATCTCCTGATCTCAGATAGTCACTATGTATTTTCTCATATCTCAGTTCATTTACTTCTACATTTATGCAAGATCAATATCTGTAGGTCTGTAGAAATGTTGGCTTTCTAAACATAGGCCTCTTTTTTTCTTTTTTTCT
>VXBB01021514.1:171270-191969 GCA_013399915.1 Illadopsis cleaveri
CCATCAACCAAGGGGAGCCAGGAAGAGTCTAATTATGGATAAACCAGACTTTTCAGTGTTGTAGGAGCAAAGACAAAAGTAAATACCAAGGTTATGGAGCCAAAATTCTTCTTTGCCTTAACGAGGCCTTTCCGTCAATTCACCAACTTATCTGGCATTGTCTAGCAGAGTTTTAAACAGCCCAACTGCCCCAGTGACTCCTTTTGGGTGTCTCTTCCAAAAGAGAAAGTATCTTATTCCCTTTTTGATTTGGACTCAGGTCAAAACAATTTATATACCCTCGGTTTTCCTTTTCTTTCTCTGAAGGAACTACCTTTTCCAGGAGCAGCATCTTGACTCAGTTGTTAAATTGCCCAGGCCTTGAACTCACAGCACACTGCTATTCCAGAGGTCTGTTTCTGCAATTCATGGGCATGATTCCAGGCCTTTGGGGCACTTGCAGACCATAAATTATTTCTTTAAAAACCTAAGGAACTGTCTTTTTTAGCCCTTTGTAAGGATTTACTCAGCTATCAGACCTGAGAAGGGCTTTTCTAAGCCCTCCCTCTCAGCTCTCGACTGTTGCCTCATAAACTCTGCTGATCCCCGGGGCAGATTTGTTGAAGAGTTTCTGCTTTAAATAAAAAGTGAGAGGAAGAGAAATAGATGTGTAAAACTGCCCAAGGAGAGGAGAGTCCATCACTGTCCCTGTTTTGTTGGTGGCTCAGTATAAGGGAAGGCAGTGCCAACAATCCTGCACATCTTTTTGGATGCGTCAAAGTCTACAATTCAGACTGGGCTCAAGTGAGGGTGCAGTCTGCAGACTTGCAGCATGCCAGCAACTGTGCCATGGCTGATTGCTCCTTCAAATTGTCCAAATCTGGCCTCAGCACCTTGGGAGATCCCAGCACTGACCCACAGGGTCCCCTCTCATTTGCCTTGCACCTTCCTCTCTCTTCAACGCCAGGTTTTTTCGCCCAGCAGTGTTATCAAAAATATAAGGGTTTCACCCCTGTGAGGATTATGAGGCCCTGGCTCAGAGAAGCTGTGTCTGCCTCACCCATGGAAGTGTCCAAGTCCAGGTTGGACAGGGCTTGGAGAAGCCACAGATAGTGGAAGATGTCCATGCCCAAGGCAGGGGTGGAACGGGATGAGTTTTAACCTCCCATCCACCCCAAACCATTCCATGATTCTGTGAAAGGTGTGCTACAGGTGTTACAGCTAAACCAAGAGCTACTGCCAAGGTATCATAGTCCAGAGGAGACATGAAGCAGAGAAAAGATGTAAGGAATTAAAATAGCAGATCCTCAGAGAATGCAAAGACTTCAGTATTGACCTTGTGCTTTCATTCCTTTCCAATCTCGTGAATTGCAGAACCTTTCAGAAGGAGCCCAAAAAGACCAAAAAGAAGTAGCCTTAGAATTATCATTTCTGTAAAAGCTTCTCTTTTCTACAGGCCTCCTTTGCTCCTCCTGGGGACAAATTATCCTGCATCCTTGTTAAAAGCTTTTGCTTCAAGTATTCCTCAATAAAATACAAAATTTCCTTCAATCACAAGAATATAATCTGAGAAATTGTTCCATCTCCAGTCTGAGCTGTTAAGTGCTTTTGCACAGGAGTAGTTTATCTGTAAGATGTGAGGGCTGGAGGGGGAGTGGGGTGTGTCTGAGGGTAATTTATGGGTGGTTTCCACCTGAGTCAAATCCTGCACTGAACAAGTTGCAGAGACAACAGAGGTGAGGGGGCAGGGCACCTTTTTTCTAAAACTATCCCAAGTGTTAATCCTCTGCTTTCCCAAAGATTGTGAGAGGTTTTTTGCATTGCCTGTCTGCCCTGGTGAGAAATGTTGTAGTGTGAACCAACATGATCCTAAAGGAGAGATACACAAAATGGATCTATTTTTGTTCTGCCACTGGCTTGCCGGATGACCTTGCGTAAATCGCATCCCTGTGCCTCATTTTCAATTATGTAAATCAGGGATAAAAATTATTTCACCTTCTGGGGAGTGTTTTGAGATGTACTGATGCACAGCTAGATGCCACGATTTTAACACCTCACAATTAACGCTCCACTTCCAGCAGTTTGATGCCTCCATCAAAACTCCCACCACTTTCTGGGTGATGCCTCGTGAGGTGGGGCTTAGGGAGGGATGCTCACCTAACCAGACAGGAGATAAAAAACAAAAACAAAAACAAAAAACAAAAATCAGAGGGTGCAAGGCTGATGAGTTGTCAGTGCTATGGTTGTTACTTCATGATTCAGAAAATGTGCATATTTTTAAAATAAATAAATAAAAAGTGTAGCTAAGGGGCTGAGCAGTGCTGGTTTGTGGTTGTGAGCCTGGCAGCAGCAATTTTTCACTGGCCCTTGAGCAGTCAGTGTCTCCAGCAGGAGGGGTTTTTCACTCCTATGGAAACATAAGCACCAGTAGTGACTACTATTATCCTTGATCAGACATCAGCTGCTTCCAAAACCAAACCAGAAGAGATATGCTACAGAAAAATAAGGGATAGGGAGGATAGCCAATGGATATGGCTGAAAAAAGCAGAGACTTCCATGGACGTGTGTGCATCCAAGCATGGATGTGGTTCTGCCAGCAGATTTGATGCCACCAGCTCTTCCTTTGCAAGGAATAGTTAATATTCACTAAAGCAAGGTCAGGGACAAAGTGCCTGGTGAGCAGTGAACCCACCACACTTGTTTCACCCCATTTTTTTTTTTTCTCCCATCCTCCCATGTTTTCTGCAGGTGTCAGAATGGCTTAATATTTTAGGGGTGAGTACAGGCAAGTGGTGGCTGTTCCTGAGAGAGGCAAAGGAAGCTTCTGGTGCTGCGGGCTGGGGTTTTAGTTAAATGAAGCAGTAATGTCATTATCTGTGTTTCATCTACCGCTTCTACAGTCAGGCTCAATTGTGCTAATCACTGCAGAAATGGGTGACACGGAGCTTACAATCCAACCTGTCTGATGTCAGGAAAGCACAGACTTCCAGCATCACCTGGGGAAAAGGAAGAAAGGTCCTGTGAGGGCCTTTCAGGTCTGCACAGGGGGTCCTTGCTCAGTATCACCCAGTGGTCAGCTTGGATCCTTTTAGGAAAGAGGATAAATGAGATAAATAACTGCTCTTTTGGATAAGGACATTTGCAGAATACATTTCCCTACATCACACTAAATTATACAGAGTCAAGCAAGCAAAGTGATTCTTTTTTCCCCAAAGCTCTTCTCTTCCTCTAATTACATTTGAAATGTTTTGCATGCTATTGAAAATGTCACTTCCAGCTGCAGACCATTAAGGAGCCTATGTGGCATTGCCATGGGTTTTATTAAGGCAGGTTTGTTGCTGGGGATTTCAATGGCTGCAAAATGAGGCCTGGGGTGAAATACCTTTTGTTACAAATGTTGAGCACTTGCTTTGGTGGTAGGGGACCTTTCACAAAGGCACAGTGCTCACAAAATTATTTTAAAGACCAAGGGCTGAATAACTGGGCAGAAACTACTCAGATACATGCTTTTTCTTCCCTTCTGTCCCAAAGCATTAATGGAGGCAAATGTAGTGGTCCTGGTTTGTACTGTAGTCACAGCAGAAATTTGTGCAGCTGCTGTTGTCCTGAGCCCTTGTTTTCCTGGTACTATTGCTTGAGGTGCCAACAGGATGCCATCAGGTCTGCTCTGGTTTTTCTGCAAGCACTCAAAGCTGAGTGATGGAGCAACTCTGGCTCTCACAGTGGATCAGAATCAGGGACAGTGTCCAGGAGAAAGGTTGGTGAGCCATTTCTGCAGAGATCCTTCAGTTTCTCCTTGCAGCCAGGCTGTGTGCTCAGGATTTGGGAAAGTCCTTTCACCCTCCTATATGCACATCACCCTTCTGGCTCCTATTCCTCTTTCACTTATGCTGCTTTATAAACCAGCTTGGGCTGAGGATTTGGGGTAGGAGTTTCCTTTCCTATCATTGCTTATGCCTGTAGAGTCTCTGAGCCCATTGCAAAAGTCACAGAGGAACACAAGGGGTAAACAGGATAACAGCCTGAAACCAGGATTTCATGACCTGGAAAGTAGTTCTGCAAACATGATTTGTTCTCCTTCTGCTGACGTGATGCCCAGCACACAGAGCCAGCCCAGCAGAGGAAAACTCACATTTAGACTCTGTGCATCACTGGCCTTTCCATTTTCTTTTCCATACCAATGCAAAAAGGAATTTTATATATACTTTCCCAGTCTGAAACAAAAGAAAAACAGTAACTTCCCTGGTACAGCAGGATGCATTTTTCAGACATGAATCTACCCTTCCACTTCCATATCAGCCTTTAAATGGTGTTTAATGCTGTGGCAATGAAACCCTTGATGAGACACCACTGCTGCCACCATGGGACATGGACAGGGTGGGGAGATATGCTGCTATGGGCATTTCCAGTACAGCTTTCACCTGGGGTGAGGTATTTCTCCTAGAAATGAAAAGCATTTAGGGATCCTTGTACAGGTCTCATAATCTAAGTCACTAACAATCAGGAATGAAAATGAGAAAAAGGCAAATTCTAGTGAGAGGGAAGGGAAATGTTTTTCTTTAAAGCAGAGAGGAGGATGTTTAGGGGCAGTTGTACCATTTTTCCAAGACTGTCCATCCAGCTCCTTGATTTATGTACCCCTGTGCTGTGAGGGACACCCTGTTGGCATTTGCTTTTCAGTGTTGATCCCTGACAGCGCTCAGCACTTGCTCTTTAAATAGCCCAGAGCTGATAAAAGCATCTTTGTGGGGAGGAGCTGGCTTTGTCCTCAACTCCAACATCTGCAGGAAAGTCAGGTCTGTCCCATCTCTGCCTCTGATAAAAGAGCAGGATTTTGTTGCAGCTTCTTGGTGAGTGTGGCTGCAGGCACCAGGCTGGAGAAGAGGGAGGAGTGCATGTGCATTTCAGCCAGTCTCTATTCTGGTACTGCTGCTTAGCACTGATCCTGACCCCATCATCCTGTTCACTGCTGGCAGCCAGGCTGAGAGCAACAATTTATTCCGTCCTGGTCTGCAGGCATTGACATCTCTCACTGCAGAGGGAAGGCATGTTTTCTTTCTTTCATGCTGTACTGTCACTGAAATTTTGATGGAAGCAGAGCAGCCTCCTGAATATCCTGCAGAGACGTTCATTGAACTTAAATGGAAAAGATCCTACCAAAAGATTAACAGCTGACACTGCCAACATGTGTAGAATAAATTTCCAAAACAGCCCCAAAGAGCAAGTTGCTCCAGTTAAATCACAGTGGGAGCCCTGGAAAGCTTCACAGAATTGTAGAATCACAGAACAGTTCAGGTTGAAAGAGACCTTAGAGACAATTGTCTTCCAACCCCTGCCATGGGCAGGGACACCTTCCACTATCCCAGGCTGCTCCAAGCCTCATCCAGCCTGGCCTTGGACACTGCCAGGAATAGGACAGCCACAGCTGCTCTGGACAACCTGTAAAATCAAAGCAGATGGAACCAAACTCTTCTCACAGTGTCCAGTGACAGGACAAGAATGAATGGGCTCAAACTGAAAGACAGGAAATTCCACTAAAATAAGAAAAGTTTTTTTCTCTCTGCATGGGTAATCAAAGTCTGGCACAGGCCACCCAGAGAGGTTGTGGAATCTCCATGCTTGGAGGTATTAAAAATCTGACCACACAGTCCTGAGGTACCTGCTTTTGCTGAGTTTTCTCTAAGCAAGGTGTCCTGCAGGTGAACCTTCCAGGCACAATGACTTTGCAGTTCTGTGCCCCTGAAATTTAAGGGGTGAATGGTGGTGTTGGTTGAGGTCTGTGCTGCGTAGTGCAGAGCTCAGTTTCCTAACTTTGGGGAAGTTCATGAAGCCAAAGTACAAAACAGCAATGGCTGTGAGGCTGGTAAAGAACTGCCAGCACATGGTGTAGAGGCTCATAGTCCACAGGAGAAGGGTGACTTGTTGACATAACTCAAAAATGTGCCATCATTTTCTATTCAAGAAAAATGAGGATTAATTTCTGCAGATGAAGAAAATAGGCACGTGGCAGTGAATTCCTGCAAGAGCAAGAGCTGTTTAATCTCTCCAGGATGTTCATGATAAGTGAGCAGAGATGTCTCATCATGAACATAACCTTCTTTTGTCTGACTAATAGCAGGACTTGAAAGTAAAACTGTCAGAACCTCCTGTCCCCACCGAGGTCAACAAGTGCTCCTGTGATTTTAACAAAGAAATCAGGAAAACATTCCCAAATGCTGTTTTCTTCGTTTTCAAGCTGCTTTTGCAGTGGGGATTAAAAAAAAAAAACAGACCAAAGAAACAAAGTAGCATGCTCAAAAGGTGCTGTGGCTTCTCAGAAGGCCCCAAGGGAAGTGTAAAGTGGTTTGCTCATCCATGCTGGAACATCCACCACTTTACTCTGTCCTGTTTTCACGTCCTGTCCCAGCACTCATGAATTTGCCCTCGTTGCTTGGCAAGGCTGGGTAGTTTCCTTGGCTGGCAGGGCTGAAGGAGGGAGTTGTACTTTACATTCTGACTTCAAATCCAGAGAGGGGAGACCTTAGAGCCCCTTCCTTACTGCTTGTAAGAAAGATGGGGACAAACGTTTTAGTAGGGCCTGCTGCAACAGGGCAATGGGGGTGGTTTAAAACTAGAAGAGTGTCAACTGATATTAGATATATAAAGGAAGAAAATTTTTTATAATGAGGGTGGTGAAGCTCTGGCACAGGTTTCCCAGAGCAGCTGTGGCTGCTCCTGGATCCCTGGAAGTGTCCAAGGCCAGGTTGGTCAGGGCTTGGACCAACCTGGGACAGTGGAAGATGTCCCTGCCCACAGCACGAGAGTTGACCTTTAAAGGTTCCAACCTGAACCATTGATTCTCTGATTCATAGCAACAACATGGAGCTACCAAGGGAAGGTACCTCACCTCCTGTGTGCAAACATACAACCCCTTTTTTTTCACTAGGAATTGCCCCGGGCTGGCACTTGGAATATATTGATGTGATGGACTCTGCCATGGACAAGACATTTCGCTTCCAGTGTGATCGCTGGCTGGCTAAGGGTGAGGACGATGGGCAGCTCATCAGGGAGCTGGCCTGTGCCAACAACGACATCCTGGAACTGAAGGAACGGACTGGTGAGTTGGGAGCGCTCTGGTGCCATTTCCTGAGGCACCTCAGAGGTCACAGGACCACATCTCCTGCATCTGGAGGTTCCCAGGCAGGCTTCAGGGGTTATTTCATGTATGCTTTAGTTCAATAGTGCAGTTCTGCTGTAAGAAAGAAACAAAACAGGATTTTTGAGGAAGAAAAAGATCTCATTCTGGGTTGAAACCTAAGAGGGGCCCATCTGCAGTGGTTCAGTCCATCAGTAAGCCATGAGAACACATGGATATGATCTCATTAGAGGTAATGTGCTTGAGTCTTTGAGGTGGAAAATAAGTTCAGTCCTTAAAGTTTGGTAAGTAGCATTGCTCCAGCTTCCTCCTTAACTGGTTCTGGGCTAAGAGCTTAAGTGTCCCAGCTGAACATGACAGCTGAGCTTAACAGCCCATGGCCCTGGATCTTCTCTGGGTAATCCCACTGGGCCCAAGGTAATTACACTGGTGTCTGATGTGGTGGGTGACTCAGCCAACAAGAGTTATTTAACCACACTGATGATGTGCAGAGTCCATCTCAAAAACTACTGCACCAGTGCTCTTCTTCAGGAGAAGCCTGGAGAGACAATAATCACGTTATTTCACTGTGATTATGCTCTGCCCCTGAAAAAAATCAGCCTTGTGAGGGCCATTTTGGGTACCTGTAGGCCACCACAGCATCTGAGCACATCCTGTTAGGTACATGGACATCCTCACTCTGCTAGGAACAGTGCCACAAAGCAAAAAAAAATGAAAGAATGAAAAGAAAACATGGAGGATTTGGGCTGTGTTTCAGACGAAGTGCTTAGCACAGCATGGATCTGGACATAGTTTGTTTAAGATGGACGTCAGTCATTCTTGTGGGTCCCTCCAACACAGAATATTCTTTGATTCTAAGAATAACTCCATCTATTCTTGCTGCCCAATCAAACAGGACTCATATTTTTCGTGTATTCTATCCCAAACCACTTAGAAGTCAGAAGTCCCACAGATTTCAGTGTGTTTCCACCCTTATTTTGCAAATGCTTGCTGTCTTGTGGGCTGTGATAAATATTAGGAAAGGGGTTTTTAAGCAAAGTGACAGCCAAATGAAGAGATCTTGCAGGCCATCTGCTCCTCCTTTTCTGTTTAACGTGTGTGTTAATTACGCTTTAAAGTCTACGAGATTGTCACAGTAACCAGTGACAGAGAGGATGCAGATACCAAGGAAAACATCTGGATCATCCTAGAAGGGAAGATGGGCCGCTCAAAGGAATTCCTCATGGAAAACTCCTCCAAGAAAAGGAGATTCGAAAGGTAGTAAACAGGGTGGTGGGCCACAGGAACTCCTCACCCTCTTGTGTGTCCTCCACAAACGCCACCTCTTCTTGCCATGGGGAGCTGTGTTTGTGCCATGCTGCTTCTCACCCCCCTTCCAAAAAGCTGGATGGCTTCCCACTTGGATTACAGGGAAGATATCAAATGAGTTTCTGGTGGGCAGTCACAGAGTAGGTTTTAGGACCACAAGAAAAAGGCATTTGGTAAAAGGAAATGCAGATGTTGCATGCATGTGTGTGTGTGTGTGTGTCCCTTTGTATCAGTGCACACAAAGAGGCTCCTGGCAGGCCCCCAGGAAGGCCGTGAGGTTTTTGAGCTGGGAGGAGCAGAAGGAAGCTGGAGGTGGTTTCAGCTGCTCTTACAGCATCTCACTGGCAGTGGGAATCAGAGAGAAAGTAATAATAGTTGGAGGCTAGATGTTGTCAGAGCTGCTCGGATTTGACTTTGCAGACAGATCTGGGGGGAAAGGCTGCAAGATCACTGTCATGTGAGGAAAGGCAGGAATCAGCCTCCTGCTGGGGACACACCCATGGAACGTGGGGCATATTCCTTCTCTCAGGTGGGGCCAAAGTGCTGCAGGTGTCAGCAGGGTTTTGTGCTTCTTTAAGGGCACAGCACACCCTTAGGGGAAAAGGCAGGGTGCTGCTGATGTTCTGTTGCTTTGCAGGGAGGAAAGGTTTTTTCCTGGTAAAGAAAGGTGAAATTATGGCTTGTGTGGAATGTAATATGAATGTCTGAGACATCACATGAAATGTGAAAGATAAGAAGGAGCTTCTTGAGCTGATGGTGCCCATGGAGGAGTTAGACACTGCTCTTCATCAGGCACAGTCTGTCCTCAGAGGGACCAAGGGCCAGCCCAAGGAAATAAACCCAACAGATACTCAGAGAACACAACAGGGATCCAGTCAGCACTTTGACAGAAACCTATCATGCCTGCCCGTGGCAGGGGTTTGGAATTAGATGATCTTTAGGGTCCTTTCCAACCCAAATCATTCTGAGATTCTGTGATTTAATTGTTTCTCTGAACTATTTCCAGTCCTAGCTTCAGGAAGGGTGGCTCAACCAGCAAATTTATAACAGCTATGGTGGGTAGATGTGTAACAGATACAGTATCTGTCAAGAATGAATGAATAAGTGCTGGAGGGGAAATTAGTCATTCTTTAGCTTTATCTATAATGAGGCAAATTGATTTTGTATGTGGAACAGCTCAAGTTTATCCTAGAAAGTCCTAGTGGCAACAATTTCAAGTGTCACCCCCAATCAGGGAAAATACTAAATTTAAATATGGAAATTATACTTTGTGTTGAATGATTGTAGGTTAAATCAAATGACTGTAAATGAAGGCTTATCTTCCATCTTCCATAGCCATGTGCAAATTACTTAATGTCCATATGAGGCAAGTCACTGGCAGCCTCCAGGATGCTGAAACTGCTCCCTGTTTCCTGCAGGGGAGCAACAGACACATTCCAATTTTCTTCAAAGAACGTTGGTGATATTCCAGCCATCTGTGTTGGTCACTGCCCAAAAGATGGGAAGAAGTCATCTGCAAAAGCTGATGTCTTCTGGCATGTCCAGGAGATTATTGTGACAGAGATGGAGCTTTGCAACAAGTAAGTGCCTTCTCATCTGCAAGGAGCTGCCCTGGGAGGGCAGGGGGGAGCTGGGTAGCTCTGCACACATCCTCCTGAAGCATCTCAGGCTTAAGAAGTAACAGAAAGTCTTGTTTTTTGTTATGTAGTTTGGTGTGTCAGGTCCAGAATGTCTTTGTCTGACTTACCTGTGCAATTTCTGGGTTGTTAGAGAGGGTATTTGCACGTGCAAGTAACTTTATAAACAAGTTGGCTGGGGTGAATCTCACAGCCAGGATGAATTGGTGATTCATCCTGGTGGTTGATTTCTCACCTTTTGGAAAATAACCAGAGTGGCTGAAATTCAAGGAGTGTGTTGGATACTCTGCACAGACTGGTCTTTAAGTAAGCCTTGTGGAAGAGTTCCTAGAAATGTGAGTAAGACAAAGCCTGAGCCTCTGATTCAGACCAGTTTGGATAAGAGATCCTTCTGATCTGGTCCAAAAGGCCACACATGACTGGAAAGGCTGCAATCATGCAGCTCCACCATATCTGAAGAGCCCTGAGCATGGTCAGGTCATACACACTTTGATCAGAGTACCATCTTTGAAAGGGGAGCAGATTCCATAATACACACTTTGATCTTAGTCCCATCTTTGGAAGGGGAGCAGATTCCACAGGGATTGAGCAGGAATAGAGGAGATCACCCATTTGCAAAAAACCCTTCACTTTAATAAAACAATCCACAATGTTAATTGTGGATTTCTTCTCTTCTCTGTGATATTTCTATTGCTGCTAAAGAATTTAACTACAAGGAGTTTGTTCCAGCTGAGACAATTGAGTGTTTAAGAAGAAATCCTTGAAGTGGTGGTTTTTTTTTTTTAGAAGCTAAGAGTCTCTCCTAGCAAATTAATCAGCCAGCTGAAGAGCCTTAATAATATTTGCTGAATGAAAACTCAGTCAATTGCATACTAAAACATGTTCTTTTCTCCTGGTGGGGAAAAGCCTGGAACCCTCGAAGCCCAGCTGTGCAATCAGATCCGTGCACTGAACTCACTGGGAGCATGCTGAAACTGCTGAGACAGTGTGCTGTGAAGGGGCCAAAGGTTTTCCTCATAAAATCCCACTTTTTTAAAGATTGTTTTAAATTAAAGAGGACAGCCAGAAGGTATGGGTAAAGCCTGCAGTCTGTCCTTGCACTGGAGCAAGGCTCCAGCTCTGCAGATGCAGCACTTTACAGTGGTGTTTGCTGTGCACACGAGCAACTGGAGAGCTTGCACTATGAGAACAAGTTCTCACTTAAGGTATTACCCAACCCAAATATCAAAAAACCTACCCAGACAAAACAAAGACCCAAGTAAAAGAATTATGAGATTGTTGCAGCAATAGTTTTGAATTATACTGAGATTTTTCCTTTTGGTGGTACTTCTTAGTATGTAAAAAGATTGTATTTAAAGATTTTCCTTGCACATTCCAGGGCTACAAAGGTAATTTTTTTTTCTTTTTTCCACTTGTGAAGATTGGCATGCACCATTTTCCTTCCTGACCATGAGATATTACAGAGCTGAGGAAATCAATCTGCAGCATTGGACATCCTTTCTATCACACTCCCATGCAGTTTTTCTGTCCCTGGGCCTAAAATTTTGTTCCCCCTGGAACAAAATTTTGTCCCCCCTGTAGAATTTCTTATCTACAAAGCTTCTTTCCAGGGAATGAGTGCTTCTCTTTGGCTGCCAAGAGTATAGGAAGTGCTTAAGAAACACCATACAGCTGAAGCCACAGTAACCCTTCCTCCAGGTGTTTATTTTACACACACACTCGCACTGCAATCCAGCCACACTCCATTCAGGAGGACCTGCTGCACTTCATTGAAAGTGGGGGGAGGGGGAAAAGCTCATTTGGAACTGATCTGCATCACTGGAAATGAAATACATCATTAAAGGCGGAGTGCTCCAGCCCCTGGCTGAGTGCCAGCTACGAGGTAATTTATGGATGTGCTCGGTGTTCCACGCACATCACCAGAGACAGCACTGCACAGACAAGGGCTGTCGGCATCTGGTACCTATCATTTCTGTGTTCTGACCCTTTTTTTCCCCCTGCTAAGGATGAGATGGGTGATCTGGAGAGGAAAGGGGAGATTAAGCCTCCTCCATCTGTCCCGCTCCTTTTTTTATGCCTTTTTCCTGCTGTAGCTCTGGGTCTGACTGCTTGTCCTGCCTTGGTGGGTCTGGAACTGGACGTGCCATTGCACAGGCTAAGGAGGTGGCAAGAGCCACACAGATCCTTCCCATGTGCAGTGTGTCTGTAGCTGTATGGGGAGAGGTCACATTTTTTCAGTTGCAAAGTTCCATCGTGGCTCTTTCTAGAGAAATATTCAAGTTCTGGTACATAGAGGGGAAAATGCTGAAACAACATTAATATTGGGCAGTTCAGTAGAATGCACACTCCCTAACTTGCTGGCTCCTTGGTTGTACCAACAACATGGCCACAGCCCCAGGGCAGGGCCTGTCCCCTGGGCTGGCACTGCTGAGCCACCTCCAGTGCTGGGGACAGCTCTGGGCCCCTCAGGACAGGAGAGACACCGAGGGGCTGGAGCATGTCCAGGGCAGGGAACGGAGCTGGGGAAGGGGCTGGAGCCCCAGCAGAGGCTGAGGGAGCTGGGAAAGGGGTTGAGCCTGGAGAAAAGGAGGCTCAGGGGGGACCTTGTGGCTCTGCACAANGATATCTTGGAGAAATAGAACTATGAAAGTTGTATTGTACCAAAGCCAGGTGGGGTATTTAAATTATTAGCTTAGAAGCATTAGTAGCATTGTGGCAAAACCTGATAGGCCAAAAAAAAATGCTTATAATGTATTGTAATTAGGAAATAGTTTGGCTTCTGATAGTGATGGCATGAATTGTAATATCTATACTGTCTCACCCTTCATATGAGACTGAAAATAGAATAAAAGTCTTTAAAACACCTCTCAGGAGGCCTGTCTCTGGGTCAGGAAAGGGATAATCCAACAGTGCCATGATTTAGTTGAGGTGTTAGGGCTGGGTTGGACTCGATGATCTTAAAGGTCTTTTCCAACCTACACGTCCTGTGATTCTGTGAAAACTCCCCTCAGGACCCCCATCTCTGGGGCAGAAAAAGGGATAATCCAACAGTGCCATGATTTAGTTGAGGTGTTAGGGCTGGGTTGGACTCGATGATCTTTTCCGACCTACATGTCCTGTGATTCTGTGAGAACTCCCCTCAGGACCCCCATCTGTGGGTCAGAAAAAGGGTTTTTCCCCACAGCCCTCCATGCCATTAACCCACCCACGACGACCTCCCCCGTGGCAGGTACTTTTTCACGTGCAACGCGAAGATCCCCCTGCGGTACAAGAGGCGGGACTACAAAGTCTTTGAGTGTGCCAAGGTCAAGGAGAGCTTTGCCAGCAAGGCCCGGAGCCTGGTGCCGGTCAAGTACGAGACCATCGTGGTGACGGGCTTCGAGAAGGGCGCGGGCACCGACGCCAACGTCTTCATCACCATCTACGGCCTCAACGGGGACTCGGGCCGGCGCGCCCTGAAGCACAAGTTCAGGAACCTCTTCGAGAGGGGTAAAACCAACAGGTTCTACCTGGAAACGCTGGACATGGGGGAGCTGAAGAAGGTCCGGATCGAGCACGACAACAGCGGCCTGGCCCCAGGCTGGCTGGTGGAGAGGGTGGAGATCACCAACTCAGCCACTGGCGTCACCACCATATTTCCCTGTGGGAAGTGGCTGGATGAAAACAGAGGGGATGGGTTGATCTGTAGGGATCTTTTTCCTAGGTTCTGAGGAGGGCACAGCTGCAGGAGGGGTTTGGTTCCTTCGGTATTTTTTCTCCTTATACTGTTTTATACTGCATTTTACTTTTTAATACACTACCTTTTGTATTGAGAGATTTTTAGCAGCAAGACATTCTTCCTGGGTTAACATTTTGTAAAAGTAATGCTTTTGGTAGCTTTTTTTTAAAAAATGTAAATTAAATAAATTCATTTGTTGCTTACTTATGATTAAAAGCTACAACCAGCAGAGGTATAAACTGTCCTTTACCAGCTCACATGTTTCTGCTTTCAATGCTAGGCCTTGGCAGGGCTGAGAAAACCCAGTGACCTACTCCACTGATAGGCTCCACTTTTAGATAAGCATAAAGGTTAAGAGAATTGAGACACTTTTATATAAGAAAATTGAGCTTGGAGATGCCAGATTTTTTTCCCACTTCTAGCAATTGCAAGCTCTGCACGTCCATACACACACATGCACATCTCCAGAGGGCACCACATAAAAAACAGCAGGCACAATAGGATTTTCCACAGGGAGTTTGGGGAGCATCTGCATCCCCCCATCCAGGTCTCAAGCAATCGTATCTGGGTGGTGTTTTCCACCCTCTGGGCATTTTTCCCTCCACCAGGGCAGACTCTATGCCCTGGCTGAATTCCTACAACTCTGCCAAGAGCTGAGATCTACGGTTACAGCTGCCAGTGCAAAAGACCTTCCAGATAATCAATTCCACAGCAAGGAAGCTGTGCTAACTATATTCAAAGCTGACTCAGGATAATCTTACCCTACATGGCCTGAATACCAGCTCCATTTCAGAGCAAATGCCATTCACTTAAACTTTTTTTTTTCCCCCCCCATTAATAAGGATTGCTGTTTTGTCTTTCTCTGTGGCAGAGAAGGGATTTCCTGCAGGCAGTGAGGGCCAGTGCTCCTGTCAATGAGCTCTTCCCAGGCACTCACATCCCTACAGGTACCAACAAGAAAATCTGTTGGTAAATCATTGCTTCTGGAGCCCTGTCTCTCTCTCTCTAGGAAGAAAAGCAGCAGAAGGAGAAGGGGGGATGTGTGAGCCATGAGGACCTTCCTTCTGGCCTACCCTGGAGAGGACATGCCTTCTCCCAGAAGCTGGTTTTAAACAAGAACTTTGCATGAATAGGGATCAGATGGATCAGGAGAGGGCTCAACCCACTAAGCCTACCCACTCCACCAGTTCCTGGGTTCAGGGCGATGCTTCTGGGATCTTGCCTGGATGTGCCAGGCCATGAGGCAGGATTGTCCCACTGCTCAGTCCCTCACTGCTCATGGGCAAAGGAGGCCCAGCAAAGGCTGGTGGTGCTGAGACAGGAGTTAGAAACATCTTAAAAGTGCTGTCGATTGCGCAGAGGCATTTGAAAGCTGCTCACCCACCAAAGCCCTTCCAGGGAAGTTCTGGATTTCTGTTTCCCACAGCAGGCACCACCAAAGAGACCTGACCTTACATAATGGCTGTCTGTGCCAGCTCACAAATAATAGCCCAGACTAATTCATTTTAGAAACCTTTATGGTAACTGATGATGTTGAAGAAGAGCAAGTTGCTTAACTGAGACCAGTAATCAACTTCATCAGTGATCAGCTACTCACTGAGAGGAATAATAATAATAGCAGTCTTCACTTGGCTGTGCTCTCCCTCCTCATGGCAGGCTGGTGCTGCCCAGCCCTGAGCAAGGAGCTGGGAGCTCACAGGAGGAGCAGAACAGCCCTTAGGAGGGCTGGAGGTGATTTTTAGGGTCTGATTGCATCCCTGGGACCCTGCTGGGATAGAGTTCAGACTCCCTGGATACCCAGGGGGTCCCATGAATGGAGTCTGGCACATCTGGGTTTGCTGTTCTTGTGCAGAGTCATTGCAGCTCCCCGGTAGGTGTTGGAAGCAAAATAAGAGTCAGGCTTTTCATCTCCCTGCATTCTCTACCACCTAAGTTTAACCAGCACTGTGAAAAAACACCTCTTCTGTCAAGAGGTTTGGCCCCATTTTAGACAAATTTATTCTGTGAAATAGGAGTTTGTCCCAGTACAGTACTGTAATCCCAGCATTTCCAGCTGGCTCCAGTCACCCCCTGCTTGGTACAGGGTGGAGGGGAAGCTGGTTTTAGAGCACCAATTTAACCCCTGCCATCCCCTGGGCAAACCCACTGCACTGGTACTTGCCTCCATGGCCAGGTTGGACGGGGTTGGGAGCAACCTGTTCTAGTGGAAGGTGTGGAACTGAATCTTCGAGGTCCCTTCCAGCCCAAACCTTTCTGTGATCCCATGATGGCTCCATGATTCCATGATCATCCTATGATTCCAGCCCTGGGGAGCAGCGAGACAGCTCCTGACCCACACACCATCCCTTCCTGGGGCAAGGAGGAAAGACAAACCTTACCTTGAATGTGAGACGTGCTCATGTCTGGGAGGAATCACAGTAGCAGGTGGCTAGAACCATGGGCTGAGGCACAGCTGAAGCAGGAATTAATATCTTCAAGGTGACCAGATCACTGTGTGGGTGGGAGATGGGTTTGTAGGTACCTGGGTTGTCATCAAGGCCACCTGCCATCCCTGGACAGGTTTTTCCAACACAAAAGCTGCAGGAAAAGCTGCCCTGAAAAGGGCCAAGGGAGAGTTCGCTGATAGAGGGTCAGCAAACTGTGTGCCAGGAAGGCAACCTTGTCAAAGCATGAAAGGGCTCTGCTTTTTTCCACTAAACACTTCAAGCAAGTCCCTCCTTGAGTGCAAAGCTCAGCTCCACCCTGGCTCTGGGGAATCCCTCTGTTGCTACAACAACTCATGCTACAGAAGTAGTAAGGCAAGAGTGGAGTTTTTCCAACAGCTGGATTTGCATTAAGCTGCTAAATTCAACGCATTCTTGGCTAAGTGGAGATCTAGGAAGGAGAAAAGCCAAAATTTTCCGAGTCTTGTGCCTTTTGCAGGGCTTAGTCAATCTTTTCCTGTGGAGGCCAAGCATCCCAAAGCTGGTATGTCAGGCAGATGCAAAGCTCCTGCTCCCACCACTAACCTCTACCTTCTTTTTTTCCACTTTATTTCCTAATTGGTGGCATTTTAATGCACATTCCTTCATCCTAAAATAAATAAGAAGCAAGAGCAAAGGACAGGATTGGTAGCTCTCAGTCTTCAAAACCTGTCCCACTGTATTTATGTTCTCCACCATTTTGGGACTCTGATGAAGTTCTGTGTTTACTAAATTTAGGTTTACCAAAGCACTTGAGTGGTGCCAACGAAAACCAGCATAAACAAGAAGTGCTCAGCAGTGTTTCATGCTGAAGGACTGGTTGCCTCTTGGTGCAGGACACTGAGAATTACTTCCAACTCTCTATGAAATTGTTGCATTTTTGGTGGCATCATACACCTACATGACCCTTAGGTTCATGAAGGAGGAATGACTGAGAGATGTGAAGTATCTTATATTCTGTACGTAGAAAACATCTTGTAATCCTCCTTGCCCCTTCCTTATGTCTAGAGGTCCGTTCTAAACTAGAAAAGAGCTAAAAAGATAAAAAAAGGAAAAAAAAAAAAAAGAAAAACCAAGAAAAAAATAAATGTATTAATGGGGTTGCACAGCTCTGAGCTGCAACCTGTGGGCCAGCTGCAGATTTAGACACCAGAAAACACCGATAAGGGCTAACTAAACTTCCCGACCCTGGGCAGCTGCTGTGAGAGCTGGCAGTGAATTAAGATGTTGCATCTCAGACCGTGCTGCTGTGCTGTGACGGGCACAGCCCCTCTCCCTCCCCAGGCAGGTATTGTGTGCTCAGCGGGGCTGTTATCACATCCTGGCGGCTCGTTTGCTGCTCCGGCTCCAAAACAAACCCGATTGCCATCTGCAGCATCTCTCTCAGCGCCTCACCCTTCCGAAGGACGTCAGCAGGATCTCAGCGAGAAACTGAGATTTTCCCCAGCTGGACCAGCAGGCCACTTTTAACCTGTTTTCTGAGTTTCTGAAAGCTTCCTGTAACAAGAGCTCCGTGTTGTGTGAACACGGTTCATCCCTTATGCAGCTTTTGATGGATGCTGGAGGAGCCCGCAGTTCCCTTCAGCTACAGGAACCAAATCTCTACGATCAGCAGAGCAACTAATCTCCAAGGCTTATTTAGTTTAATCACACAGTCAAAGATGGGCACTGGTCTCAGGTTTTCAGGAGGAGCAGCTGAATCAGGAGTGGGCAGGAGCAGAGACTGGCACCATTTGGTGTGGGAGAAAATAAAAGCACAGGAGGACCTACAGCATGGATTTTGCAGGATGCAAATTTGGGTGTATGACCCATTGGAGTAGCAAAAGGATTGAAAATACCCCCAAATGTACGTGTATTAGTTTGAAGAGTTTGGGGTTTTTTTTCCTTCCAATCAGTTTCCCCTTCCTTAGCTATTAAACTAGAGACTCAGAAGAAAATGCTTCTCCACCAGGAGGGTGGGAGAACCTGTTGATACCTCTGCAGGGCTTGCTAAGAGATACCTTACAGGCATCATGTGATGTGTTTAGAGGAGAGAACTCTCTTTAATAGGCAATTTTCTGAAATTTTCTGCTTTTTAGACACCAGTTTTGGTGCCTGATCACCCAACTGTTGCCACAGGGCATCATACGCATCAATGTGCCTGGTGTGGAGAGCCTCACCTCACCCCTGCCATGGGGCTCAGCCACCAGCAGCCCCTGCAAACCAGATGGGCAAGAGTATTTTTTACCCCAGCAGTGGTTTCTCCTGTGCATCAAAGACACAAGCAGTGAAAGGAGAATTGATTCCAACCCAAGGAAACCAGAAATGAGCAGTAAATAAAGACCAAGCGACCGCCCTGCCAGGTGGCTTCTGCGTGGCACAGGTTTATAGTTAGCAATGCGGTTTGTTTTATTAGTTATAAATAAAGTACAAAAAATCCACCAAAAGTGAATCTAAGCATTTACACAATTTCTAATGTCTTTCCATTTCTTCAATGCACTATTGCTTTAATATTAATAATAAATATTTTTCTAGCTTTCTTCTATAAAATAGTCTATGTAGCAAAATGTTGCACAGCACAACAGAACAGCAGTAGGAATACAAAAATGTGGGTGATCCTTTCACCTGCCCGGGTCATTAAAGGAGAGGGGGTTTTGTTTACTCGCTCCTTGTTTTACTTATCCCTCTTGCAATGACTTTGAGGGGGAGGACAACCAACCCTCCTGTCCTCACACAGCTCAAAATCACAGCTCCAGGCTACAGGGGAAGAGTGTTACAGAGCAGCAAGGTAAAAAACACAGACAGGTTTAAAACCCGGGGTAAGGCAAAGTCAACAAAGCAGCGCAGCACCCTGAAGGGACAGAGAGAAAAAAAATTAAGGTACTGTGATTTTGTGCCTTCCTAACCCAACTGAGAATTTCATCCAAAGCCTTTTTGTGGGGAGGATGGCTACTGGGCTGAGCACATGCATCAAACCCCACTTCTGTCTGTACATGGCTGAATGTCTGCACTGATCGAGCATGGTTATGGCTTAAAGCTTAAAATGTTATCAAAGGTTCTCTAACCTTCTGGCAAAGCTGGAACATGTGATATTCAGGAGCCTCTGGGGAAAGGGCAGTGCACTGCAAGAGTGATGCTGTCATGGCAGAATGGGGATGCTTGGCCATGTCAGTTTGGGGCTGACCCCCTCCTTGGGGACACGAGGGCTCTGGGGCAGGTCCCAGCTCTACGCTGGATTAAAAAGCTCCAAAGTGAGGCTCCCTCCTGTACAGGAGGGATGAAACCAGCTGCTCAAGACCAGTGTCTCATGACAAGATGATGTCTGCATGCATGTCTCAGAGCTGGGTTATAGCCAGTGCTCATGGCAGGCGTTGGGAGGAGATGGCAAGTGGATCCCGTGTCCATCCCAACCACTCTCAGCCAGACATGGTGTCACAGGATCACAGAATGGTTTGGGCTGGAAGGGACCTTAAAGCTCATCTCGTTCCAACCTCTGCCATGGGCAGGGACACCTTCCACTATCCCAGGCTGCTCCAAGCCTGTCCAGCCTGGCCTTGGACACTTCCAGGGATGGGGCAGACTCAGCTTCTCTGGGAAACCTGTGCCAGAGCCTTCCTAGCCTCTGAGTAAAGAAGTCAGCCCCTAAAAACCGCATTGAATCCCTCAGTTTTGCTGCCCCCAAGCCCAGGCTCACTCTATTACCTCCTTCACCCCAGCTGAGCGCACACACACAGAGGGTGAAAAGAGCCAAACCGAGCACTGATAGAAGACGCCAAAAATTAGAGAGCCACCACACCTGGGCTTCCTGCATGGGCTTTTGACACAACTTGCAGAGTCTTGCACTAAAGGCATGCATTTCCCCAAGCACAGCCTTGCAGTGGGTGCCTGCTGGGTGTTATTGCAGGGCCACACAAGCAGCAGCAGCAGCAGCAGCAGCAGCAGCACCAGAGGCGACAGGGACAGGGTAGTACCAAGAAACAACCAAAACATTTTGGTTTATGCAGAGCGTCGTTAACCACCTTCAATGCACAAGGACGCAAGTGAAAGGATCACCAGAGTTTGATTATGAGTGCAAATAATATTCATATATATGTGCTAAACACAGTCACTATATTGCAGTTTTCCACTATGTCACAGCATACAGAATCAAAGGTTTGCATTTTTATGGAATGTATCCAAGGTAACAGCACCACAGTAATACAGTTTGTAATCACACACCCTGATTTTTTTCTCTTTTTTTTTTTTTTGTTTTTGACAAGATAAGCATTACCCCCCACATCCCCTGTTTAATTTTATTTTAAGTACCGATGCATGCAAAGCATTCCATTCCCAGAAACAATGCAAAAATGAGGTAATAGGAGTAATAAAAAAAATTAGTAGTAATTTCTAAATAAATAAATTATAATTAAAAATGCAAAAAAACAACTATAAAAATAATTAAATAAGAACCCACAATATCTACAAGTTAGTCATAAATTATG
>VXBB01021514.1:192064-204075 GCA_013399915.1 Illadopsis cleaveri
GTTAGTCATAAATTATGATTGTTAAATATAAGGCATTTAAACTCACAAAAACCTGTAAACTATTGATGTTTTGTTTCTAGAATTGTTGTTGTTGTTGATGTTTGTTTTGTTTTGTTTTTAAACTCATTCTAACTCGCAATCTACTTGTACAAATTATTTAAATGCAAAGGAACCTGACACACTGATACAACTCCAGACACTGTAAATTCGCACACACCTGGGGATCAGTCACTCACACGAGACCATGGGAGTTTGGTGCTTTTCTTCACCAAAGGTTCGTTTGGTTTTGTTTTTATTTTTTTTTTTAAAGTTTGATCGATTTTTTTTTTTTTTTTAAAAACTGTGCTTGTTTATTAGGCAAATAGTAACACTTTCTCATAGGCTTTAAAAGAAAACACACGGTCCAGAAGCGTTCTTCATTCCCTCCCCACCCAGTGGGGGTATCAATCCCCCTGTTACACACCCTGCTTCTCCCCTCCAGGTCACAACTGGGCAGACCAGACTTGCTCAGATTCTATTTTACCACCAAAGACTTGCTTTGCTTGTCATGGTATTAGTATTATTAGTATTATTTGTAATGCTGCTTCAATGCTGATGGAGCAAGACCCATTGGTATCCATGGGCCATTCCTCAACTCATGGATATCAGGGCTGGGACCACCACATTCCCCAAGAAGCTGTCACTTGTGCTGGGTGACAAATGTGTCATGAAGTCATGGAATGGTTTGGGTTGGGAGGGACTTTAAAGCTCATCTTGTTCCAAACCCCCTACCATGGGCAGAGACACCTTCCACTAGACCAGGTCACCCCAGTCACCATCCAGCCTGGCCTTGAACACTTCCAGGGTTCTCTGGGCAACCTGTGCCAGGGCCTCCCCACCCTCACAGTCAAGAATTCCTCCCTTATGTCTTCTCTCTGTGTCACCATTTGTCCCCTTCCACTCCCTCCCACCTGCACAGGCACACAATGAGAGAGGCTCCTGAACCCTCATGTGGGGCTTCC
Organism: Illadopsis cleaveri; assembly: GCA_013399915.1. Classification (NCBI taxonomy): domain Eukaryota; kingdom Metazoa; phylum Chordata; class Aves; order Passeriformes; family Timaliidae; genus Illadopsis; species Illadopsis cleaveri. The sequence goes on from VXBB01021514.1 coordinate 193,066, forward strand.
CTCCTTCTCTCCCCTCTCTCACTGGGACAAAAAAGGAAATCTCTGTGTGCCTCTGAGGTTGGTGTTTTCCAGTTTACAGCTCATGAGAATCTTGCAGTTTCTCAGATGATAGTTTATGATTGAATCTACTTGGGAGAGCATTTCTCTCCAGCGAAACAGACGCTCAGGGGAGCCAGAATTACGATTCTAATTCCCCTGCTGCTCCTCTGCAGCTCCTTTCTCCCTTAGTATGAAAGAAAATAACACAAAAAAAAGGAAAACTACAGGTTTTGGTTGTGAATGTCGGTTTTCCCGAGGACTTTCCGCCCGATCCCTGCGGTTGGCGCACTGAGATCTTCTTTTACTTTTCAGGGGGAGCACGGATCACAGCAGCTCACTCCTTTGGGTATTACTTCTTAATTCTGTTTGGAGTGTTAATGTGATTAAGTTTCATTTTAACAACCACTGATTACTCCTTGTGGGTACAGCCTGGAACCTGCACACAAGCCCACGCGGGTGCCCGCGCTTTGGGGCGGGTCACAGCCCGGCAGCGAAGCTCCCAAAAGAGGCAGCCCCACCTCCACCTTGCCTTCCCCTCCCTCACCCAAGGACTCATGGTCTCAGCAGTGTCTTGTGAGCATCGAGTTTTCTTCCATCCCATTTATCAAGAGATGCTTTTGCAATGGGAGGAGAGCTGACATTTTGCACCTCTCCGGCGTTATCACACCCCAAAAGGACAGCGGTAGGCGCCGGCTCCCATAACTATCATTTTGGAGCAGTGCTGGCCAAGCCAACCAGCCACACTGCTCACAGAAGAAAGCATCACGGACAATTGCAATCATGTAGACAGAACTTCCTTGGATTTTGATATGACAAGCAACTTTGTTAAAATACAGAAAGCAAAGAAACAGCATCTACTCAAATACTGTGCCGCTACAGAAAGTGTCCAGCACCAGCAGACAAGCAGGAACGAAGCTTTTCCCTATTGCTTCGTTCATTTTATCCCCAATTTTTTCTTTTTTTTTAAGCTTCTCTAAATTTGCAACACACTGTAAATGCAAGGGAAAGAAGCACACGCGGCTGAGGCAAAGAGCACAAACCCTTCTGACTGTAAACAGGATTTTGCTTTTTCTCCTCTTTCCCCCACCCCAAGGATGGGAAAGTTTGACCTCTTTATTCCCCCCTCTGCAATGTATTAATCAGGCACCAAAATAAGGAATCTATGAAAAAATATTTGGTGCAAATTAGGTAACAGCAACATGTCCACCACAAGATGAGTAGGGCATCAAACACAACATTTCTTAAGCTAACATGCTCCAGCTGCCATCCATAGAAATAGCTAAAGGACCCCTAACATGTTTCTACATATTTGAGAGGTATATATACAATCCCCATTAAAAGCAGGATTGACAGGCCGGACTACCACAACTAGTTCCTTCATATTCAACACTAAAAATCTTCTGCAGCACGGGGTCTCTGAGCTCCGGGAATGCCAGCTCCCTTCCACTGGGCCTGTATCCTGCGTGTATGTGCAATATCTCCTACCGCTAGATATTGTATCACCACCTCCTTCTCCTCACTAAACGTGCCTGCAGACTTCCCCTCTCAATCAAATGGCTCAGAAGGCAAAAAATATCGCTGCAAGGGCTTATGGCCATACGACCTGGTAAGGAAAATGGTGTGTCCAGCTAGTCTTTTCAGCTGTCCGAGCCGAGCTGTGTTTCAATGTCCACCCTGCAGATCGGGCACTTCTTGCTGGTGGCCAGCCACTGGTCCACGCACACTTGGTGAAAGAGATGCATACAGGGCAACCGTCTGCAGAGGGAAAAACACCACTGTTAGGATGGAGGAGGCCCAAGAAGGGCTGAAAAAACAGCATCTGGGGCTGTTTTGAACACAGGAAACACTGCTGTGGTGACACTGTTGCCACCAAGGTCCTGCAGCCTTTCCCAGCCCTGTCAGTTCACACAGGGCAGTGGGCTGGAGAGAGTGTCCTAGAAACCCCCACACCATTCTGTATTGAGTTGTTCCAGTTATTAATTGTTCTGGCTGCTAATTTTTTACCCTTTCAGGAGCAAAGTTATACTCCAAAGCCTCTTAGTTCTTCATGGTTGTGTCACATTAGCAGTCAGGTGGGTTCACACCATTCCTACGTGGGTGTCTCCAGGGAACCTGGTCATGTTTTTACCTACATCACCTCTGCCATCTTCCCATGTCCCCCTTGTGATGCCGGGGAACCTTGAACCACAGGAACCCACAGCAAAAGGATCAGGACTTTTTTTGACAATTTAAGGGCGAGAAGCAGACCTGGGTACTTTTCACCTGCAGTCCCTTCAGCCATGATTGCCCCTTGCAATTTCTTATCCCCATCGTCTGTCACAAGCAGAGATTTGACCCAGTCAACAGCCTGGGATGTCTGTTAGAGACAGCTGGAGTTCTGTTGGCTGGGGATGGTTCTCTATGACCATGTGGGCAGAGTAATCCTACTTATTCTACAATAAAGCAGCTGTGTCTTGGACACAAGCCCAACTCTCCTGGACTTCACACTAACACTGCTTTTTGTCATACTTTGGTCATCTGTCAGGCTCAGATGCTGATGACCCCAAGCTCCAGATGGTTGTCAGAGATCAGTGTGACCTACCCTTCTCTGACACTTTGCCACCTGGCACAGCCTGGAAGCAGATGATCCAAGCCCAGGAAACACTATAAAAACCTGACCCCCCTGCTGCTGCAGGGCTCTCCCTGCCATACCAATGTCCATCTGCAAAGCATTTGGGTTCCCAGACCCTGCAACAGCCCAGGTGAGTTCCTCAGGACAAGAACAGAGACAACCCCACCAGTGCACAGCTGCATTAACCAACTCAGGTGGCATTGAGAGGCAGAGGAGGGGATGAAAGGATCTCACCTGACGTCCTCTCCGTCTTCAAGCATGGACAGACAGATTGTGCATTTCTCGTCGGTATCTGACTCCTCGCCATCGTCTTGCTCAGCTTTGCCTTCCTGTGGTCTTCTCTGCAGCAAGGTTAAAGACATCATTTGGTTAGACCTTGCCTTTCTAACGCTCTCCCAAGCCTGGGTAGTTGCAGGAAGATAAATAATAAGATCTCCATCTATCAGCCAGATCCTCCAGCTCAGGGAAGCCAGCCTAGCCAAAACAGCCAGCGAGATGAGCGTGCCACCAGCATGCTGCAGGTTGGCATGTCTCCTCCTGGGGCTGGTGGCAGGGAGGCTGGTGGCAGTACCCCAAGGAGCAGCCTGTCCTCTGCTGCCCTAATACAGCCCCCCACCACTTCCTTGCAGTGGGGATGGCCCCATGGTCTCCTTTGCTGGAAGCTTCTCCATGGGGAGACCCCAAGGCTCACGGTGCCATCACTGCCAGGAAGTGCAACCGCTGTGCCCCATGTCAGCTGGGCCACTGGCCCAGCCCCATGCTGCACCACAGGGCAGTGCTTTGCCTGTCAGCTCCCCCTTTTTCCCCACACATCCATTCCTATTCATATCCTTTTCCTGGGTTCACTGGAGATGTGCTGAGAGACAAGTGCAGCAGGAGTTACCTCACCTCCAACCTGGGCAATGCAACATCCCTACCCTCCAGCCGGCCGTGACCAACACAAGGAAATCACTACCCAGACTCTTCCCAATTTCTACTCAGCACAACCCAGAGGTGTGCCACCCGTTTCCTCACGGGCAGGGGGTCAGCTCTGACAGAGGAGACACCCCTGGGGAAGCCAGGGGAGGACGAGGCCCCCCGGGCCGTGCTGGCATGCAGAACGGGGCGGGTTTGCATGCACGACGCCCCCTTGGTGCTGGGCACTTTCTTACCAGGTGCGGACAGGGGGGAAATTGCACCCGCTGGGTGGGAGAAGGTTGAGACCCCTTTGAAAATTTGGCCCGCAGCTTCCTAGCCTAGAAGTGAGAAACAGGCAGCTGAGCTACGCCACCGGGAGGCCCACAAGACACCAAAGCACCACTGCTGGGCTTTACGCTCCTCCCCCGCCTCGGGGCATGGTTTGGCTGGTGGTGCCAACCCTGAGGGCTGAGACCCACCGAGGTCCTTCCTTCTGCCTGCTCCGTGCCCACAGCTTGGCTGAGAGGGGCTGGCAGCTGAGTTTCGGGGCACTCACCTTCTTGTACTTGTGGGGGAAGGTGAATCTCTCGATGGTGTTCTGGACGGCGCCCCGGCTCACGCTGCCCAGCCTGTCCTCCAGCTGCAGCAGCTCCTGTGGCACAGGAACATCAGGAAAGAGCCATCCCCACTGCTCCCAAGGCACCAGGTCCCACCACACAACTCTACCTGCTGGCAATTGAGGCTCCCTCCTGTCCCCTCCTCAGTTTGTCCATCAAACCCAAATCAGCCATGCTGTAATGATGGATCTGATCCCTGGCACTTGGTATAATGACTAAGAGCTCGAGGCAAAGAGCTGGATACCCAATGTTTCACAAATTAGGGTGAGATTTGAGCTTCATCTGACAGGCTGGGGAAACAAAACCCCATAGATCTGGAGCACTTTGTTCACAGACATGAAAGGAGCCAGAGTTAACCCAAGCCAGACCCAGGCAACTTGGAGTAAACCATCTTTTACCAAACTTAAACCCGTCACTTCCCAGTCATTACTGAAATTGATGACTCATTGCAACTGCCACACCCACAAAAAAAACCAGTCTTACAGCTTTATACCAGAGTTTGCATAAATTCACAGCACTTTAAAAATTAATAATTCCAATCTCCAGATACGTACTTCATAGCTCTCCCGCACAGCGGATGTGTGCCTGCTTGGGTTCAGTCCCTGAAGAGCAAGCAGCTGAAGCTGGGGGTAAGGGTAATTTCTGATTTCATGAACAACCTGAAAAAAGTGAGAGAGAAAAATAAAGCCACCTGTACTTGCCTACAGAAAACCCATGTGGGCCCTGATGTAAATCTAATGCTTTAAAAATTCAAATTGAAAGAGTAGATTGACACTTTCACCAATTTAAGCCTTTTGATAACAAAAAAAAAGAGGCTTTATCAAATACATTTCCTATAAATGATACCTAAGAACATGCACTTCTTCCAAATAAACTGCTATAATAATTCCTGTATCACCCGTAACATCGTGGTTCCAAACTCCCAACATGGATTAGATTACAATGAAATTTTATTTCATTTAAATGGGTGGATTTCTGTTCATCCAAGCTTTGATTGAGTTTTTTTTAAAGGCTAGCTTTAGCACACAGGTGTCAGGGTCTGACTATGGCACAAGGGAAAACCACCCTTGTGGGATTTCTGAGGATGTTTTAAGGATTATGACTTAGCTCCAAATGCAGCACCCTGCTAGGAGAAGGGCTAGAAAATTACCCCAGTCAGCCTGTCTTCTCATCAATCCCACCTCCACCTGTGCAAGAGGTCATGCAAAACCTTTACAGGTGACATCAAAGCTGATGTAGAGAGCAACAACGTGATGAGGGATGGTCCTCAAGGGTGACACCAGGGAAGGCAGTCACCCACTGCCCATCCTTCTGCATACAAAAACTCCTGGGAGACCACAGTTCCTTCCAGTATATAATAATATTATTAATATTAACTGCTGAGTCTCTCACATCCTGCCCATGTTTTGCAGACCAGCTTGTGAACGTGGTGCTGCAAAACGATGGACCAAATCCTTCCAGAGCAGCTGAGCTTTTCTTTTCTTTCTCTAATCCAGTGCAGTGATGCAACATTATCCTTTCAGACACTCCCTCCCACGGCCGGAGATAAGTGGGATTTGCAGAAGACAGGTGATAGAAAGATAGCAGCCTTTATTTTGACTGCTTTCTGGCAGACAATGCATAAAACATTTCTCAGTGGAAGCGTTTCACTTACCATCTGGGTTGAGGATGTGCTTCTGGGGAAATGGTGCATCCGAGGCGTGGCCAAGTAATGCTGATAGGGCTGGGGCACCGGCCGGACCTGGAACTGCGCGTGAGTCAGCCCCGCGTCCACGCTGAGGTCCCTGTGGGCACCAGGGGGAAGGAAGATGTGGCTCTGAGTGCCTGGTTGTGCTCAGAGACTGCAGCAAACCAGGTCCTGCTCTCAGGGCAGCCTCCTCCTGCTGAGCTCTGGGCTGCTCTGGCCTCCTCTACCTGCCCACCACGAAGGCGTGAGGGGTTGTTTCTGTGCCAGGTGGCATTTGAGTTATTTGGGGTCAGGAGCTGCACAGGTGCACCCTGCTAATTCCAGAGCAAGAGCATTTTGGTGGCTCAAAAGGATACCCAGGCTCAGCAACTCAACCTGGTCAGACCAGAACCTTCCTGTGCTGCCAGCGCTGCAAACTATTACAGTTTGCCTTGAATGTTTTGAGAAATACAGGTAGTTACTCAGGGGACTCAAAAATGAACCATTCTGGTAACTTTTAGAAGCTAGATGGGCACTGTCTGTGGGCTTTTTTGATGTGACTGTGCTCTCTTTAGAGGTCTCCCAGCCAAGATCATGGCAGGACTTGGGGAGTTAAAGGATACTGTGCCTTGCCTGAATGCAGGCTCAGAGTGGTGAGGGTTTGAGGTGTGAGGGTGGTGAGGCCCTGGTACAGGGTGCCCAGAGAAGCTGTGGCTGCCCCTGGATCCCTGGCAGTGTCCAAGGCCAAGTTGGACAGGGTTTGGAGCAATCTGGGATAGTGGAAGATGTCCCTGCCCATGGCAGAGGTTGGAACAAGATGATCTTTGAGGTCCAGTCCAACCCAAACCGTTCTGGAATTCTGGGATTCTATGAACTCCAGAACTGTGATTTGTGTAAAAAAAAATAAAGGTTTTAAAAAATGTCTGGATGAGGCTGCTGTAGGAAAGGGCCAAGCCCAATGGAGCAAGACATCCCTGATGGCCCTGCTTGCCTGAACACAGCCTGGTCTGGGTGAGCAGAGATGGAGCTCAGCTTGGTGAATCTGGGCACTTTTATCCTCCAGAAAACTAACCCAGCTCAATCCCCAGACTTGTCATAACCAAGATCCCATCAAACACCACAGCTCTGCTCAGTCCAACACACAGAGATAAACTACAACCCCACCACTACCACACCATGTGGAGGGAGTGGGAGGGGGCCTAACGCAGCATCTCCATCTCTAATCCAATTAGCTGATCCCTATTCTCTGCAGCCTAAGGGTCACTCGCCAAACGAGTGCTTTGAACATCATTCACTTATCATTATTACAAAATCCAGCACTCTAATAACAATTGTCTTCACATTTCCCAAGGCAAGGCTAATTTGAGGACAAGGGTGGCTTCCCATTTCAACCTCCAACTTCTCCTCCCCTGCATGGGGACAGCACCAGTGTGTACCACAGTTTCCTAGGAGCAGCCCAGATGTGTCCTCCAGGTTTCACCCCAGAAGATGGGGACCTGAGGGGACAGCAGATGCAGAAATGCTTCATCCAGAACAGCCTGTGCACCAGGCAGCAGCACCAGTGCTCTGGAACTCCCTAATACCCACACCAATCTGGATGCAATGATCCTCATGGGTGCCTTCCAGCTCAGGATATCCTGTAGTTCCATGATTCTAAATTGAGGCCAGGAGAGGGACTACCTTTGCTGGCCCTGTGTTAGCCATGTGCTAGACAGACAAAACCTGGCAGAGGATAAAGCACAGCAGCCAACTGGCAAGAAAACAACTACGGTGAGAATCCACAGGTCTTGGCACTTTGCAGCTCCTGTGTCCCAATTTTGGATATTTACCCAATTGCTTAAGATTGTTCCCAGGTGGACGGAGGGCTCAACTGGAAATCAGGAGACTTTGGGTCCATTCCCAGCCCTGCCACTTTCTAATGCATGACCTTGATCCACTTCCTCTCTGCCTTCCCATACTCCCTGTCTGTGAAATAGATCTGGTAATTCATGGAGTGCTTTGAAATCAAGGACTGAAAAGATCTCTCAACGGTGAACGGTCATTATTAAACTGCACAAGTAATTGCAGTAACAGGACTGCCGAACTCTTTGTGCATCTAGGGACTTTAAAATTAGATATTGAGGTTCCTGAAGTGATGCTTTGGGTCTACAGAGGTGGCCAAGGAAGAATACAGCACGGAGCAGTGTTTTCCCAGGGTTTGGGGCTGAAGAAGCAGAGCACACTTGCTGAAGGAGAATGGAACTAACCATTACTTTCTAGCCCATGCTACAAGAACAACTGTACAGCATCCTGATGCTCAGGTGAGAGGTTCAAGTGCTGTGGTGCTTGTGGTTAATGGGCTGCCAACAAGCAAGGAGTGAAGGATAAGAGACCAGGCAACAGGTAGGATGGTCATCACTACATGTGTGTGCACAAGATGACTTAAGGAACCAAACGGCAGTTTATTTATTCTTCATCAGAAGATTTCAGCTGGGGGTTGGGCTGTCTGAGACAACTGATCTTTCCTCAGATCTTTCCTCCATCCCCACTTCCAACTCCTGTGGCAGCTCCCACCACCTACAGCTTCTGGGAAAACACTGCTGTGGCTGCTCAACCAGGGGTAACACATTGGAGGGGGGTTTTGATATTTGTCACTGGGCAAAACTGTACATGAGCCCCGGGGGAAAGTGAGTCACCCAAACATATGCTCACTGTGTATGATTTCTGTCACCCCCACTCCCTGGGTTTTATAAGGCTATGGAGCAACAGAGGGGGGAAAAGAAGGGAGGGGGAAGGTGCTCAGTGATGCTTTATCAGATACTTCTAATGATCATAATTAAGGACTCTGAGCTGAAGGAGAGGCAGAAAGAATCGCTCTATCCAGATGGTACATGAACTGCAAACCAACTCGAACAATGTCATCCCGACCACACTCAGCCCACAGGAGTGCCAATAATGGGAACACCTGAGAAGAAAATTGCAGAAGGATGTGGTCATATTTTAGATTTGTGTATTATGTGCTGAAGGGGGAAAAAAGCAACAACCCTGGGTTAAAAAGGACTTTTCATTTGCAGAGTGGAGTGTTCAGATGTTAGGAAATGCCATCATTAAGACTTCCTGTGCCATTTTATTTCAGTCCCCTTGTGCAAATATATTGTGATTGTCTCTAATTACAAGCTCACATGCTATTTTTTCCACTCAGTGAACAGAATGGACTTTGCTCAGCTTACAAGTAGCTACTCAGAAGAATGTTTTTGTCATTCTTTTGACCAGGTTACCATACTTTATTAACTGTTCAAGGGCTCTCAACCTGCTCTGAAAATGAAATGAACAATTTCCTGTAAAGCTTATCCAGGGTATTGAACATTACTGTTGGAGAATGATGAACAACTCTCCATTCACACCACCCTGCATGGCAGGGTAGCAAGGTGCTCCCTAATTTGGACCACAGAAAATATTACGGCCAGTAAGTTTTGAGTGCCTAAAGGACAGCAAAGGGTCTAATTCAGGCTGATAGTGGTCTACAGGAAAGAAACCTTCTCTGTGCCCTACAGCACAAAGAGCAACTTGGGAGAATTGATGTTTGGCTTCACTCTAGATCTGTAGGTGAAAAGTTATTGAGCAACAACAATGGAGTGTGCCTAAAGAGGGGCAATGGAGCTGGGGAAGGCTCTGGAGCAAAAGTCTGATGAGGAGCAACTCAGAGACTTGGGGGGGACTCCGCTTGGAGAAAAGGAGGCTCAGGGGAGACCTTCTGGCTCTCCACAACTCCCTGACAGGAGGGGGAAGCCAGGGTGGAACAGGCTCTGCTCCAGGGAACAGGGACAGGAGGAGAGGGAATGGCCTCAAATTGTGGCCAGGGGAAGTTTGGGCTGCCTATTAGGGAAAATTTCCTCATCCAAGGAGCTGTCAATCCCTGGCACAGCTGCCCAGGGCTATGCTGGAGTCCTCACTCCTGGAGGGATTTACAGGCTATATGGAGGTGGCACTTGAGGACATGGGTCAGTGGCAGCCTTGGCCGTGCTGAAGAATGGTTGGTCTCCATGGTCTTAGAAGGCTTTTTCCAACCTAAATTATTCAATTATTCATTTATATAGGAGGCTTTCACACTCTCATGGACCTCTCAGAGATGAGTTTTCCCATTGCACACTGTAACCGCTGAGCCGACTCATTAGCTTTCATCAAAGCCCTGATCCCTGATGGCATTCCCCAACACCCCAAGCCCTCCCAGGACATTTTAAACACCTCACTGGATGCAGCAGTGAAATAGGGATCACTTACCAGTCCGTGCCCTCTGCCAAGTACCTGGGCTGGGGCCCCATGGGCTGTGGAGTCTGCAGTTGGTGGCTGAAGTCGAAGCTGGGGTGCAGGCGGTGAGGCTGGACAGACATGCGCTCTTGGGCCCGCCTGCAGGGAGGACAGCACCAACAGCGAGGGTCAGGCACCACTGGGAACTGGAATTCCTGCCAAGAACCCATGGGAAAACCCCAAAAGCTGGGCTTGTGGACAAGTGCCCAAAGCTAAGCATGCCAGGCAGCTGTAGGGATGATGGGAAGAAGAACCCAGGGCTGTCATTCCCTCACAGCAATCCACTCTCAGGCCCTCTGGCACCCACATATGCTCAGTTTGCAGGAGATGCTGTTTGCTGGCAACATGCAGAGAAAAAGAGGAAACCAAGCAACTTCTCAGCAGCTTTGTGCAGTTTGTACTATTTCCTCTTTTGCTACAGTCAGCCCCATAAACAACACACAGGGTAAAACGTGCCCCTGCTTCGGCAGTGATCCATCATCATAAAGAAGCTGCAGGTTGTCTTGTCTCCCGTGCAGTCCATAAACTCCTGGGGAACCTCATTCATAACCAGATTACTTACGAGTGACTGAAAAAAGAATTTACTCTCACTGGCCTTTGCCAACATTTCTTTGGATGATGGACAGGCCAGGCTGGGTTCCAGGTCCTTCTCCCTCTGCTCTGCTGCCATTGCAGGCAGAGAAAAGAAAGTGCTAGAAAATACAGCAAGGTTTTTTCTAGGGATTTGAGTCTCATGATTACTGTGTATTTGAACTATTCAGGGTAAGAGCATGTGCTGCTGGACCAGTATCCACATTTGGCAAGAGACAAGGTGGATGCACAAGCAGGATTTGCACTACAGACAGACTCCTACCCTTTGCTTCCTGGCAAGTTACCACTTACCAGTGGAATCA